>NW_004624760.1:21347017-21378758 GCF_000247695.1 Heterocephalus glaber | reverse complement strand
CTTGAGGTTCTGCATTAGGTTATTTAACTGAGTTCTCTCTGTTGCCCTAATATGGGCATTCACTGCTATGAATTTCCCGCGTAGAACTGCTTTCATTGTGTTCCATAGATTCCTGTATGTTGTACTGGCATTATCATTTACTTGTAAAAACTGTCAAATTTCTTCTCTAATTTCCTCTGTGACGCATTGGCTGTTCAGGAAGGTGTTATTCAATTTCCATGTGTTTGTGGGAGTCTCGGGGTTTCTTATGTTATTGACCTCCAATTTTATTGCACTATGGTCTGATAATATACAGGGGATAATTTCAATTTTTTTACATTTACTTAGACGTCCTATGAGCTAGCATGTGATCTATTTTGAAGAATGACCTGTGTGCAGCTGAAAAGAATGTGTATTCTGATTTTGTGGGGTGAAACACTCTGTAAACATGTATTAAGTCCATTTGTTCAATAGCTTGGTTCAGTTGAAGAATTTCATTGTTAATTTTTTGTCTAGATGATCTGTCTATTTGTGATAGAAGGGTATTGAGGTCCCCCACTACAATTGTATTAGTGCTTGTTTGGTTTTTCATGCCCATTAATATTTGTTTTGTATATTTGGGGACATTCATATTTGGTGCATATATTTGAGTTATATTTTAAAAGAAGAACAACTTCAGAGAGGGTCATATTATGTATTTTTCTTCACAGAATGATTAATATTTAGCATGGCATTAATTTCCTAATATTGAACTTTCCTTGAATTATTGTAATAAAACTTGGTCATATGTATTATTTTAAATGTGGTATTAGATTTGATAAAATTTATTAACATTATTGCATGGTTATGATAAGTGAGATTAGGTCGTGGCTTTATTTTTTGTACAATATTTATTGAGTTTAAGTATCAATTTTATTTTCACTTTACACAAAATATGTCAGAAGTTCACATCATTTTTCTGTTGTTTGGAAAAGTTAAAAAGGCATTATAATTATCTCATTTTTGAAGAAATAGAATTCCCTTTTGGCGCCTTCTGTATCCACCATTTTATGGTAGATTAGATCTTCCCTGACTTTCTGGTTTTATTGTGCTATAAAGCTATCTTTATTTGTGTCAATTCTAGTGAATACATTTTTCTTAGAAAATTATCTATTCTATCTAAGCTTTAGAATGTATGTGTATTGTACAAAGAGAGCTCATAAATTTTTTCTGTTTCAGGAAATGTTTCTTCTTTCTCATTTCTTATTTTGTGTATTTCTTCTTTCTAGTTACTTTTCATGATCACGTTAACCATCTGTTTGGTATGTATTTTTTTTCCTGGAGCTTATTAAGATTTCCAGTATGACTTAATACACTGTTAATTTTTTGTGAGTGCTTTGTGTGCCTTTTAGAAAAAGTATATTCTCCATTATCAGGGTACAGATTTTTTTTTTTTTAGGGTACAGATTTTGATAGAGATACTGTACAGTGGTATCTCAGTTTACAAACTTAATTTGTTTTATGATTTTGGGGAAGATGGCTGCATTTGAGTTTGTGTGGGGAAGATGGTTGTGATCATGTTTGTCACCTGATGTGGAGTTTGTGAACAGAAGCAAAATTCTGCTGAACACTTTTGTTTAGAAATTAAATTATTCGCAAACAGAAGTGTTCATGAACCGAGGTATTACTGTACATACAATTTATCACATGGATTGTGTTGTTTAGGAGCTTTATCTATCTTCATCTTCTGTCCATTTCACCATTCTTGGGGGGGGGTGATATTTAAAGTCCATCCTCCTTCATTGGTAGTTTATAGACATTTTTCTTTTTATCTTCTGTAGTTTCTGTTTTATGAAGATTGCTCCATGGTTTTTTCCCCCCAGTACCAGAAATTGAACACAGGGCCTTGTGCTTGCAAGGCAAATGTAGTGCCACTGAGATACATCCCCAGCCTGAAGATTGCTCCATGTTTCTTGGTGCATCTATATTCCTATTACATCTTCACAATGAATTGTAACTTGCAATCATCAAGAGTTTTGGTTTGTTTCACTTAATTTGGTCTGAATTTTACCTTATTATGGGTCAAGATATCAATTTTCTCTTTGCCTGCTATACTTTGGCTCAATTCCTTATTTATAGCCTTCCTGAATCACTTAGTTAAAACATGTCTCTTAAAAAAAGCATAGAGTTGGGTTTTGTCTTGTGAGCCAATCTGAAAATCTTTTTTCCCAGTAGGTAAACTAAACCTATTTACATTTATTGATACAATTTAAGTTTAGCATTAGTGCTGTCATTTGTCACTAAATCCTTCTTAGGTGTTTCTCTCTTCTCTCTTTCTGTATTTAGCAAGTTTTGGGTTTTGGTTTTGTTTTTGGACTGGGGTTGAACCCAGGGCCTTCACACTGAGCTACATCCTCAGTCATTTTGTTTTGTTTTGTTTTGTTTTTTGAGTCAAGGTCTCACTGAGTCACTGAGTTGCCCAGGATGGGTTTGAACTTGAACTTGCAATCCTCCTGCCTCAGCCTTTGAGAGTGCTGGAGTTACAGCTATGCACCACCACACCTGGCTGAAGTTTTGAAAATTTGTTTTAGTGTTTATATTTACAATAAATTAAGGATTTTACATAATATCCTTAGTCCCCCTTTCTTATGTTTTCTACTAATTTATTTGTTAACTTTCAATGATATTCTTTCATTCAAACCTATTAGCTATACAGTAACAATGAGCTTATTCTACTTTCCTCTTTATTATTCCCTTCCCTCCGTTTAGTCCTATATTTCTCAAAATACATATTTATATGCTGTCCTTTCATCTTTGTGGAAATCTAGGTTTTATTCATAGATCTATTGTTAAATACATTCAAAGATCAAAATCAACCTTCTGCCAACATTTCGCCATTCATCTGGTCAGATAAATTTCTTCTTCTGGAAGATTTCTCAGTAATGACTCATGAATATTATATTCTATAAATTTTCATATTTACAACTATTTTTCTTAGGCTTGATATTGAAAGACAGTTGACTGGATGTAAAATTCCTTCCTTTCATGATTTTTTAAATGTTAGTTTCTTTAAAATCTTACTTTGTTGGTGGCTTCTTTAATGTTGCTGCTATGGTCTGATTCTGTCCCCCAGAATTTGTGGGTTAGAAATGTAACTCCAAGGCAACCATGTTGGGAGCTGGGGCCTCTGAGGAGGTGTTTAAGTCAGGAGTGTGCTGTCTTCATGGACTGAGTGATAGCAATTAAAAAAGGATGTGGGAGTGGGTTGGTTCTCTTCTGCTCTGGCATATGAGGTCAGAGTGTCCATCCCCTTCTTGCCCTTCTATCTTCTGCTGTGCAAAGACACAGCAACAAGGTGCCTTATTGGAAGAGAGGGCAGTATTCACCAGACATCAGTGCTGGTGCCTTGACCTTACTTCTCGGCCCCCAGAGCTGTGAAAACTCAATTTCTGTTCTTTATAAATTACACAGTCTCAGGTGCTCCATTATGGTGACACAAATATACTAAGACAGCTGCTACTGGTAAAAGCAAGATTATTTTCCTTCTTTGGTCTTTAGGTACATTTGAAAGCTCAGAGGATATTTTCTTTTCTTTGAATGTGTAATATTTTCACTAGGAAGTAAGATAGAGTTGACTCTTCTGGGGAACTTTTTCAATATGTAAATTCATGTCTTTTATTTCAGGAAAGCTTTTGAATTATAGTTTTAATTAAGAGTTCTGGTTGACTTTTCTTTTTCTAAATTCCTCACCTCCAACTATACATGTATTGGCCTTCTTTGACTGTTTTTATATCTATCATTTGTTCTCTAATATATATCATTTCTTTTTGGTTTTATTTTCAGGGCTTTTTAAATTTCTATCCTCTGGGTTGCTCAGTTGGCCCTCTGTATCCATAGATTCCACCTTGTTTTGATTCAACCAACCATGGATTCACAATATGTGAAAAGCAATGGCATCTCTACATGTACAGACTTTTTCCTTGTCATTATTCCCTAAATAATATAATGTAGTGACTATTTCAATACAGTGCATTGGGTATTATAAGTAACCTAGAGAGGATTCAAAGTATATGGGAAGATGTACATAGGTTTATACAAATGCTATGTCATTTTGTGTAAGAGACTTGAGCACTTGCAGATTTTTGTTTCTGTGGGGGGTCCTGGAACCAACTCCCTGCAGATAGCAAGGGACACTGACTATCTGTTCTCTCATGAATACCTTATAATTCCTCCTTTATTTTTCATATAATTTTATGTTTTCTTTCCATTTCTTTCTCAAGTTCATCTGAGTCATTTTATGACTTCTTATTGTTCACACTATTTTCCCAGTTTTGAACTCGTAAAAAAGTGTTGATCCCAATATCTGAAATGTCTTGTTTAATTATATTTTGCTCTCTTTGGGCTGTTGTGCTACTGTCATCCTCTGGCTGCGTCTTTGTGTGTTCATCTGCTGAAATACTCTGAATCTCCTTTTCTACTGTCTCATTACCCACACTTTGTGTGGATAGTGTGTTATTTTCATCGCTTATTATTATCCATTTCAGTTGGACTTCCCTTCCAGGTAAGCATAAGGAGAGGAGGGGAGGAGTTTAAGTGGTGAACTTGGCTCTAAATTCAAAATCTCCTGCCCTTGTGGCCCTGAAAAGAGCAGATTCTTTAACAAACAGAGCTTTTTATCTGGATTTTTCTGATTCTCACACACTCCTATTTAAGGAGGGTTTTCTGTTTTGCTTGTTTGGTGGTCATTTTTTCTTTATTTTCCTACCAAGCTGCCCAGGAACACTGTCTTCTCTAAGAATCATCCCTCGGGAAGCAGCGCTACCTCCAGGGCTGTGGCCTTTGTAGACCTCTTCTTTGCGACTCCCATGGCCACTCTTCACAGCCTCAGACCCTACCTTGGTGGCGGTCTTGCTCGGATGGAGACGCCTGCCTTCTTTGGGTAAGGTCCTGTTGGTGCTCTCTGCATCCCACCGCCCCGGACCTCCCTGCGCGCTCCTCCTTCCGTCAGCCTTCGCCAGGCTTCGGGCTCTGCTGAGAACTCACCTCCAACCTCTCTGGCTCCAGATGTTTGTTTTCCCACTTTCATGTGTGAAGCTTCTAATATTTTTCTGACTTTTGCTTATGCTGTAGGCACAGGCCAAGAGTAATTTTATTTACTCTCCTGTTTCATTTTGTAATATTGTCAGGTGGATGGATGCACAGGTTTGAATTTAAGTAGCTGTCATGATCCTTAATTCTACAAACCAAACCCGAATCTTTGAAATTCATTGCTAAATGTACTGATGATTTTTCGTTTATACTACTAGCTTATCTTAGATAATTGAAAAGAAAGTTTTGCATTATTATCTGTTTCTTTTTTGTAAGAACCTTTTTGGTTTATATCTTGTACTCTAGTAACTATTTTGAAGGTAACCATACAAATGTATGAACTATTGTTATTCTCTTATTTTGTTATGAAATTTTGCTTTATTTTTTCATAAATAAAAAATCTAATAAATAAATACATATATACATGTATATAATGAGTCTTAATTGGCCAATGATTCCCAATTCTCTCAAAGGTTCATCAACTTATTTGTTAACTAATATTTACTAAACAACTATTATGTGCTTGATACAAGGCAAAATCTGACCCACTTCTTGCCACCTGTTAATGCCTTAGGAGATAGCAGTACCAACACTGTCATTCCCATCTCACACGTGAGATTTCTCTCACATTAATTATTCTGTAGGCACATTGATCTTCTATTTCTCAATGATTTATGCCTCAGGACCATTGCACATGCCACTGTCCATCTGTTGGGAAAATGCTATCACTGGCTTTTTTGTATCTTTCAGGCTTAAAAATTTACCTCCTTAGTATCACGGTAGTTTCCTTTCTGCTTATCTCCACTACTCTCTGTTATGATGTGTCATTCAGTTCCCTTGTAGTTCATGTGATAATTTATATTTAGATATCAATTTTGATTCCTTACTGATGTTTTGTTCATTATTATACAATAACTCCTGTGAGGACCGACATCATGTCTCTGTCAAAATGCTGGGAACATGGTCAAATTGCAGTAAACATTTGCTAAATGCACGAGGCCCGGAGAGGATAGGCAGTTATCTCAGGCCACACAGCAAATGAATGGGAGGTCAAGAATTAGAATGCTAAGTGCTCTATTCATTAGCGACTCTGCCTCTGCAGAGATAATACCATCTCTCACTAGGGACAAGTTCTCTCCCATGTTTGCCTCAACCTTCCAAAAGTCCCTTTACTCAGAAAAAAATATATGGAAAACCTGATTTTAAAACATGAATTAAACTTCAGGCCCCAGTGTCCTAAAGCCAGCCATGAAACCAAATCCCTGCACCAACCCTGGCAGCCTAGGACTGAGCAGAGGACTGGAGAAGCAGGGCAGCAGGTTTGTGTTGAGCATTTACTAGGCACCTGGGCGAGGAGAGGCCCAGTGTCTCAGAGTGTCAGGGCTCAGGAAAGGAGATCCCGAGAAGGGACTTCAAGGTGGAGCAGGAGCTGAGTGGATGAGGAAAAAGCAGGGTGGGGGCGGGGTGCAGGTATAACAGGTGATGGCTAAGGAAGGGTCAGGTGCCAGAGGAATGGAGAACATTAAAATGATTCCAGGGGCTTCAAGATGGAACCCAGTCATGGGTTTCCTGACTGGAATTCCATTGCTGGAATAACAAGAGCTGACACCGGGACCGGGTCACAGAGGCCACATCATGACCTGCAGGGCAGTGGGGAGCCAGGGAAGAGGGCTCCAGTGGGGAATGTCACGGCCGGGTGCTGAATCACAGCTCTGAATGTAGGAGAGGCCTCCCTAGCAACATGAGCAACCTCTGCACTGGGCAGGAAGCCAGGTTGGAGGGTGCACACCTCAGGTGACTCCTGGATCACCTGATCACAGGGCTACTCTCCTGAGGGGAGAATTATTTTACACAACAAGCAGAGAGCTGCCTCTCTATAGTCCCCACTTGAAACAACTCTGTGAATCAACTGTTTTTCTTCTCAGATCTTCCTTCCCTGAGCCAACATTCACCAAGGTCCTTCACTGGACAGTGCTGTTAGAGTTCACAATGCTGGCAGGTGCAGCTTGCTGTAGCATGAATCATGCTAAATAGATTCTCTTGGGAGAGGGAACCACCATACAGAGCCCTTTTGCACTCCAAGGATTTCAGGGGAGAAGGCAGCTGCTTGTCACCAAGGACTCCAATAGACAAGCATACATGGCTCTAACGGCAATGGCTTTGGTACTAGCTACTGCTTCCACCACAGGACAGAATGGTGACCTTGGCTCTGCTTTTGGTCTCTCCAGAGTTCTACCCATCAGTAGGCCCCTCCTGCTCATCAGTAGTCTCCTCTCCCATCTTGCTGACCTTGACTCCAAGTATGTGTTCTTTGCACCTACTTAGCGCCTGTGGGTCACCCCAGTACCTGGTTCTTGGTTGGTGTGGTGACTCTACTTCTTAGCTCTCTGTGTCTCCGTCTTAATCCTGACCTGACCTGGGCCTCTCCTGGTCCTCACGCTGGGTCTTCTCTTCATCGTACAGGTCTTCTCAGTGAATTCCATGGAACACTGGGTTACTAAACAAATTCTGCCAAGTGGAAGTATCTGCTACCCAGCATATTTCACAAGGGAAAGGGAAATTTTCATCTATCAAAAGCACATTTATTTCAAGGGGGCCTATCACTCCCTGAAATTCACAGGAGAAAGAGACTCCCAAGAAAATGAAGGGCATTTGCATTACAATCCACCTCAATGCCCAAAAATATCCCGCTGAACATGCAGAATTTCAAGGAAAAGAGAGTGATTTGCTTATATGCGGGGGAAAAACTGAGTGTTCAAGAGGGGAGAGCTATGGTTTAAAATCTGTGACATGCAGTGTACAGCATTTGGTTAACAGTGACCAAAAGATTGCCTTTGATACTGCAGATTTTGAAACTGTTTGTGGCAAGGGTAGCAAGGATCCACAAGCAGCCAGAATGAAAGGTGCTGTGCTTTGGGTTGGACTGAAAGGGTTTGGAAACTGGCTATACTACTGGTTATGTGATCTTGACCTTTCTGCACCTCTCTTTCCACATCTGTAAAAATTGAGGCATCAGCTAGAGTGGTGATGCACACCTGCAATCCTAACATTCTGGGAAGCTGAAGCAGAAGGCACAAGTTCAAACCCAACCTGGGCAACCTAGCATGACCTTCTCTCAAGATAAAAAATAATCAAAGGACTGGAGATGCAGCTCAGTGTGAAGATTCTGAGTTCAATCTCCAGTATTAAAAAGTGGGGAAAAAGAGGAGGTGTCATAAGGATGTTATCTGTGTCCTGCAAACTTCCCTCCCAATTCTCCCTGATGGTAGAAGAAAGGGAGCAAGAACTTGACCCTGCCCACCCTCCATCTTGGAGCTTACCGTGGTTACCACAAAGTGGAAATACTTTCGAAGTCGTGTGCTTAAGGCTAAAAATTAATGTGATTTTTATCCTATTCCATAATATTTTGTCTTTAATATTGAAATATTTAAAATGATTCCCAATTGGAGAAAATAAAAAAATCAACAACAAAAGACTTCCTACTTGGCATGTAAATTAATGGAAGCATGCCACTCTTGATAAGAGCAATATCCCACCCTGGCTGGTGCCTTCTTCTATACCAGTGATTGGGGCAAAGCCTGCCTGCCAAATGTTACCTTATTTAGGGAGATGAAGGGACTTGCCAAAGTCATGTGACCAGGAAGTATCAAAGTGGGCCCCAAAATGAAATGTGTGCAACTCCACAGCACAGCACGTGAACCACATATGGCTCAGCCTGAGTCCAGCAGGCCAAGGAAGGAGCGAAAGCAGTGAAGACACCAGTCAAGTTGACATCCCAACCAGTACTTTTCTCCTTCTTCTTCACAGCCTTTTAAGAATCCAGACTTATGGGTTCAAGGATTCTTTTCCCAAGCTGTTGTTTCCTCATCAATGGTTTCAAGGGGACAGGCTCAGGAATGACTAGGGGTGTCCTGCTGTAACATTCTCAGGGTGATCTTGGGGGTCCTCACAGAGCCCTGAGCATTCTCTCTTATCTCAGGAAATGCTTAGCAGAGGATGTTTTCAGTGAAGAAATATGACCTCTGCTGAGAGCCTCTATTTTTACCCTCTTGCTATAATTTTCATTGCATAATATCCTTCCCTCCCATTAACCTTCTTCACCTAGTTCTCAGATTTGTTTTGGACAGTAGATAAATTTATTTGCCTTGGAGTTGTCTGAGAATGACTAGGCTTAAAAAACAATCTCCGAAATATTTTTGAATGTTAAATATCTGTGAACCACACTTCCCAGGGTTTTATCCCTTCTCCTTTTGTTCCAACGTCACTCTGCAGAGAGACTGATGAAGCCAGGCTGTGGTGGCACATGCCTGCAATCTCAGGGGGATTGGGAGTCTGCAGCAGGAGGATCACAGATTGGAGCTCAGCCTGGATATTTAGTGTCTTAATAAGACCTGATCTCTAAATTTAAAAAATTTTTAAAGGCTGGGAGTGTAGCATAGTGGGAAAGTGCTGGGTTCAATCCCCAGTAGTGAAAAATAAACAAATAAACCTAATGACTCAAGGCTGTAGGGGGGCAGTTTTCCCTCCTGTTTGCCTTCCAGCATACTAGCCCTTCTGACCATAACTGGTCTATGGAGCAGTGTGAATCTATAGGGCTCTAGGTTTGAAGCAGCTTCATTTCCCTTTTATTTATGCCTCCAGTAGCAGGGCTCTTGCTGACGTCTCAGAAGGACCCCTGGCTACTGACCCTTGTGGGTGTGAGAAGTGCAGACCAGGCCCAGGCTAAGCGAGAGTCAGTGCTTGGCCAACTCACAGCAAGCCCAACCTGTGGCTCGTGACCCTGAGGCTGGCAGAAGTGATCATCCTTTTCCTCCTCATCCTCCAGCATCAGAGCTTGAGGAGGAGGGTCAAGGTTTGTTTCTGGATGCTTCTTCCAACTCTCCTTTTTGGACCAGCTGCCTCTGGTTTTGGGGCTCTGGGAAGAGTGGGCGGTGGGACACCTCCTCTTTCTCTGCTCATCTTGGCTGTGGTCCTCTCTGGGCTGGCAGTTGCTGCCTCTGCTGGCCAGCCCTGAGTGACTATCAGTGGCCTATGTGCAGCAGTTCAGGTCTCCATGTGGCCACGCAGAGTGCTCCCGATGGACTTGGCAGGTCCTCCCCACTGTCACTTCTCAAAAACAGGAAAGCCAGCTCTAGCCTCTCTCCGTCGTCTCTCTCAACTTTCCCCTGGCAGAACACCCTACAGCATCCACTGATTCCCAAGGTCCCCTTGTCTGGTGGTCATGTCCACCATGCCTGGGCCACCATCCACCATGTCCACCCCATCTCCCACAAATGCTGCACTCTCTCTGCCACTCATCCCTCTCTCCTTCCTGATCAGATAGGATCAAAAGGCACATCAGCCCAAGAAAATACCAGTTGGGAACACGAGAAGCCCATCTTTCTTTGCAGGTGCTCTCAATTTGAATGAATGACTCTCTTGGCACTTTCCCAATCACTTGCCTTGGGGATGGATGAGGAGCATCTCTTTCTCCTCTCTCTCTCTCTCTCTCTCTCTCTCTCTCTCTCTCTCAAAAGGTGGGCATGAAAGGTAAAAACATTGCTGTTCTTATTAAGCCAAAAATTTATATTTCAAGATTTTTCTCTTTCTCCACATTCTTCTTAGATGGAGTGGGCAAGGGCCTGTCCTGCTGGCTCTTAAGCCCTGCTGGGTGTCTCAATCCATTTGTTCCTGGCTCTTAAAAATATGGGTGCTTAATGCTAACTCTTCAACTTCTGTTTTGGACCCAAATCACACTCTGTATCCTGTTTCAGGCTCAACTTGGAGATACTAAATGCCCAGTTCTAGACCACTGCAATAAAGTAAATATCATGATTAAGTGAGTCCATTTTTTGGGGCTTCCAAGTACATATAAAAGTTATATTAAATGGAACCACTATATAATCCATAAAGTAGGTAGTAGCATTATGTTTTTAAAAAGCATGTACCTTAAGTTAAAAATACTTTATTGCTAAAATATACAAACGGTCATCTGAGCTGTTGGAAAAGTAGTGCCAACAGATTTACTTGACTCAGGATTGCTACAAAGCTTCGGTTTGTAGGAAGTACAATATTTACAAAGTGCAATAAAACAAGGTATGGCTGTATCTATAGTTGGAGTGTTTTCATCTCTATGAGACAGAGTCCACCTTTCATCCTGAAGAGATGAGTGACAGAAATGCCCTCTCCCTGCCTCCCTTGCAGCTTGGGTATAGATATGTTACCTGTCTCTTAATGACCAAATACACCATCCTGACTTTCAATTAGAAACCAGTAATGTAAAAACAGGGATTTCAGAAAAATCCAATATGGCTGCAGGGGCAGGAGCCATAGTAGTGGAATCATTTCCAGGCACACAGTGACAGTGTTCTGCATCACTGAGGCCAGTAGTGCAAATGCAAGGGTCTGTGCTAGTAGCAATACTGGTAATGACTTTGGGGACCCCTACTGCGGCATGACTTGGGACCTAGCTTTGGGGTGCATAAGGCTGTACTGTGAGTCTAAGGGCTTACTCAATATTCCTTTAGTAATTTTTTTTTCCTTAAACCTAGCACCCTCCCCTGCCAGAACTAAAACAAATGTATATCAGTGTAGTTAAGAGGGCTTTCAAAGTTACTGCCAGTTTCATTACATATTTGTCTAAATGATGATGAATCAAACTGCTATTTTTGGCAAAAGCTGCTTTTTTTTTTTAATGCCTCACCAACACAGTGAAAAAAATTTAGTGAAAAACATTTCCAGGCAAAAAATATCTTTAGTAAATGATGCAGTAGCTACAGAGACCCTCATATAGTATAGGGGCTTTGATAAGAGTTCTCTCATTAAAGCTGTGACCACTATACAATTGATCCCATCTTCACATATATTCTTGAATATTTTTTAGTTGATAGTGTGCTTGATTAAAAAAAAACTCAGGCAATATTAAAAAAATCTTCTCCAGTATTCCATCCAGAAATTTTATTCAGACCCATTATAAATAAGGTAATAAAATGTATAAAATGTCCAAATTAGTAGCACCTAAGTTTTACCCAAATATGCAGTAAATAAATAATGATATCTCCTACAAGTTTTACTGAACATCTGCTTTGGTTCAGATCCCAGGCTAAGTACAGGTTATATAATTTAATACTTAGAGCAATTTTATGAGACTAGAATTATCATCCTCATTTTGCCTTTTGTAAGGTAACAGAAGCTAGAGAGGTTAAATATCTTCAGTCTTTTAACCAGTTGCCCTCTTGGGCTGCTATACCAAAACGCCACACACTAGGAAGTTTATAAACAATAGAAATTTATTTCTCACAGTTCTGGAGTCTGGAAAGTCACAGATCAAGGAAGGTTCAGTGCCTGGTCAGGGTCAGTTTTCTGACTCATAGACAAGTATCTTCTTGCTGTGTCCTGAAACATCTTATAATCCTGAAAAATAAAATAAAAATAATCCCACAATAATGGGAGTATGTCAAAAGTCAACAGAAAGAGTTCCCAATGGACAAAACTGAAACAATCTGGTCACCAAACTACATAAAGCAATATTGTATTACAACCCGGAGTAGAAAATAAAAATCCAAGAATCCATTCTGATACCAATGAATAAATAAATAAGCCAATGGGAAGGGAGAGAAATCTGCACAGAATCTCTAATAATTTATGAAGTAGTTCATTGTTACAGAGAGGAAGCATAGCTCCCCTCCTGAGGTGTGGGCAGTGTACAGTGACTTCCTTCCTTATGCAGGTGGTGAGTAACTTCACAGTGGAGACACCTGGCAAACACCATCTCAGCTAAGACGTCAAGGTTGGTATCAACAGTGTTAAGTCATGGATGCAGCATGCACCTTACTGTCATGCGACTTGGGACCCACATAACTCATCTAATCATGAGGAAAAATCAGATACATCACAAGTGAGGGACATTCTGCATAACACTTGACCAGTACTCCTCAAAATTCCAAGGCCATCCAAAACAAGGAAAATCTGAGAAATTGTTACGCCAAAGAAGGAAAGGAGTTACAAAAGTAATATAATGTAGTATTCTGGGTGAGTGCTGAAAAGAAAAAGGTAAGAACTGAGGAAATTTAATAGTTTAGAATAATGTATCAATACTGGCTCATTAACTGTAACAGACATACTATACTAATATATACTAATATATAAGATGTTGATACTAAGAGACTCTGGGTGTGGAATCTATGGGAACTCTATACTACTGTCATAATTTTTCTATAAACCTAAAACTATTCAAAAAGCTAAAGATTATTATTTAAAAGTTGATCAGAGCCACAGGAACCTATGGAATTATATCAGAAGGTCTAACAAATGTGTAATTGGTGTCTCAGAAAGGGAAGAACATAAGAATTGGGCAGAAAAAAATGTGAAGCCATAACAGCTGAGATTTTTACAAATTTGCCGAAAGACATAAATGTACACATTCAAGAATCTCAACCAACTCGTATGAATATGAAAAAAATGCATATAGGTATATCATAATAAAACTACTGAAAATATATATATGGGGATTGATGATTTAAAACTTTATGGGCCAGGGATGTAGCTCAGAGCCATAATGCCTGCATGCCAAGTGGGAAGTCCTGAGTTTGATCCCTGATACAAAGAAAAACAACAACAAAACCCCCATACACACTTTGTGCAGAAAAGAAGAAATGCTAAAAATAATACAAAGCAAACCAAGAAAGACAGGAAAAGAGCCGGTGATTTAGCTCAGTAGTTCTGCTGCCTGCCTCACAAGCGCAAGGTCCTGAGTTCAATCCCGGGTACAAAAAAAAGAAAGAAAGAAAGAAAGAAAGACAGGAAAAAATAAAGCCATCAGAGAAATTAATAAAATTGAAAACTACATAATGAAGAAGATTGAAAAGATGAACTGCATAGAAAATCTTCCAGAAAGATTAATAAAGTAAAATGAGAGGATACAAATATAGGTTATTACAAATGAAAAAAGGGGAACAGCTGCAGATGTAACAGAATATTATGAACAACTTTATGCAAAGAAATTTGATCATTAAATGCAACATAAAATTTTTTATTGAAATATTATTTACCATCGAATCTAGAAAAAAATAGAAAAACTTAGTAGTTTATTGTTTTTTGAAGAAAATGTATCAGTATTTTAAAATGTTATGTAAGTACCGCGCGCTAACCGATTGCGCCACTGGAGCTTCCAGTATTTTAAAATGTTTACCTTCAAAACACTAGGCCTACACAATTTTAGCAGTGTTCTCAACAAGCCGCCATGTAACAATTCTGGCCTTACACAAACTCTTCCAGAGACTAACGCATGAAGGAACGGGCGTCAGCTCATTGTATGAGGCTGCTAACACTTTGATGCAAAATACATTTGCACATCACGAGGAACAATCATTACACTCCATTCTCACTCATAAATATAGATGTGAAAACATAAAAAAGCATTTGCAGACCAAATGCACATATGCACAAATGTGTACAATCATTATTAAACTGTTTATATCTCAGGACTGCAAAGGCAGTTCACATTAAAAGAGAAGGAGCGTATGATCATCTCAACAGATGCAGAAATCGGTTGAAAATATTTAACACTCATTCGTATAAAAATATTTGGAAAAAGGAGGAAGAGAGAACTTCCTTAACCTCCTAAAGGGAATGAAAACATACAGCAAGCACATTTAATGGTAAAATGTTAGAAGCAACACATTTAAATGAAGAAAAAGGCAAAGGCTTCCACTCAGCATTGTAGTGAATACCCTAGCCAATCTGATAAGACAAAGTAAAGAAATAAAATGTAAGAGGCTTGGAAAGAATGAAATAAAATTATCATTACTTGCATAGTAAGTTACTGTCAATCAAGAGAGCTCTTCAAACAAATTTTTATAAATAATAAATTTTAGAAGTTTTTGGATATAAAGATTAATATCTAAGATAGTCATCTCTGCACCAGCCACAGAGATTAGAAAATGAAGATTGTAAAGTTTGTAATAGTTTAAAGGACACAAAATGCATAAGAATAAATCTCACCAGATAAGTGCACAGCATTTGCGGAGAATTGTTTACTCTTTTATTAGAAGAAGTTAGAGACCATTCTAAATAAGTGGAGATATATACCATGTCCATGAATAACAAAGACTTAATATTATTGATATCATGTTGATATTGGAAAGTCCCTTCAAATAAATTTACAAATTTAATGTGCTTCATTTAAAATCCTTACGGAATATTTTGCGGAGCTTAAAAAATTGATTCCAAAAATTTATAGGGGAGACAGTAAAGGGCATTAAGAAGGGTTTAAAGAAGAAGAAAGGGGTACCAGGATTTATCCTGGTCGATGTCCATGTATTCTTCACAGTTATAGTCATTAAAAATGTTTTTTGACAGTTGTAGAGAAATAAATAGTGGAACAAAATTGAAAGCCTGAAAACAAACCAATGCTTAAATGGAAATTTGCTAGGCAACAGAGCTGACAATGCAAATCAGCTGCGAATAATAAGATAACTATTTAACAAATAGTGGTGCTAGGGCAATTTGTGATTCACATGAAAAAATAGGATCTAGATCTCATACCACATACAAAAATAAGTTCCAGGGAGATTAAAACCCTAATATAAAAAAGCAAAAATCAAGGTATTATAATATAGTGTAGAATATCTTTATGAATTTACAATAAGAAAGGAATTTTTAAGCAGGATAAACAAAGCACAATCTATGAGAGAATTAATTCAACAACATTAGAATTTAAAATTTTTCTTCATTAAAAGCACTGTAAAAAGGTGAAAAGAATGCACATGTTATGCCTTATGTTTAGATGTCGCCCCAAAGCCTAATGGGAGTCACAAATGGGGCTTTTTCTGGAATTGATTCATGGTACAATGCTAGGCTCAAGGGCACTAGGATTAAGGGTGTGAGTGTTACCTGCCCTAAATTGAGGGCCTCTCCCTTATTTGCTTTTGGTGTTTTCAGGCCATCATGAACTGTTTTTCTTCTGCAAGACTGTATGTCATGCCACCCTGCCTTGGAGCCAGCTGATTATGAACTGAAACCCCTAGGAATTGTAAGCCAAATAAACCATCTCCCCTTTAACTTTGGGTGTCAGTTATTTTGTCTTAGCAGTGAGAGAAAAGTAACTAAGATAGCACATGTCCATAAAAGAATTAGCATGCAGAATATTTAAAGAACATCTATAAATCAATTGTCAAGGCAAGCCAAAAGAAAATAATTTATGAGAAGCATAGAAAGAGGCAATTTGAAGAGGAGAATATTAAATGGTCAATAAACGTGAAAAGATGCTCAATTTCATTAGATATTAGAAGAATGCAAAACAAAACCTTAATGAGATACAATTTTACATTATCAGCTAGGCAATAATTTAAAAGTCTTATAAGACCAACTGCCAGGTGTTTTTATGTTCCCCCTCCAGATCACTCTGTAACCTTCTCCCTCCAGAAAATGGAGGCTGGGAGGAATCAATTTGGGATTCCTTTCCCTGGTTCCTTCCCTACCCTGCCCAAGGTCAATAATGACCGAAGTGCCCTACTGAAGGCTCAGCTCTTTGTGATCCCCCTTTCCCATGATCACAGCTCTCCTGGTCCCACACACTTCTATGCCTACATGCAGGCCTGGGGCTGTTATGGCTCCCCAGTGTGGATGCCTCACCATCTCTTGTTTAACCCAGTTTACAACAAGGTGAGTGATCGCCCCACAATGCTCCCATCTCACTGTGTCATCTTTCCTGCCAAGCATGCTTGTGCTACAGTTTGGACCTTGAATATCCCCTAATAGCCCATGTGTCAAAGGTTTGGTCGCCAGCCTATAGCACTAGGGCTTGTATAACCTTTGGGAAGTGAAGCCTAGTGGAAGGAAGTTAGGTCATTGGGGTTGTGCCATTGAAGAAGACACTGATTCACCCATCTTCCTTCTCTCTTTTTGCTTCCCAGCTGATATGAGGTGAGCAGATTGCTCCACCATACTCTTCCTGCCATGATATGCTGCCTCACCACAGGCCCAAAACAACAGGACGAATTGATCAGGGACCCAAACCACTGAAAACTGTGAGCGAATATAAACCTTTCCTCTTTTTAAGTTGATTATCTCAGGAATCATGTTACAGTAATGGAAAGGTGACCAATATAGCCTTATGCACTAAGTGCTGGCAGGAAGGTGAAACAATAGGAGCTCATATACTATTGGGGCATGTGAGCTGGTACAAGCACTTTGGAGAACATTATTTAGGATCTCAGAGGTGTATATACTCCATACCCAGCTATTTCATTATGTAGCTGGGAAAAAGTGCTTCTCTGTGTTAGGAAGTGTGTATAAATGTGGTCTCACAGCCATGTTGTGATAGCAAAGAATAAGAAACAATCTGACTACTTATTAACAGAGAGGGATAAACAAATAGTGGAATGTTCACACAATGTAATACTATACCACGATGAATATTAGTGGGTCAGGAGTCACACATTATTGACATGGATAAATCTCACAAACATATCTTTAAAAAGAAGATATGTTACATTTTCTGTGACAAAAGAAAATGGCACAAGAACACATATAAAATGATACTATGAAGCTTTTAAATATGCAAAAAATACTAATTATTGCTTGGATATGCAACATATGTCACAAAGGTACAAAGCAATATTTGGGAACAACTATCATGTCCAGATTATTGGTTACTTCTAGGAGGGAGCAGGGTTGAGGTGATTCTAGAAGGATACATACTAAAGGGATTTAGCTGTGTTGGCAATGTTTCATTTCTTAAGCTGGGTGGCAAGTATATGAATATACATGATATTATTTTTAAATCTTTTATAGGACTTGGATATTGTACATACATTTAAAAATTTAAATAATAAAAGAGAAAGAAAAACCCTAATTTTAATATTGAGGAAAATATAGAATATTCATATGAGATTGCAATGTAGATAGTAGGGATAAAAGAAGAAAAATACATTTAAGCAAGCCTAAGAACTGTGGATATAATATGCTATCATTTATATATGGTTGGTATGCATAAATTATCTCTAGAAAGATGCTGAGAGCAGATCCTCTGACAAGGGGACTGAGTAGCTGGGCAGGGTTTTTAGATATGTTTTGTATTATACAATCAAAATATGTGGTGAATGTTTAAATTTTAAAAAATTATTATAGTAAAACACATGTTTTACTCTTCCTCAAAACACTTCCCCACACAGTCATCTCATTGTTCTTGCCTCTTTCTTGAGTGTCTGTACAAAGTGTGATCAAAAATACTGTGGCTGCCCTCTGCCATCCAGCGAAAGGTGGGCTGGTAAAAACAGCCTCATCCACCTTTTCACCAGATCTGGTACCATGTGACTTGTGGCTCTTTCCCAAAGTCAAAATGACCATGAAAGCTAAATGATTTAATCAATCCAGGACACCAAGGAAGCCACAACAGGGCAACTAAAGATACACGAAAGAGGACTTCCAGAACTGCTTCAAAAAGTGGCCAGAATGGTGGGATGAATGTGTTTGAAGTGAGGGGCAGTGTTTTGAGAGGAATTAATGGCAATGTGCCTTTTAGTGTAGTGAAATATTTAAAATTCAAACATTTACCATATTTTTATCACACCCCATAAGCATCCATTATCTATCTTTAGAAACCAATAAGACACTGGGAAATGACCCAAACAGGCCTCTGCTGATCTGCTGCAGAATCAGCCACCTATACTGACCAGCACTGGTACTCAAAGCAGGAGAGAGCGCTGTGTTGAACAGTCATGACAGAGACCACACGCCCCTCAGAACCTAAAATATTTACTCTCTAGCCCTTTCTGGGACAATTTGTCACTCCTGATTTAGAAGGATATAGGCGAGGGCAAGGGAGAAAGATGTTCAGGTTTTGAGTCCGAGTTGTGTCCCAAAATGATGGAAGGGTGGTTCTCACTGAGCAAGAGCACATAGGAGACAGAGCTCTGGTGCTGGAGGGAGTAGGTGACACAGGGAGGTAGTTCTAGGAGATTCTGGTGTTTTCTGTTTGAAATACCGTGGGAGGTCCAGGTGTGATGTTACCAAGCAGTTGGGTCTTTGGTTTTGGAGCTATGGATGGAGGTTAGGGCTAGAGACACAGAAGGAAGAGTCACTGGCACCAAGATAAGGTCTAGAGCCAGAAAGAAGGAACAAACCCAAGGAGATCACAGCTTTCTGGCTGGGACAGAGGAAGAAGAGTTGAAGCGGAGACTAAGGAGTGGTGGTCAGAGACTTAGGAGGAAAGCCAAGGGAGTATGGAATCACAGAATCTAGGGGCAGAGACTTTTCAATGGCTCCACAGATCAAATGCTGAGAAGAGCTGAGGAGTATACATGGCTGGGGACCTGGATGAGAACATTTGCAGCTTTTAGTGGTCAGAGAATAAGAAAAAGGACATCCCTGGCTGAGGAGATGGAATCAGCAAAAAAGGGAGCTAAAAAGGAAATAAAACCAAAAAGAGCTATGTTGAGGGGATGAAGATGAAAGTGTTGAAGTTGGAATTTCTTCTGAAATTCCAGATGCAGGAGGGGGGACTGTGTTCTGTAGATATGAGGAGACTGAGGCAAGTGTTGAGCAGAGAAGCATAATTAAGAGAAGGTAAGTAGACCTAGGTGTGGTGGCATATACCTATAATCCTTAGCACTCTGGGAGGCTGAGGCAGGAGGACTGCAAGTTTTAGCCTAGCCTGGGCAACTTAATGACTTAGGGGCACCCTTGTCTCAAACAAACAAGCAAACAAACAGATGGACAAATAGACAATAAATAAATAAAAAGAAGGGAGGGTTAAGGATGTAGTTCAGTGTGAAGGCCCTGGGTTCAACTCCTAGTACCACAAAAGAAAAAGAGAGGGGGGAGGAAGAAGGAGGAGGAGGAGAGGAGAGAAGAGAAGAGAAGAGAAGAGGTATTACTTTAAAAGGAAATTGCATGCATGACTTCTGTCTGGGAATGCTGAGGTTCAGCCAGGTTTCTGTGAAGGTCAGGGTCCAAAAATGAAGAGCAGGGATAGAATTTGTTCATGTGATTACACAGAACCTGGGCATTACCTGATGTGCCTTCACTTGAGACTTGGGGAAGTGGGATGTGGAGGACATGGGTACTAGTCATTCTGATGAGGATTTAATTAAGAACTCAATTTGCCCAGACTTCCAGACTGCCTGATGTTTCTTTAATAGGAACTGTTGATATGGTCTAATTATGGCGGGTTATTTATGGGATCAAGTCTCATTTCTCTGCTCAATTATGTTTTGTTTGGGAGATTTGCATTCTTCGAGGACTCTAGTTCTTAATTGAGTCTATTGTGTTCCCTGAAGATGCGCTTAGTCTGGGGAGCCTCTCATTTGTGGCCCCTTCTCTACCACAGGTCTCACCACCCACTGACTTTCTCCTTTCATTGATAAACTCTAGAGTGGTAAGGGAGGTGACTTGTCCCTCCCCAATTAACAATGCTACCTATGATTTTGCTCTTGCCTGGCCCTGGATTTGTCCTATAAATATAGTGGACCCTCTAGTTACAACCGGCCTGACATACAAACAATTTGGGTTATGACTGGAATTTTACTTTTGACTGATGACCAAAGACTTGAGTTATGACCCAAATGCCAGCCACTTTGTGCTTCCAGAGGGTCTCAGACACAGATTTAAAGAGTTCTGGAAGGAACATTACAACATCCTTTCCTGTGTGGGGTTAATTGAGAAATCCTGGGCCAGTGTCTCTCTCTAAGGACACTGAGATCTGCCTATATATAGGAGAGAGACTTTGAAGGCTGTGTAGAGGAGCCTGAGCCTTCAATTGACCAACTTAAGTTACAACCAGCCTTCGCAAATGAATTGAGTTCATGAGTCAAGGGTCTACTGTACAGTTTAAAGGTTTCCTTTAAATTTTGGAGACAGGATTCCTTAAAATGTGTTTCAGTGTTATTAACCTTTGAAATTCTGAAGGAAGTACATATTCCCAATGCTTTCATCAAGAGATATCATTGATATTTTCAGTTGGAGCCTACTCATAAATGTTTCTTCATGAGACAAAGCTTCTCGTTCATGGCCTTCAGGACAGTCTCAGCTGTGGATAAATTACAGTTGGGTCCTCAGAAATGTGTGTCCCTTCTAGGCCTGGAGTACTGTGAGAGCAAATGTCCTTCTATTTATCTTTATGCATATGCTAGGAAAAATAATTTTAATAGCAGGGTCTGCTGTTCACCTTAGGGAAAGAACTGTTACATTTTAGAAAAAGAAAAAAAAAGTATTGTGAAGATGTTTAGGGGAAGTGGAAGCTGTGACAGCATTAGCAGGAAGGAAACCTCCCAGATAGCCATGCATTCTGCATAAGAAAACAAAGGAAAATTTTGGGTTGGCAGACTCAAGGGACTCAACTGGATTTCCAGTGACCAGGTTGCAGTTCTCAGTGTGAAACTCTTTGTGATGCTGCAGCATAAGGACCTCCCATCATTCCCAAACCAAAGTCAAAGTCATACGCATACATAAAGAACTTGTGTGGGTGAGTTGGGGACATCAACAAAGTGGAGCTGGTTGTCACTCAAGATATGAATTAGGTAGAGGCAGAAATGTAGATGCCAAGGAGGCAGCCTCTAAATATTCCTGGAGATTTGGAAGGATGGGATTATTTATGGTGCAGTAACAAAAGAACCCCCTTTCCCGACATGAGTGGGCCACAAGTATAAATGTTTATTTCTCACTGTTGCTATGTGTTTGTCGTGGGTTCTCTCAGCTGTCCTCAAGCCACCTCCACTTGAGATTCCAGCCAGTGGAGCAGCTCCTACCTGGGATCCTGCTGGTCAGGAAGGCAGAGGGAAAAGAGAATATGCTGAAGCATATGTTGACTTCTAAAGTTTCTATTTATTCCAGAGAGAGACATGTTTTTAATTTTTTTTTTGTTTCTGGGTGAAATTGAGACTCCATCATTCTGTGGGGTCCCTTCACGTGTTTTCATAACAATATACCTTGGAAAAAATATTTACATCTGTAAGCTGTTTCATTTTCCAAGAAGCTCCTATATATTTTTACAGCACACTGAGATGTGGACTCTAAAGTGATATCTGAGTCTAGTGCTTTCTTAGATCCCACTCTGCTTACCTTCTTTAAGCCGGGCAGGTCCTGAAATGGCACCAGTAAATTCTTCTTTCTACATGACATGAATTTTAGATCTCTCAATGTGTCCAATAGTCCAATTTGAATTTTAGACAATGCTGGGTTGGAATTCTGGGTTAAATATTGAGGGATCATCACCTTGCTAAGGGAAGTCACTTTGCTGAGATTTGGTTTCCTCCTTTGTAAACTGAAGTAATAATAGCACTGGTATTCTTACAATTGAGATAGTGTATGTAAAATGTTAAACATGGGTTCCAGTATATAGATGTGCTCAATAAATCATAGCTATTACTGTCAAAAAAAGTTTCTGCTCAACAATGTCATTTCTACTCATGTTGAACTGGTCAGAGAATGTCACCTGGCCATTCCTAATTCACTAGGGTGGAGGGCATCTAGTGCCATTGAAGAGGTTCCAGGAACAGGGAACAGTCATCTGTTGTATCTTGCATGTGGTCTGAACTAAAGTTTATTTAAACAGTGAGGAATTGTACAAGCACATGGGCTATTTTCTTTCTGATAGACCATAATGTTTCAGTGTGTTAGAGAAATGCTTACCCTGTGTTGTCCTTGCTTGTATGGCCTAGAAACTATTTTTCAGGAAAAGAGATCTTTGGGTCAAATTGAATATGTAAAGATGGAAAGAAAATCAAAGACATTTATTTCTCCTGCAGACTTCCTGGCCTGGTCCATAATCACTGCTTAGCCTTAGGTACTGTGATCTGGACCAGCCCAGGGCACACTGGAATGTAGGATCAATTGTTTCCATGGCTCTAATCCACAGTGTCGCAGATATCATGTGTGACTTACAATGACCTTGCTTGAGCTCTTCCAACAGAATGAGACATAGATACCACCATGAAGGATACTGAAAGTTTGGAATGCAGAAGGATAACAACAAATGCAAGAGAAACCATGATAATTGCCAAAATAGAGACCCAAGAATAAAGGAACTGCAATCTAGGCAACAAGTATAGCTTCTTGGGCGTGGTGGCCTCTGGATGGGCACTGAAGTATGGAGAAGCGTTTACAAATTTGGCTGTACAATAAATTCTGTTTTTAAAAGTAATACAATTTCATTGTTTTAGTTTATAAAATAAAGTCTAAAGGGAAAAGTGTGAACAATTTGGGGTACAAATTCTAGATACTATATAGGTTTTAGATACTATATTGATTATTTTTCTAAACTGTGGTATTATTATATTATTTTGTAAACTGGATTCCTTCCTGCATCATAAGTTGACTCCCTTCCCATAACAATAAGTGTGGACTTACATTATTTTTCATGGTTAGAGATATTCAAGCTATGGATACATGATAATTTGAGCAATCAGTTTTCTATTGGTGGGTGCCCAAATGGTTTCCAACTTTGTGTTGAGCAACTCTGGGCATGCATCATTGTGTACATCTGTAGTTATTTCTAAGGAACCAATTCCTGGAAGGCAACTACAGAGTCCAAGGACATGGACTATGTTAGATTTTTAAAGACTATAAACTGTCAGACTCCAGCAGAAACGCCTGCACCTGGAACTGAGGGTATGAGCAGTGGGGACACAGACCAGAGGGCTGGAATAGCACCAGCTAAGGTGTAAATGCCACGAAGAAGAGTGAAGAGTGCTAGTTTTGGTCCTTCAACCGGCAGCAAAGCATCGCTCTGTGCACAGAGCTAATGATGGAGCAAGTCAGGGAGGAACCTCCTAGTTCCTACTCAGACATAAAGCCCCAGCTCCCTGCGATCCTCTACGTGCCCTCCTCCTACTTCCTCTGTCCCTATCTAGGGCCTGGAACACAGTGGATGTGTTTGTTGGGCCGAACTGAGTCAGCACAGACATCTGTCACCCAGCTGCTCCTTGGAGCCCCCTCAGCCTAGACTTCAGGATGAGAATGCAAGGAGAGATGGACAGAGGGTCTTGATGTATCACAACTGTGTGGCTATGAAGGAAAAATGTCAGCCTGCAAACATCTCCTTTATCTGATCATTTACATTCCCAGTGTGGATTCTATAGCCTTTCAGATGTGGAGGAAATATGTAATGGGAGGAAAATGTGAAATACTCATATAATCGTTTATCATTTTCACTGAAGAGAGGTATTGATTCTCTGGCATGCTCACGTACTTGAGGATGCTTCCCGAATGCAAAGAGTGTTTTCCCTTGACATCCCCACCTCTGCTCAGCAAGGTCGTCTCAGCCCCAAGCGCTCTTCTTGGCGCTTCTGAGAAGCAGAAAGAACCCCATCCACCCAGAGGGAGCTCCTCTCCTCCACCTCCAAATCTGGTTCTGATACAGGCAAAATATAACTCCTTACCTGTTAGACACCAACTGTGCCAGGTTTGCAGTTTCACAACATCGAGGAACAAAGTCGCAAACCGCAGGAGGGAGTTTGGAGAGTTTTATTGGAAATCAGGGAAAGAAGAATAGCGGCTCAGTTTCCATGAGGGGTCCTTCTTCAGGAGTGGCCACCAAGGCCCTTTGTCAGGAATAATTTTTACACCAAAATTGCAGCGTGGGTAGAACATTGGTCAAACTACAATCGGCCTGTAGGATTATAAGGATAGCAGCTTAGCTAGTATTGATCCAATGGGGAAATGAGTCACCTAGCAAGAGTACAAGAGCATTTTGGGGAAGAGAGGGAAGGGTGGGATCGGATGTTCTGGTCGCCCACCTGTGTGCCTGGTGTCTGTTTGGGCCACTGGACCAGGTGGTGTTAACTGCAGTATTCTCTCAAGTTGCTCTTTATCTCTAGGAAGGCACGTAGGCCTTGCTATTGCTTCTCCATCCTGAGGCCCGATTCTCTCTACGTTTGCCTCCGCCCACAATTCTGATGTCTTCAATTTTTTTTAGGTTTGCCTCCATCCACAATTCTGATGTCTTTATTTTTTGTGTGTGCTGAGTTCCTTGAGGGCCCAATCCCTTTCAGACTATATATTAATTCCTATCTAATTTAGCTGTCTATAATACTTCAAAGTCTGATTTTTTTTTAAGTACTGGGGATTAAACACAGGGCCTTCATACTGAACAACACCCACAGCCCTTTTTATTTTTCCTTTGAGTTAGGGTTTTACTAGGTTGCCAAGGTAGAATTTGAGTTTGTGATCCTCCTGCCTTAGCCCCCTAAGTAGCTGGGATTACAGGCATGTGCCATCACACTTAGTTCAAAATCTGATTCTTAAGAGCACCTCCATTAAGCCCCATCCATTCGTGTCTTTTTGAGACTATTTTTCCATATAATGCAGAACCTTGTGAGACCATATTCTACCATTTTCCCTCATTGGCCACAACCTGCAATGGCAGAGCTGCATTCATGTTCCAAAGCTGCCATGACAAAGGACCAAAGCCTGGGTGGAGCAAAGGCTCCTCCGTTTATCATGTCAGTTCTGTGGGTCAGGAGTTTGAGCCCTGCAATGCTCAGCTGGGTTGTCTGCTCGGCATCTCATACAGAGTTGGCTCCCTGGGCTCTTACCTGGAAGCTCTGGGAACAATTCTGCTTCTACACCCATTCAAGTTGTTGGCCAATTCAGCTCCTCGGGACAGAGGCCCCATATCCTTGCTGGCCATCAGCCAGAGCTCTTTCTTTGCCACCCAAGACTGCCCGTGTGGCTTTTTGCTGCTTGCCAGCTGGTGCCCTCCAGTGAAAGTGGGTCTGGCCCATCCCAAGATTTCCATACTATAGACTTCTACATCTTTCCATTTCCTGCCAGAGAAAGTTCACTGGTTTGAAGGCAGTGAGAAATCTCAGTGATTGAGTGGACAACTTGAACAATCCAGGAAAATCTCTTATTTTAAGGATTGCGAATATAATTACATCTGAGAAGTCCCGTTTACCAAATAGCCTAATATTGGCACTGGTTCCAGAGATAAGAGTGTGGGTGTAGGGTGGTGGGAGTGGGGAGCCTTCCACCTAACATGATGGTCATGGCAGGAATGAAGCCTTCCTTGCTGCCATCTTTCCAGTAAATTCCAGTATGGTTGTGACTGTTGATTAAGATATCTCCTATTGACTGGATTAAAAAAACACCTACCAGATTAGTAAAGTGCACTTCTGCATGTATCTGTGGGGAGTTTTCAGGAATGACTGGCATGTGAACCAGGGAACTGAAGGGGGAAGACCCACCCTGATGGTGGGTGGCACCATCCAATAGGATTGTAACCTGGGTGGAATAAAAGGGAATGAAGGAGGAAGCAGGTGTACATTTAAAGAGTGCCATTCTGCACAAAAGGGTGCATCTTTTGCTGCCATCACTTGTGGACATCAGACTCCAGTTTCCTCAGCCTTCCAATGCATACTTCTACAGCCATTCTCCAGGGGAGCTTCCAGGGCTCTGGTCTTGGGTGGTGTTATATCCTTGGAGATCAAGGGGATCTAGAGAGATCTTGTTCCGCAGCCAGGTTCTTAGACCGAACAGCTACTAGGTTGTTCAGCTCTCCAGTGTGCAGGTGGCCATTGTGGCCTCTTCTGCCTTTGATCTTGTAAACTTATATAATTCTATGGATTCTGTTCCCCTAGAGAACCCCAACTAATACAAGGGCCCAGGGTTGTGTTCACCAGGATTCACCTTCCTCACTCTGTGCAGCTCTCTCTGAGGTCCTTGGTCCCAAACACAGTTTCAAGAGAAATTGGCTTCTACACAAATAATGCCAATTACCTCTGCCTTTTGCACAGCACTCTGCAATTGCTAAAGCAAAGCGGGTGAGGAAACTGAGTCTCAGAGAAGGCAATTTACATGGGAATCAGAGCACTGATCAGGCACAAGGTAACCCAGCATGAGCCACGTGCCGAGCCATCACTCTTTCCAAGTCTGAAAACTTCCCAGCCACTGGAAGCCAAGCAGCTAACACCTTTGGCTTTCCAAGAGAAATTCAAGAGAGAAGTGGCAAGCCAGTTGGAGGTTTGGCTGGGTGTTGCTGTGTGCTACTAATTGACAGTGGCAGAGAGAGTGGCACAGTCTGGTCACTGGCACACCTCAGTGGAGAGACCATGTTGGGCAGAGCTCCCTTGCTCCTCCAAATGACTCATGGCTCTGACTCGGCCACAGCTCATCTGAGGGAGACAGCTTGAAAGACAGGGTAGAAAGTCAGAGAACCACAGAGCAGTAGAGCTGGGAGGAAGTTGAGAGATCATCTAATTGTACCACTTCTCCTGATTTTAGAGACGGGAAACTGAGGGGTGGAAAGACTGCCCATGTGGATCAGGACTAGAACTGGGTCCCAGCTATTCTGCCTTCCAGAGCAGAGCTCTGTCCTCCATCCCTTCCCTTCTGTTCAGTTCTTTTGTGAGCCTGCCCTTCAGACCCAGTTTTATAGCTTATACATGGGGTGATCAAAATATATGGTGATGTTTCCATTTTTAAAATGTATTACAGTAAAAGGCACATTGCCATTAATCCCCTTCCAAAAAGCTTCCCCTTACTCTGAACACACTTATCTCATAATTTTTGCCACTTTCTGAAGCAGTCTGGCAAGCTGTCTTTTGTGAGCGTCTTTACAAGATGTGATAAAAAATACAGTGAATAGGTCCGGGGATGTAGCTCAGTGGTTCCGCTGCCTGCCTTGCAGGCACAAGGTCCCGAGTTCGATCCCTGGTACAAAAAACAAAACAAAAAACAGTGAATGTTGCTGGCAAGAGCCATCCATTGGAAAGGCAGCCTTATAAAAATATGACAGAGTGTTCTCATCCACCTTATTCACTGCATCTGACGCCATGTGACCTATGGCTCTTTTCTAAAGTCAAAATGACCACGAAAAGTAAACATTTTGAATTCATTCATGACATCAAGGCAGCCGTGTGATAGCGCAACTAAAGGCATTCATTCAGGAAAGAGGACTTCCAGAACTGCTTCAGAAAGTGGCAAGAATAATGGGATAAATGTGTTGGAAGCAAGGGGGAGTAACTTGAGGGGATTGATAGCAATGTGTCTTTTACTGTAACAAATATTTTAGAGTTTAAACATTCACTGTATGTGCATAGAAGTGTGCTTGTCTGTGTACACCCCCACCACACGCACGCCAGTAGTCCATCTTAGTGGAAGTCAGTGGTGGCCTACATGGACTCTGGATCAGCCTTTCGAGGTTCAAGTCCCTACAGTGCTAACCTTGAGCAAATTACTTAATCTTTCAATGCCTGTGTTCCCTCATTTGTAAAATGCGAATGATAGCAATCCCCACTTCATAGGGCTATTTTGAAGATTCTTTGGATTACTATATGTAAAGGGCATAAAATAGTGACTGACATAGAGCAAGTGCCAGAAATTGGCCCCTGAGCAATTGCTGGCCATGGTTATTCCCAGAAAGATTCCTGCCATGCTGGCCTCTCGTTCTCTTAGTGGGGGAAATAACGATCTCATAAAAATGTAATTTACTCAACATATTCACAAACTGAGATGCCTAGAGGAACTGAGGATGGAAGTAGATTGAGTCTAAGAAAAATTTTGTGATCCTCCTGGATTCAACTGGATTTTCCATTCTGAAAGAGAAGTGGACCCAGGAAAATATTTTTTCCACCTTAGGAAAACGACAGTGTCAGCACAGTGGCAGACAGTAACCGTGAAGGCCTCGGTGTTAGGGACAGCAGGGAGTGGTGGGGACTGTGGTGAACTAAGATCACAGGCCCCCTGGCCCAGTCACTGCTTGGTTTAGCTGATTGTTCCCATGTGGGAATGCAGATCTGGGGCTGTCGGATCTCTTGATTGTTTTTCAAGAGAAGCCAGAAATCTGCATGTTTTTAAATGTTAAATGTCTCAATTATTAAAAGTTGTCTTAATTCTTTGAAAACCTTGGCTAAGCCAAACAAAACATCTGTGGACCAGACTCAACCTCAGCTGCCAGGGCCTTGGTTCATGCTCTTTAATTATGTGCTGTGGTCATCATTTTACTTAATCCAAGAGTTGTCCATGTGAGTGTCTTCAGGTCACTATCGGTGGCCCCAGATGAGGATAAGATTTTTTTTAAAAACCGAAAAGGGTGGCAGCTCACTACAGGTAACTTTGTCAAATAAAGGAGAAAAACCCTGAGATCATGAAGTAGATTATCCAATGAACTGCAGCTGTTGCTGAGATGGGTCCTTTCCTTCCCTTATGCTTCAGGTTCCCAATTAACAAACAGGTAAAGAAAGCCACCCTGTATATAGTGAGACATACAAAGTGAGGGCTGAGAAAATGCTTCACAAACTGTAAAGTCTGGTGCAAGTACACATTAAGGGCTCTTATTACAAAGCAATTATAAAAAAACATACTTCTTTCAATCCTTCCTTGCCAAGGGAGAATTGGTGGAGTTTAGCCCAAGTTTTTGTTGTTGTTGTTGCTGTTGCTGTTTTTTAACTCATATGTGAAACCCAAAGCATTGTTTGCAATAACAAGAAATTGGAAATGACTTAAATGCCTGTTGATAGAAAAATGGATAAACAGAATGTCTAATCACTGGGTGAAATGTTATATGGCATTTAGAAAGACTTAACATGTGTGTGTGTGTGTGCATATGTGTGTGTAAGAAACAATATAGATTGATATGAAAAACAATATTGAATCACAAAATCCATTTACATAATAAGTACAATATGATGACATTTACATAAATGGTAAAAGTCACCAAAAATTCTCTGCATTGTTCATAGATAACTATTGTGTATTAAAGTATGTACGCATAGAGGGGAAAGATGCACACTAAATTTATGGTAATGGTTGCCTCTGGGCAGGATGGAGGCAACAGGACCAGGTGGAATACAAAGAGATTCAACTTTGTCTGCAATGTCTAACTTCCTTTTTAAAAATCAGAAGCAAATGAAACAGAATGTTAAAATTGTTTGGTTTTAGGTGTTAAGTACATGGGTTTTTATGGTTTTCTGGACTTTTCTGCTTCAGTTTTTTCATGATTGAAAGGAAGAAAGAATAGAAGGGAGGAAGAAAGGGGGAAGGAAGGGAGAAGGGAAAGTAAAAAGGTGGGAGAGAACAAAGGATGGGAGGGAGAGAAGCCACAGGACTCAAAGTCATATTTGGAACTGGGCCCAAAACTTTGACCCAATTTGAAAGCACATGGAAGGTAAATGAACCTTGGACCACAAAGAATAATTGCTATAATGGGGCCATCACTACCATAGCTAGACCCACTTCTGTAAAACCTTTCATCAAGTTGAGTTAGCAAGAAATCTCTTCACTTCTCAGAGTCTGTAAATCTTTAGGATCCCAGGCCAGTGAGTGGTGGCTCTGACTATAAACATGTAGTGCCGTTGCTCTGATGGCCATTGACTGAGGCCATGGAAAAAAGAAGCCCAATGTACCTCCAAATAACTGCCTTGATACATTTATCCTCAAGTGACTTTAAAATGCAGAGAGGTCTGCTTTGGGGTTTGGTAGGATCACAGTCACTGTGAAAGCTCTTGAATTGTATACCAAGTTAGAAGGGAGGCAGTTCATAGTTCTTACATCACTAAGAGTTTTTTCCTGGTTTGAGAATGAGTGGATTTTCTTGCTTGACATAGCATTAGAATCAATAATAACAATGAAGGTGGCATATGAAGAAGTGTACAGTTTCTCCTGGGCTTACTGAGTATGGTCATTAGTTTCAGCTACTTCTTATTGCGTTATTGCACACTTACTACCTGTAAGGCTCCAGGCTAAGTGCCATTTAGGGTATGACATCTGCTATTTTGGGGTCCTTCCTTCCCTCCTATTAAAGAACACTTCTCTTCCTCTTTATGTGTTTCTGAATAACCCATTTATTAAGGTACTCAGTAAACGTTAGCATTGACCACACGACCCAAGCCCGACCAATCAGACTTCTCCATCTTCCTGGCAACAGTGATGGATTAGTTCAAGAGGTGATGAGCCAAGCAGGGTCTACAGGGAACTCCTCTGGAATTGCCAATCAGATATTGAGAGAAAGAAGCACTTTCTTGCCAAGCTAGGGCTGCTGTGGCCAAGTCCTCTTTGCAGTAATCCAGAGATAAGCAGAAACAAGAGCTAGGTGTAGTAGGAGAGTCCTGGTGGTTCAATATTCGTCTCTATTGCAGACTGAGATCTTGGTCCCTACAGCTCTTCCTCAGGGGGTGACCTCTTTAGACACTGAGCCATAGGAGCCAATCCATTCGCTTTACCCCTAGAAGAAGTTGGGTTTGTTGCTTGCAACTAAAAAACTCAGAAAATTACATCAGAATGTGAAATTAACTAGCATCTAACTGTGCATAAGCAGAGTCCCACCCATCTTGTTCACTATTGTATCACCAGCACTAGGAATAGTCCTGGGCCCATAACAGTTTATCTGGAAAGATTCGCTGAATGAATAAATGATGTATGAGTATTATATTATATAATCCTTACACAAACTGTGATAGGAGGTGTTATTATCTGAAGCCAGAGTCTAAGCTCACCCATCTAGAAAATGGTAGAGGCCAGGCTTTTAAACCTGATGTTTTATCACCTCCCAGCAGATGGCCCCTTCCAGTGGATCTCCTTGAGTGAGGGTGTATCTCAGTGGTAGAGGGCTTGCCTAGCATACACAAGGCTCTGGATTCAATTTCCTGAAATGCAAGGGGGAAAAAACAGAACCTTCCAGTGGTCTCTTTAACTTCCACTCATGCAGAGAACCAGAGCGACCCCTCAAAGTCAGAGTAATTAAATTGTCTTCTTTTTTTTTTTTTTTTTTTTTTTTTTT
>NW_004624760.1:21309757-21346917 GCF_000247695.1 Heterocephalus glaber | reverse complement strand
TGCATCACCAGCAATTTTTTTTTTTTTTTTTTTTTTAAAAACAAGGTCTTGCTAAATTGCCCAAGCTGGACTCAAATTTCGATCCTCCTGTCTCATCCTCCTAGAGTGCTGGGATTACAAGTGTGCACCACCACACCCAGCTCCAATCATCCTTTCTTAACACCCTTGACTGGTGGCTGCTGTGTGCCACACTCAGTGGCAGAGGCAGGTTCCATCCCCCGATATCAGCCAGGTCTTTCCTTCCACCTTCCAGTACCAGGCCACAGTGCCCGGCTGCCAGATGGAGTCTTCCTGCCTGGTGGTTCCCTCCCTCCCTCCAACTCTGTGAATCTGTTCCAAGTTTCTGGTGAGTTATTGGATCTTCAGTTTTAAATCTTTTTCATATGCAAGAAGTTTATTCTCATTAAGAGAAATCCTATCTTCTGCTTGTTTAACTCTGTCAGTTAAATCCGTTAAGTTTATTTGTGTTTGCCCAGTGGTAATTTTTATTGAGAGAACATCTGAAACTCTCTGCAGGGAGGAAGCTGAAGAAGCCCCAGGGTGCTCCAGGCCTGAGCCTGATCTTCCTGACATCTCTATCACCCAGAACAGCTCCTGCCTACCAAGGGGAGCTGACCACAGGGCACTCATCTCCAAGTCCTTTGGAGTTTTGAATTTGCATAGGAATGGCCTTGATTTGGGGATTTCACACTGTGTGCTTTTTTTGATGGAGGGGTTCAAACAGAGGTACCCCTACAAAGCTAGGCCTAGTGACTGCTGAGGCAGCATGTCACTGACACAGGCAGAAGGGACCAAGTTCCTGTTTGTTGCCTTCAGGTGAAGGGGATGGATCCGGAAGTGATTCCTCTGGGTGTGCTCACTTCCTCCTCTGAGCAACTCTGTCTTCAACAGACCCCTGGCATCTTCCCTCTTAGGTCAGATTCATCTTCCTCATTCCTCCACTAGACTCTGAAAGGCTTAAGAAAAGGTTTTGTATCATTTGTCACACCCCTTAGTTTATCCAAGAGAGTCTTAATTTAGTAAACTCTTTTTGGTGTTTAATGAATGAATAAACAAACGATTTCATAGACATCATCTCTTGCACAAAGCTCCTCCTCCTCCCTGGAATGGGCACTGTTAGCACATAACTGACCATCACATGTGAATGGCCCTATGAATGCCTGGGAAGTGATTATCATTGCGTTAGCAATCGCTCCTATTGTATAAAGCTTTTGAACACTTATTTTCTTATCTTCATTTTCGTTAGGGGAAAAGAAAATACCTAGTTAATCAAAAGTCTTCTGCATTGTTTTTCCCCCCAACACAAATTCGAGCTTCCAAATGATGCTAGACAAAGATGGCCACAATTACAAAACCAGGCAGCTCAAAAAGATAAACTATAGATTTTAGGGAAGAAAAGAAAACCCACACTCAATTGTGCCTGTCAACGCTCCTGATTTCCACTCAGGTGTTTTTAGCCTCTCATTTGACTTAAAAGAAGTTTGTGCTAGATTAAGCTTTCACCTGTGTGTCCAGCTGTCGGGCTAGGTAGTGAGATCCCTATTAGAGGAGGTAGACAAGTGAAGGTTGGATGACTGCCAGTGGGGAAAAACTAACAGAAAATAACTGACTAGAATATCATAAAAGGTCTAATACTGTGCCCTAGGAACCCAGAAATGATCAATTCTATCTTACATTGGTAGACGGAAAACAGTTGTAAAATAGTATAAGATTTAGGCTTAGACAGTGCTGAAACTAAATCTTGACTCCTGTGATGAGTACATTTGTGACCTTGAAGAAGTTATGTGGCTCCTCTGATAAAATGAGATATTGCTAAGACTGGTGGTAAATGCCTATAATCCCAGCACTCAGGGAGGCAGAGGCAGGAGGATCACAAGTTTGAGACTAGCATGTGCAATTTAGCAACTTAGATAGACCTTGTCTCAAATTAAAAAAAAAAAATTGAACAAGGATGGAGATGTAGCTCAGGGCAAAGGTCCAAGAAAAGATATAAATTATTAAAAACCTAGTACAGTGCCTGACATGGTATGTTAAAACATCTGACAGCCTCCTTAATTTGCTCTGATAAGAGGAGGAGAAATATGGTATGTTAAAAAATTAACCAAAATCCATACTATCCCTGAAAGCATGCTCATTCTGGAAGTGACCTTACCTCTCCTCCCATCTAGAGATGCAGTCTGTGTCTGTGACAGATGTGGTCATGTGATTTGCTTTGGCCAATGAGGCATTGGCAAAGGTACCAGAGCAGAGGCCTGAAAGTGTACTTGAGAACCCTGCCCCTGATCATGGTCTAGCCTGCTGCAAGAGGAGAGATAAGGCACTCATTTCCTCCATCCCTCTAGCCATCCTGTGTGTGAATGAGGCCACCTCAGCCCTGCCAGACCCCAACCAGCCACCAGATAGCTGGTTGAAGAACTGTGTGCTTGACACACAGAACTTGTAAACTGTAACAAGATGATTGTTGCTTCAAGCCACTATGCTTGGGGAGATTGTTACACAGCAAAAATTAACTATTACAAGTAGATTAGAAACATAATCTAATTAGAAATAATAGGGATCAATGAATAAATAGAATCTGCTTTTCAGGAACTTACTTGATGGGTGACTTTCAATTTAATAACTCACTCAGTAGGTAACCGCCACAGTGGAGATGTCTCTGGACTCAAGGGCTATTTGTGTGAATAGAGCTGTCAACTCATAGTTGAACTGTCTCTGTGGCTTTTAGCCAATTTAATCTACAAAAACGCATGCTCTGTCTAGGACAATGAACTTGAATGCTTGGGCTGCTAATGCAAAGAGAAATTTAAGCCATATTTACTCAAATGCTGCATTCCTGGGACCCACCCCACCCCACCCCCTTCAGGGGAGGATGCCAGCTAGGGACACCACTGAAGTTCTGCTCTAGGAGAGGCTGCTGTGGTCCCTAGGGGAAGTAGAGGGATGGATATTCAAACACTACTTGGAGCCCACTTTTACATTACCTAAAAAGCACCAGCCACAGGCTTTGATGTCTTGGTTGAGTAGAAATAACACTTCCCTCATCAAAAACATTGTTTGATCCCTGAATTCTGTTCTCTTCTTCCCCTTCTTCTTCTTCTTCTTCTTCTTCTTCTTCTTCTTCTTCTTCTTCTTCTTCTTCTTCTTCTTCTTCTTCTTCTTCTCCTTCCTCTTCTTCGTCTTCTTCCTCTTCCTCTTCTTCCTCTTCCTCTTCTTCTTCTTCCTCTTCTTCTTCCTCTTCCTCCTCCTCTTCTTCTTCTTCTTCTTCTCCATCTCCTTCTCCTCCTCCTCCTCCTTCTTCTTTTTTTCTTCTTCTTTTTAGATATTAACTCAGCATTTCAGTCTTCCCTAGGGATGAAGTGATAAAAGGGGCAATTGATTTAGTGAATAAAGTTATTTAACTTCATTACTACTGCAGCCCTAAAAGAGGAACTGTCCCTTTCCTATTAGCCTTTGTGGAATTCCTGCCCTGGGCACCCCCAGCCCCACACAGCCCCTAGGCAGTTTTCCATCAGCTTTCACATGATAAAGAGAGTTCTTCTGCTCTTCAGGACCCCCAATATAAATACCCCCAGAGTGAGCTTTGTAAAATAACATTCACATGTGAGTCCCTCACTCAGAAATCTGAAATGGCTCCCTATTCCCTAGGCCACTGAGACCCAGTCTTCTCCCCATAGCATCAGCTTCCTGGGGTTGCCAGAACAAAGTACTATAATGGAGTGTCTTAAACAGAAACACAGCAATGTATTATCTGACTTTCTGGAGGCTGGAACCAAGGTGTCAGGATGGCTGGTTCCTTCTGGATTCTGATAGGGAGACTCTGTTCTATTTTGCTTTCCTAGATTCAGGTAGCTCTGAGTATTTCTTGGCTTGTAGAGTTCATTCTGCCTGTGTCTTCCCGTCATCTTCTCTCTATCTGTGTGCAAATCTCTCTCCCCTCTTTTTTTTTAATCAGAACACAATCATGTTGAATTAGGACCCACTCTAACGACCTCGTCTTATTCATCTTCAGAGACCTTATGCACGGGACCTGGGGCTCTGGGCTTCAACATCTTCTGGGAGAGACAATCCTACCTGCAGCAGGTGCTCTTCAAGGACCTCCCTGGGCTGAGCCTGAACTCCATCTTCTGGGAGGATCTCTTTGTCCTCACAGTTTCCAGATTCCACGCCAGCTTGAACACCAGGATGGCAGGTGCCACCCATATTTACGTGTGAGTTCAAGTTTCTGTTCTACCATCTGTCAGGCCACTTACCCACTCTGAGCCTCAGTTTCTTCATCTTTAAAATGGGGATAAGAATGGTACCTACCTCAGGGCGATTGTCCTGCGGCTTAAATGAATTCTTGAATAGTGCCACTGAATAGAAGTGTTTAGAGAATGTTAATTACTCATATTTTTATAGTTTTATAGCTATAGTTTTTTATAGTTACCTTGTTTCTCCCTATTCAGCAAGGTTCACCCTTTTCTGTCCCCAAATAGGAGGTGGTATCCCAAGGTCACATCACAAATCCACAGGATTAGAAACCATAGCCCTCCCCACAGTGCAGTGCTGGCTGCTCTGCCTTGGATCAGATGCGGGTGCTCTCCCCATCATCCCAAATCATTACAAGGTCAAAACATAAAGACCTTTGTATTCTTAAAAATCTCACTTCTGATTTGAGCTAAATGTGTCCTAAGTATAGCAGCCGTTGTTCTGTTTCGTGCTAATTTGTCACTTGGGGATACAGAGGCCGGGAAAAGCATGGAACATTGGGTAATGTTGCCCCCCGTCTTCATCAGCATCCTAATTATTCCACACCTTTTTAATAGAGGAAGCATTTGCATTCCTAAACTGTGCAGGGGTCTGATTGAAATAATGTCTCCTGAATTATCTTTTCATAAGCTAGAAAAAAAAATAAATAAGTGGGAAGCTCCCCAGGCATAGCTTCTTCCCCAGCTCGTGCCTGGCCAAGGTGTTGGGGAGGTGGAAGCAGGGGACTGGCCAGGTGTGGCTGCTTAGAGGCACTGAGGACAGATGTGGCCCATTCCTTTTGCTCCTCCTCCTCTCATTTTCCTACTTCCTGCTCACGTGACCCCCCTCCTCCTTCATGAAGACTTCCTGGACTGCACCCTTCCCTGGCTGCATGCAGGATATGTACCGCCAGCTCTGACTCTGTCTTCTCTCCAGAAATACCACTGTTTTCTACGTCAGCAGCCTATGCCAGCTGGGGTGCAAACTGCCCAATGACAAAGCCAATTAGAACCTCACTTGGCCTCTCTGTAGCTGTCAGCACAAGCCCGCCCCCAGGGAAAGTCTCTCCATGTGGCTGTTGGCTTAACTGGACAAGAGGAAGACAGCCTGAAGTGTCAGAGTGTCATGATTCCTCCCCTCCCACAGTCTCCCATTCCAGCTGCCCGTCCAGTCGTGACTACTCTGGCCAGCATCAGCATCAGCGAAGCAGTGAGTTGAGTTTAATGCATGAGGAAGAGTGGTATGACAGCTCCAGCTGGCAGCCTTAGCAGGGAATGAGGTGCCCTATAAGATATAAGGGTCACCGTCTCTCAGAACTTGGGAGTAAGAGGTGTGAGACCCTCTGTGCCTCCGATGTCCCCTGGCCAGGTCCTGTGACGCTAGGGTTTTGTTCTATGTTTCATGTCATTCTTTGCAAAGGGAACACCAGCCCCTTTATTAGCACCCAGGCCATGCATTGAGAAGGAAAGCTGTAGCCAATACCCACCACTTTGTTAAACGGTACAAACAGAACATCTCACATTTCAGAGCTGTCGCTCCACTGAGAGTCATTCACATAAACAACGAGGTCCTTGTGGGTTTGATGGCAACACAAACACCACTTGTGACTCAATTAAGGAAGCAGTAATTAAAAAGGGGGAACAGCATGATGTCTCTCCAATGGAACTTCTCACCCGAGGCCCCAGGCCATGACAAGTGGACCCAAGGGGCTTGTGGGGGATCTGCCCCCGGGGCTGAGCTCTGCCTCTGGCCAGAGCTTGCCAAGGGTGAGGTGCAGAGGGAGGGGAGATGTACGCAAGGGGCGCCTGACCTCTGGCAGGGACCCATCTCATACCAGCAAGTGATATGAGTTAATGAAAATGTTTTAAATTATGAAAGTGTGCCTAAGGAGATGAAGGCTCCCCCCGGACGTGAGTCACACTTTCTTGGTTCTCAAACAACAATAGCCAATATCTTTAATTTTTACTATGTGCCGGTAGTGTTGTATGAATTCTATACATATCAAATCATAACAAACCCACAAGACAGATACCATCATTGTCTTCATTTTTCCAGATAAGGAAACTGAGGCACAGGCTCAAGGTCATTCAGCTAGGGAGAAGCAAAGCCAGCTCACACTTTTTGAGATTGGCTCTTTCCTAGCCCCGGGCCCTCCTCCCACTCGTCAGCTTTGCTCTTCATGACCACCTTTGCTATTCATGCTATTCATGACCACCTCCTCTGCTGCATAAGGGTCTTATCTTAGGAAGGATGGGCTATAAGTATCCCCATCTGAGCCTGGTGAGGTGGCACACACCTATAAACTCAGCACTTGGGAGTTCAAAGCCAGCCTGGGCTACATAGTGAGTTCAAGGCCAGCCTCAACTATGTAGTGAGACCTGGTCTCAAAAAAATAAAAAATAAAGTAAAAATTATTAACATTTTACAGATGGAGAAACTGAAGCTATTAGAGCTTAAATACAACACCTCACCCAGCTGAGTGACAAAGCCTGGAATCAACTCCATAGCTGCCTGACCCCAAATATCCCACCAAGAGCTGTGCCCTTCCCCTCAGCATTGCTGCCTCTCTAGGGGTGTTCTGCGGCCACAGAACACACACCAGACCTCTCTGCGTCCACATCGGTTTCCCTGTCTGTAAACCAGATGGTCAGGAGATTTAGATGGAAAGAACCAACCTGACAAAAAGCTTGGGTCAAGTGGGTGCACGGTCCACATCTGTGGGGTGCAGCTGCTGGCTAGGGCCCTGGCCAGAGAACCACGGTCAGAAGCACTGTGAGAGCGGGTGTGCACCAGGCCCTGCTCCAAAGACACACAGATAGGCACAAATCTCCTTGGTCTTCACCTCTTCCCCAGGAGGGATGGTGACAGAGAGATGACAGGCCCAGTGCCCAGATAGAGGCTCAAACCCTGGCCCTGCTGGATGTTGCTATGCCCTTTGGCAACTCTCAGGACCTCTCTAGTCCATTTATCTCCAAGCTGGAGATTTAAATGCAAGTACCCGGCTTCCTGGGGCTGAGGGAGGATCTCAGGATGTGAGGTAGGTAAAAAACTCAGCCCTGGGCTTGGCACAGAAAAGGGCGAGATATGAGTGTCAGCTATTATGACGGTGAGGAAGAGGAAGAAGGAGAGGAAGAGGGAGGGGAAAGGAAAAGGAAGAAAGGGAAGGGCAAAAGGAGGAAGCAGAGAGGGGAAAAGAGGAAGAGAAGGAAGGGGAGGAGGCAGAGAAGGCAGACGCCCCTTATCTGCTACCACGTGCCTTGCGTTCTGGCCTCCTCACTCGGCTTAGGTCAGCCAAGCTGCTGTGACGGCTATAAAGGCCCAGTCACCCTGGTCCCCAGGCAGGGGCCTTCTCCTTGTGCCTCTTCCTTGATGCCGCCGCACCCAGAGCTCCAAGTGGAAGGAGCTTCCTAAACAAGTCCATTCAAAGCACGGCCTTCATCTGGCCCTGTAAATCAAGGGCTTTCTTGGCCCTGGGCAGAATCAAAGGCCTCAGGAGCTCCAGAAGAAACGTCATGCCAGAGAGGCCAGGGGGCAGGAACTGTCCCCTCCAGTCAGCCAGTAGGAAATCTATGTCCCCTCCTGGGCCCGAGTGCCAGTGTCACCCAGGGCTGCCTCCTGTGTGAGCCAACATAGGACAAGTGGCAATGGCTGCCGTGTGTGTGTGTGTGTGTGTGTGTGTGTGCATGCACGCATGCATGCACACGCATGTGTGGAGAGAGATTTGTTGTGTTTTTTGTGTGTGTGTTTGTGTTTGCCTGTGTGTGTGTGTGTGTGTGTGTGTTTTTCTAACAGGCCATCAGCATTCCAGCAGCGTCCTGAGAAATTCATCAAATTATTTAACCTTTGCAGGAATAAATAATACATGTGCTTTCTCAGGATTTGTTCTGATTAAGCCATTCTGGAGTGGTGCCAGGCCCAAGCCCGCCCCGGGAGAGGCAGGAAGGAGGCGGGTGGCACAGGATGGGAAATCAGGCGGCCAGCGGAGGGCTGGACGGGAGGGGGCCGATGAGACCAGAGGTGGACCCCTGTGAGCCCTTCCAGGTCGGCGGGTCACAGAGGGAGAAGGTGGACTCCCCAGCCTCCGTCTCTCCCCTTGGAGGCTGGTGGCCTCATCTGGCCCTGAGGACGGAGGTGCAAAGGAGACAGCTGGATTTGAGACGTGGCTCAGGCTGTCAAGTGCCCGTCCGTGTGTCCAGGAGACAGCGAGCCAGGCAGGCCTTGTCTGAATCACTGCTCTGCCCTCTGCCAGCTGTAGGACCTACCCCTCCTGGTGCCCATAATGACATGAGCTTCTCCAGCTGGTGCCAGCAGAGCCTGGCACCTGCCCACAGTGCACACTCAACAGATACTAGGTTGGAACATATTAAATTGCTGATAGGTCACTAGTGTTAACCTACACAAGGACTGTTTTTTATGATTCCACTATGAATGTGTCACACACACTAATGCTGAGGGTTTATTATGCGACTATCTATGTGTTTTCAACAAGTAACCTTTAAACTTCAGCCCTAGTAGGCCTGCATCTTATTCTCACTTTATAGAGGGGGAAACTGAGGCCCAGACAGGTTGGGGAACCTGTTTGAGGTCACCCAGCTGACAGAGGGCTGAGCTGGGACACGGGCCCAATCTGGTCCTAGAGAACTCTCAACAATAAAACCATGACATCATTTGTGGTTTGCCTGTCACTAAACCTGGGAGTAACAGAGGCAGTAGAAGAATTTCGATTTCCAGATCCCATTGCCCATGTGGAGAGTAAATGGGAGGTGATGGGTGTAAACCACAAAACCCTAGCCCACGGATGGCACAGACTTTGCAAGAACTTGATTTCGGTCCAAAGGTCTTGAGAAGCTACAGAGACATCAAAGAGGGGAAGTCATAGGATTTGGGATCTTTGTACACATAGTGAGGATCCTAGGAAGGCTCTAGAGATGACCTAGAAACTGGCATGCTTCTTTAGGAAAAGCCTGGTTCTTAGGAAAAGAAGCCTCATCCTTGGCTTTTGCTCAACCACACTGGGGTCCCAATATAGAAAAAGCAAATCCCAGAGATTGGCACATAGGATCTTCAGTGGAGCCAGCTGGACCCAGCAGGGCAGGGAGAGGCTGGGAAGCAGGCCTCTCTTTCCCTCCTGGGCCCTGAGTGTCTGCAGCTGCTGAGTGGGTGGGGGTGGCCTCTCTCCATGCCCTTCTGTCATCTCCAGGCATCTGCACAGCAAAGGAGAGGTGGCCGGGACTCGGGCCAGTATGCTTGGATTCGAATCCAGATCTGCCACTGTGTAGCTGTGTGACCTTGGTCAGGTGGCCTGACCCCTTGGAGCTCTTTTCTTTATCTGCTACAACAGGGCAGTAGTAATTCCTGTCGGCAGTGGGATTCCAGGAGTAGCAGCTGCTGTCAGCATGATCGTGATCAGGGAGAGAGGGAACCAGGAAGAAGCTGAATACCAGCAGCCCAGAGGAGCGCGATGGGCAGAGTAGACAGTGAGGGGCCACTCAGCTTCGGCTCCTTGCTTAGGAGCCCAGACCTGGCATTAGAAGGATTCACAATTGCCCAACAATAACTCCAAATAAACCCTCTTGAAACCACATATCATTTTCCTCTTAAAGAAATAAAATCTCTAATTAGAGTTTTCTCTTTGAAAAAAATTAAAAATGTATAAACCCTCCTGTATCACGTATGTATATTTCATTGCTGCATAATTGGGATCTTTGTCAGTAACCGGGGTAGCGGGTGACAGCCTTTTAATCGGCTACAGATGCTAATGGGGAGAGAGACATTTTCCTCCTCTTTGCTCAACTGTTCAACCAGAGACTGGAGTCCTCCCTAATAAGTATTTATGTCAAAACCCTTTTTGGGGAGCGAGTCGGGGGAAGGAGCAGCTGTAGCATAGTTGAAAGACGGGGCTCTGATTACAGCCCGCCAGTAAGGGGTGGGGGATCACTTTTGGAGTGAAACAGTGTTAATCAAGTTAATCACAAAACCCGCACTGTAATTGCTTCTGCTCTCAGACAAAATTTTACTTTTATCTAAATTACTAAAGTGAGGAGAGTGCAATCCACTCTAATTTAGCTTTTGAGCTAAGGAGAAAGCGTGGATGGAAGGCTGGAGAGGTTTTTAAACATCAGGAGAACTCATGCTATGGAATTCAACACTCCTGTCTCTCTCCCTCCTCCGCCCCTTCCCCCTCCTCCCTCCCTTCCTTTAAGACAACTCAGCTGAGGGCTTGAAAGTTGGACTCCAGGATCTATCACTTAAGGCCTTGTTAGCAAGTTGCTTACCCTCTCGAGGTCCTCAGTTTCTTCATCTGGGTAATGGGGAAGACTGGTACCTACCTCAGGATTGTGGGGCAGATTAAATACACTGGCGAGGATGAAATATTTGGGTATGTATGCGTGCACATCAACACTTAAGAAGTGTTAGCTCAGCCGGGCATAGTGGTGTGTGCCTGTTATCCCAGCATTCCAGGTGGCTGAAGTAGGAAGATGGAAAGTTTGAGCCCAGCCTGGGCAACTTAGCAAAATAGCAAGGCCCTGTCTCAAAATTTTAAAAATAAAATAAAATAAAAAGAAGCCTGGGGATATAGCTCAGTGCAAAGGCCCTGGGTTCAATCCCCAGTACCACCAAAGAAAAAGAAATTAGCCACTACAGTGATTTCTCAGTTTGCCTTCCTCCTCCCCTTCTTTCTTCCTTTGCTGTTGCCTGCCCTTCTTTCTCCTTCTCTTCCTCCTCTCTTCTTCTCTCTCCCGTCTTCTCTTTGACTTTTGCCCCCTGTTACTAAGTATCCCTCTGTATGAGGCATGGCCTGTCTTCAGAGACTCAGGGTCTGGTCTTGATTAGTTCATGTACAAGAGGGAAATGAGTGGAGCTGCTAGAGAACACAGAGGAGAGCTGGGGGACTGGTCTGGAGGGGACCTCTTCTGACAGGGAAGTCAAGATGGGCTGCATGGAAGTGTGGCCTTGTAGCTGGGCATTGGGTGCAGCCCAGAAGTGGAGTGAGAAGGGTGTGGAAGGGAGGACTGAGACCCACACAGCAGACAGAAGCACAGGCATGAGCAGAGACCCGGAAGAGACCTGCAGGGGGCAGACAGTTTGGGTAGCTGTGATGGCACTGGGTGACATCCACGGGCCTCAGCTGAGCTAAGTTCCAGGTATCATTCCCACGCCATGCCGCCCTCAAGTTCTGTCCAGGTTGGCTCTGAAAGAGGAACCTTACTTTCCTCATCTGCCAGGGGACCCCAGTCCGGATCCTATGGGGACAAACACTGAACTGTGCATTGGCGCGCTCCACCTGCCTTCCACAGCCTCTCTTTCTCCCACTGTGGCCTCTGGGGATCTTCCAAATTCACACGCAGTCCAACGATGAGCTGATGTCATCCAACTTGCCCGGAAACACAGATTAGAGAAAACACACACAGTCAATTTAACTGGCAATTAAACAGGCTCCCCTATGTAATTAGCGTCAAGACAACTCACAATTACTATGGGGCGCGTATTTGCTGCCGACGCTTCACATTTATATACAGCGACAATTACTGGGCGCTAATATCTTAACAGGAAGCAGAGAAAATTTGTGAAACATTTCAAGGAGGCAGGCCATCCTATCCCTTTGCACTGTAAATAACTCTCTTGTAAATGCGACTGTAAAATCAAAGGGGATGCTTGAAACGATGCAGAAGCAGAAAAATATTTATGGTATTCAAAGTAACTGATTGCTATTTTGAGACCGACTGATCTTTGGAGACTAACTAGTTGTGCCATATTATGATAACAAACACCATTGGCTATGCCAGCCCATTACACACTTTCTTGTACCCGGGTCTCACTGTGAGTCTCTTACAGAGATGGGGAACTGAGGTCAGGGAGGTGAAACAACTTGCACAAAGTCAAACCTTACAAGGCAGGTACAAAACCACCATATACGTTGCAGAGCTGGATCTGCAGCTGAGGTCTCAGGCCATCTGCCCCTTTCTGCTGTCCCTCTGGTGCATATGGAAAATGATAGCACCAAAGGATAACCCCTCTGTACTCCATCTTCCCTGGATCTACTTGGTGGTTCTAAGGTCCTCATTCCCTGGGAGAGGGAGGCATGAGGTGGCTTTTGGGTCAACAGACTTCAAACACCCAAACCAGAGAACCTCAGAAGCCATCAAGCACTGCTTTTCTTAACCTTTTACAAATACCCCTGGAAAGGATAACAACCATCCTTTCATTTAGGAACCTAGCAATTAGAGAAATTTAGCTAGATTCAATATACAAGCTTAGCTATGGAAGGACTTTAGCAATAAAGGCTAAAGTATCAGTTAGCTACTGCTGTGTAACAAACCTGTTCAAACCTCAGGAACTTAAATACAATGATTTATGACAACTGCTCCCTCTGCTGGCCAGGGGAGGAGGGTTGCCTGGTCTGGCTAAATTGGGCCGAGCAGCTCTTCTCACAACAAGTCTGTGATTTGGTGGGCAACTCTGCTCTGCATGTCTCTGGGCTCACTGGGCCAGCAGATCTGCTTGTAGGGATGGCACAGGCTCAAGAGCCTTAGCAGAAACATGCAAAGAGGGCCTGGACTTGAATCCTGCCTGCATGTGTGACCAAAACAAGTTGCATAATGTTGTAGTTCGAGTGTGTCACACAAGGTCCATGTGCTGGAAGCTTGGTCTCCAATATGGTGGTGTTGAGAGGTGGTGGGACTTTTAAGAGGTGGGGCTTAGCAGAGGGTAATTAGGTCATTCAGGCACCAACTTTGGAAGAGATTAATGAGGTTCTCATGAGACCCTGGTAAGCTGTTATAAAGCAAGGCCACCTCATGAACATGTCCCATTCAGCATTCAGCTGATTCTCTTCTTGCTCCTCAGCATATTATAATGCATCCAAGGGAGCTTCCACTAGAAACTGAAAGGATAGAGCTGCCCAATCTTGGGCCACCAGCACCCAAAACCATGAGCTAAATAAACCTTCCTCCTTTATAAGGCACCCAGCTTAAGTATTTTGTTATAGCAACAGAAAGCAGACTAAGATACATGGCCAAGTCAGTGCAGGGAGGAGTGCAGAATCGTTGAGTAGGGAGTCATTCTATTTACCACAATGTAATAAAATAACAAGTCATTTTCTTGTTTAAAACTCAGTATTTAATGGGAAAGGAACTAACAGCTGGAAGGATATAACTTAAAGCTTTAATTTATGACTCTGGAATGGGAAAAATCACAACTAGATCACGGGGCTGTTATGAGGCTTAAATGAGATAATTCACACAATTAATCTGCATTAACCAGGCCTAACCAGCCATATTGCATTCAATAATCCCTACCATGCCTAGGGTGACCATCTCATGCTGGCTTAAACTGACCATTCTTGGAGGAGTCCTATAGTCCCAGGGAGATCAGGCTGGTTGTTCATCCTGACTATCCTCATCACCAAACTCAGATGAGCTAAACTTTATTTGCCAGGCACACCAGGTACATGGGGTAGATTTTCTCATTTACCCCTTACAACACTCATCTCCCCAAAGGGCCACTATGTTAGTGCTCCTGCACTCGGAACTCAGGCAGCATTAGGGAATACGGGGAACAAAGGATGAACTGTTTAATGGACTTTCCTCGAGGGGCTGATAATCTACTAAGAAGAATGATAGGAAACTCACAGAGTTTGTGACACAAAAGAAAGTGATTCTGGCAAATCTAACTTCCCCAAGGATGGCAAGGTTGGGATGATTTTAAAAATTAACAGCTATATTCCCTGATAGCTACTCTATTTTGAAAGCCAAGGTGAGCCTGGCTCCAGAAATTCAAGGAAAATTATAGCTGACAAGTTTCATCAACATAAGGAATTCGAATTATTTCTCCAATAGGGAGTCTTGTTCTAAATATATTTATTTACAAATTGGAAAACTTTTAAAGCACTGAGGACTGGTGGAGGTTTTGTGAGTCCTCTGCTCCCTGAAATGCTGGAAATGAGAGGAATCTGTACTTGGGGTATTCGAGTAACAGCCCTCCCCCATGTATAGCCAAAGAAACAAATACTAAGTCAAGGTACAGGTTCTTATCCCTCTCTCTCTCTCCTTGCAGCTGGGCCCTTTAGTTTTATGTTTTCATTAAACAGTCACAGGTGACGCAGTGTAGTACTGGGAGCACGACATATGAATGGGGTGGTTACCTGAGGAAACCGATTTGGAGCTTAGCCCTGCTGCCTCCTGGAAGAGTCAAGCCCATAAAATATTTCCAGGGGCACTGGGCAAGAGCACCCAAAGGTAAGCATGGGGGCTCAAGACCTTCACCTCGAGAACCAGAGTGCTTTTTTTCTTTTTCCAGATTTCAATTCCCTTTGCTTGAGTTACAAAAGGATTGCTCACTTCTTGATCTTACTGGCCAGACTCCCACCACTCTCAGAATCTACAAATTCGTTCATCTGTGATTTCTCACCAAGGGCTCTTGGGACTAGGCCCATGCTCAGCTGCAGAGATAAAGTGGGCCAGCCTTAGAAACACTGAGCCAGACATGGGCATCATCAGTGGCAAGGCAATGACAGCCCCTCCTCCAAGAAAGGAAAATTAGACTTTCAATCCCAGGTCCACTTTTTATGCTTGGAAGCCTTAGGCAAGACGTCTAAGTTTCAGTTTCTTCATCTACAAATTGGAAGATAATGATTGTACCCAACTGATGAGGTGTAGTGAAAATCAAATAAGATAATGTATGATGCACTCAGAACATGCAGCCATTTATCAAGTACTTAGGCGCTGGTTGAGTGCTGGACAAGGGGACTGTATGGGAGACAGAGGCTGATATAGACCCCACAGTGACTAGAGCACACTTGGTCCAAAGTCTGGGCCCAACCAATGGAAGTTGCCATCATTATTATTGCAGTCACCTTCAACCACAGGGTGGAAACAGGGCACAGAAGCAGCAGCATCCAGTTGTCGTGCAACCACAAATCCCCTCTGTCCTCAATTACAAGGCCTCATCTCCACAGGGAAAATAAAGGGACTGATCATGGAAGGCAGGATGTTGGTCCAGCTTTTGACAGCAAAACCCAAAAGCTGAATAGAAGTCTTGGGGCTGAAGGATATCCCTACTCACCCCCAGTTTCTCCCCTTCCCCATTAATGTGACCACCACCTCCCTTGTCATGATGGTGGGGATGGCCACTGGTCACTGAGTGTTCATGGTCTGCCAAGTGCCTCTCTGGTCTGGAGTTAACCTTCTGGGAAGCACCCTGAGGGAAATTTCTATTAGCACGCATCAGACCCACCAGGAGGGTTTACAGAGCACCCCTAGATTTCTGAGCTTATAGATAAAGGGTGAGGGTCCAGAATATGCATTTTTTTCAACAAGTCCCCATCTGGAGGGTTCACCATCCATAGTACTGGTTTAGAACATTTCCTCTCATTTCAAGGTGAGAAAACTGAGGCTCTGACAAGTGAAGTGAGTTTGATTATTATAGCCACTATTTATTGAAAACTAACATATATTCTAAGTGTTTGACATCCAAGTTCATTCTGCATTCGCCTTACAACCCTAAGAAGTAGGAGCTATCACTCCACACCACAGTGGTAAACGGTGGCATGAAGAAGGAGTGGTCTATCTAGGTCCTAAGTGGCACCTAAGTGGCAGAGATGAGATTGAAAGACAGCTCCACATAGTCTATGCACTGGGCCTCCTTCTGGTAGTAAAGTGACTCCAAGAGGTGAGCATAGAAAGGAGATGCTCATTCCCAGCCCTGCTTCCAGAATTACAGTGCCCAAGTTCAATTGAATCATTGAGTCTTCCCTGGTCTCCAGGCTGCAGATTTGGGGCTTCCCAGCCTACACTGTATGGGAGCCAATTCTCTAAAATGTCTTGCTAATGTACCTCCCCTCTCCACAGCTCCCAGGTTCCATGAGAAAGACAAGGGCCAGTGCAGGAAAACTCTACCCTGCCATCTTCCAAAAGCCTGTGGATATATGTGAAATTGAGCCAAGACTGAATGCTTAAATCGGCCAGGGGCATACTTGGGTCTCAGGAGTGCTCTGAACTCTCTGTAATTATGTGCAACACATACTCATTCCTTTATTCAACAGCAAATTGTCATTGCCTTTCTCCTGTGGACCAGGCAGTGTGTCAGAGGAGATGAATTCAGCATGAGACAGTAAAAAACTAGACAATAAATAGGTGACAAGAACTTAGTGACCAGTTGTGTCATCCTGTCTTAGTATATTTTCTGTTTCTATAACAGAATGTCTGGTGCTTGGTAATGTATAAAGAAAAGAGCTTTTTGGCTCATGAGTCTGATGGTGACTAAGGGATCCAAAGAGCATAGCACCTGCATCTTGGTAAGGGCCCCCTGGCTGTGTCACAACATGGTAGAGAAGTGAAAAGGGAACCACACGTAAGAGGGACCAAATGTGAGGGGACATCTTCCTTTACAACAACCTGCTCTCATGAAAACTAATGCACTCTGTGAGACCGTCATTAGTCCCATGTGAAGGAGTGTCCCTTGACCTAACTGCCTTCTAATGGGCTCCACCTCCTCTCTTTCTTTTATCTTCTTTTTCCCTCTCTTTCCTTCCTTCCTTTCTTTTTTTCTTTCTTTCTTTTCTTTTCCTTCCTTTCTTTCTTTCTTTCTTTTTTTTTTGTACCAGAAATGAAACTCAGGATCTTGTGTGGCAGGCAGGCATGGCACCATCCCAACCCTGGCTCCACCTCTTAAGTTTCACCACTTCTCAACATTGCCACACTGGGGACCAAGCTTCCAGTACCTGAACATTTGGAGAACACATTCAAACCATATCTAGATCATAGCACAGGCATTAGGTGGAAAGGACAAGAGATGAAGATGGGGCCTCATCTCTAAAGAGATCTCTAGACTCGCAAACTGAGACCTGACAAAGGAGGAGGAATCAGCCAGGCCAGGAAGGTGTTGGTGAGAATGGCATGTGCAAGATCCCTGAGTCAAGAAAGAGTTTAGATAGATAGCAAGAAGATAGTGCAGAGGGGTGGGAGGGAAATGTGAGGCTGGGTGGAGGTTAAATGGCTGGACTGAGCCAAGCACATGGTATGGGCATCTCTGTCTGGATGGGGAAGCTCCTAGAGGCAGTGGGAGCCATTGGAGATTTCCAACAGAGGGTGACATGGCCCACCAGAGAGCTTCACTCTGTCTTCAGTGAGGCTGGGTGTTTTGGTGGGGAAAAGAAAGTCTTATGTCCGGGGAAGGTCTGGGGTTGCCTTTTGTAGGGCCATCTCTTCCAGCACTCTATGGTGAGGAGACTAAAGCACCCCCTGGTGCATGGAGGGAGGGCAGTAGCTGGAGGGCATCATGTGGAGATCTGGAGCCCTCACGTTCTCTGCTGCTGTCCACACCACCCATATGGTCATTTGGCTGTGCCCAGGTATTGAGTAGTATCATCAGATCACGCATGGTGAGCCATTGCAATTAAAGGTCTGTCAGTGTTTCCGCTAGATAGGCAATTTTCCCCAAGCCCATTTGGCTTTGTTTGCCCTCCCTTCTTCAGTCACTCTCTCCCTCTTTCCTCCCTCCCTTTCTTTCTTTCTCTCTCTCTGTTTCTCACTTTCTCTCTCTCTCTCTCTCTTTCTTTCTTTCTTTCTTTCTTTCTTTCTTTCTTTCTTTCTTTCTTTCTTTCTTTCTTTCTTTCTTTTTTGTTTCTTTCTTTCTTTTGTATAGAAGAGCCCTGAAGGCCTGCTGATTGTGCATGCGAGACAGGTCTTGAGGTTGTTATGCGAGTGTTAATGTTCCGTTACAATATACAGTAATGAATTGGTACTTTCAGAGTAATAGCAGGCTGTGCTATTGGCCAAAATGAGTGTATTCATCTTAATTTTTAACATCCATTGCCTTGGAGACGATTTTATAATTAAATGTTTGGATGCACCACCAAATAAGAGGAAGGAAGTTTCCTTCCATGGAAAGGAAGATTCTTCTTACTCCCATCCAGCAAAAATCCTGGCCCCATGAACAAAAGTGGCTACCATTGTAACGGGAGTCAGATTTCAGTCCATTACAAGCAGAAACGTTATGATGGTTATAATGACCTGGCAATAGAACAAACTCTTTTCTGAGGTAGTGAGTTCCCTGTTGGTGTTGATATTCAAGGATAGCCTATGAACTGATGAGCTGCAGCAGGGATTCCAGCATTAAAGAAGGATTTGTGTTTTCAAGGTACATGCACTGGTGGGTGAGACAGGAGCATCTTTCAGCCTGAGCTGCAAGGAAGATTCCATGGGGGAGTTTTCACTAGTGTGCAGGACTTTAGTGAAAACTTCCTGGTAACAAATGGTGTGCTTCTCCTCAATGACTTCTCTGGTCTATTCTTTTCCAGTCATTATTTCCTGCAGGCTTGATAATATGATGGAGTTTTCTAAGTTATTCTGAATGTAATTCAGAGGGCCAAAGAGGAGACTTCTTTAACCTAATTCTACAGTTCAGATGTGTTGCTTTTCTGATCAGCCTTCATGAGCTCAGCAGCAATATTCTCCAGAGTTTTAAAGGAAGGCCCAATAGAGTGGGAAGGAGACAAGTCCCTTCTCTGTTTACTACAAAGGGTCACCCAGACCCAAACCCACATTGAAACCTCTGCCTCCTTCTATGTGTCATAGTCAGACTGGAGCAATGTGCGAATGATCTAAACTACCACAGGGGTTCTGGGATTCCTTGCAGAAAATGAAGGATTCTCCAGACTGCATGAAGAGACTGCATGGGAAAGCAGGGTTGCTTCATTTAATTACCCATGCTGACCTTTGTTGAAGAGGTCCTGCTGCTGTTGTAGGCTTTGCCTCTGCACTGAACATGTTCCCACAGAGGGTCATGGCCAGGGAGCCGTGTTGTGAGCAGAAGAGATGTGGGTAGTGTCCAGGAGGAGCACCCCATTAGCTTTTGTGTCTCTCCCCTAGACTGTGGCCTCTATTTTTTGTGCCCGATGCTGCCTGGCTCTATGCATCCATGAAATGCTTGTGGAATAAACAAAATGAATGAAGGCCACCTTTTCTTTCAATCACTTCCTTCTCCTCTTTCTTTCTCATTTAAGAGCACATAATTACACCCCAACCATGATATCTGGTCTGAGTGCTAGAGTTTCCAACTGGCTAAGCCCTTCCATATTCATCACTTCATCTGACCTGCCCATTTTCAGATAAGGAAACTGAGGCAGAGTTTCTGGGTCAGTAGTTAGCAGAAGGATGACCTCAATCTGGACCTGTGATTCCAAGGCCAAGGTGCTGGTAAGGATGCATCCATAAACCTTGCCAGGACCCTATCCCCAGAAAACAGCCGCAGAGGGGCCCACCTTCACTTTGGCCTCACACCGACCACCCACACTTTGGTCCCTGCCTTTCCCTTCTGATGTCCTCATAATGGCTCCATGATTCATTCCGTGAGGGCTTTGCCTCGGTAGGCAATTACCTGAGTTCATATGGTTAATTGAAAGATTCCTTTTCCTAGAGTTTTAATTCATCCAGCATAGTTTCAGGAGCCACAGATAATAAGACCTAATTTATAATTAGGGCTTATCAAGAATCAGCTAATTTCTAGACCCCTGATTCCCAAGGAGGGAGTGCAGGGTGGGGGCTCCACTTTCCTTCCCAGGGAGTTGCTACCCACAAAGCTCAAAGAGGCACTGGGGAGAGAGGAGAACTAATTGGGAGCTGGCCCTCCATCTTGGATGATTTATTAATTGGATTATGGGAAATCTCAGGCCCCAGGCAAATCCCAAGGAGGCACTGCTACCTCTTCTGGTTTATGGTGAGGATATGAGACACAAAGAACATGAGACCAGGGCTCCACCTAGTCTTTCAGGAGGAGCTGAGAATCTTTAAATAAGTCACTGCATACTGCCTCAGCTCAGTTTCCCCAGCTATACAATTTACATGAAATGCTTGGGCAGGGACATTTCACAACTCTCATGATTACTTCTGGGACCTGTGTGCCTGTGATAGGGTCAGAACCCAGCTAGGAAAAGGAGTGTTGGCATAAAATTGTATCTCAGAGACATTAGGACTACCCAAGACTCCACAGGAAGTAGGAGTTAGGGTTTACCTCTAACCATACTTGTCCTTGTGCCAGGTTTTCTGAGCCTTTCATTGTGTCTGCTGGCCCCAGAGGTCTTGGATTCCAGTAACCCTGTTGCTTACCTACTGCAAGGTCCACTTCTATCTGAAAGCCTCTTGAGTATCTGCCTAGCCAGTGTAAGTGTCAGGATGGGGTAAGGCAGACACAGCACAGTGAGTACAACTGGTTTCAAACTCATACTCTACCTTTTACTACCTGTGTGGGTCAGGATTCCTTTGGTTGCATGACAGGACAAAGGAATGTACCCCAAGTTCAAATGAGCTTAAACTAAAAACAAATATTACTTTAGCCACAGCATCCAAAGCTTCTAGAGAAGCTGCCATCAGGTATGGTTAGATCCAGGTACTAAGTAATGATGACAGAGCCTTCCTTCTCTCTTCCATGCTCAGCTGTGATTTTATCTATATTGACTCGCTCCCCAGCAGGGTTTCATCTATGATGGGAAAAGACGGCCAATTCTTAGGGCAGAAAGAGAAGGCAGAATGAGCCTGCTACCCAAGCAGAATTTCCATGCAAGGGGGTGGTGGTGGTTCTGTACATAAAGGGAGAATGGAGGCCAAAAAGCCACGTAATTTCAAGATAATCACTCACCCTTTGTAATCTTCTGTCCTCCATCTGTACAATAGTGTCAGTAGCCATGTTGCAGGATGCAAGATTAATATACAAAAATCTGTTGTAATTTTTACAGTAGCAATAAATAATCAAAAAGGAATTGTCTGGGGATTTAGCTCAGCGGTTCCACTGCCTGCCTTGCAAGCACAAGGTTTGGAGTTTGATCCCTGATACAGAAAAAAAAAAAAAAAAAAAAGGAATTAAGAAAATTTTTCATTTATAGTAGCTTCAAAAAGAATATTTAAGAATAAATTTAATGAAAGAAGTTGCAAGACTTGCCCACTAAAAACTACTAAACGTTGTTGAAAGACATTAAAGAAGACCTAAATACAGATAAAGGCATCCTGTGTTCATGGAAGAGTTAATATCATTAAGATGGCAATCCTCATCAAAATGAGCTACATATTCAGTGCAAACTTTGCAAAAGTCCAATTGATTTTTTTTTCAGAATTGACAAGCTGATCCTGAAATTCACATAGAAGTGCAAGAGATGGAGACTAGGCAAAGAAAAATCTTGAAAAAGAAAAAGTTGGAGAATGCACACTTCTTAATTTCAAGATTCTCCAAAACTATAGTAATTAAGACAGCATTGGCATAAGGATAAATACATAGATTAATTATTCAGAATTTAGAGTGTAGAAAGAAACTCATATATCTATGGCCAACTGATTTTTCCACAAGGGTGCTGAGATATTAAATAGCGAGAGAATAGCCTTTTCAATAGCACTGGGATAATGGCTATCTATGCAGAATAGAATGAGGTTGGATCCCTGCCTCATATATTATTAAAAAATTAACTGAAAATGGATTATAGATCTAAATATAACAGCTAAAACTATAAAAGTCTTAGAATAAAACATAGGTGTAAACATTCATGACCTTGGTTTGAGCAATGATTTTTTAGATATGGTGCCAAGAACATAAGTTACCACAAAAAATAATAAACTAGAAACTTCATCAAAATAAAGAGCTAAATTTTCAGTTAAAATGACAGTCAAAAAATGACAAAGATAAAGGAAGAAAATATTTGCAAATAATATAAGAGAATAGTATATAGAGAAATATTACAATTCAGCAAAAACCCCAACACTTTTACTATAAATCAAATATCAAAAGATTTGAATACACATTTCTCCAAAGTAGATTTTAAAATGACCAATTAGCACATGAAAAGATATTCAACATCGTTAGTCACCAGAGGAGTGGAAATCAAGACTGCAAGGAGATACCACTTCATATCCACTAGGACAGCCATAATCAAAATGATGGGCTTTGACAAAGATGTGAAGATATTGGAACCTTCACATGTAGCTGGTAGGTATAATGATGTGGCCACTTTGAAAACATTTTGAACATACAGTTACCATATCACCCAGCAATTCCAGTCTGAGCAGTTCTACTTCCAGTTTCAAGAGAATTAAAAACATTTGTGCACATAAAACCTTCTACATGAATGTTAATAAGAGCATTGTGTATAACAAGCAAAAATGAAGAACCTTAAATGTGCATCAACTGGTAATTAGATATATAAGGTGTATTTCACCCAGAACTTTATTCAGTCTTAAAATGGAGTGAAATACATGCTACAACATGGATGTACCTTGAGAATATCATGCTATGTGGAAGAAACCAGCCACAAAGGCCATGTATTAAACAATTCCATTAATATGAAATGTCTAGATTTGACAGATCTAAATAGACAGCAGATGGGTGGTTGCCAGGGGAAAGGAGGAAAGGGGAGTAACTATTAATGTGTTAGGGATTTCTTTGTGATGCGACAAAAATGTTCAACTTGAAGAATGTAACAAAACCACTGACTTCTATACTTACAAAGGTGAATTGATGGAATATGAATTATGTCTCAATAAAGAAACTAATTTTAAAAACTGGCATCAAAACATCTCCCATACAGGTAATTGTAGAGATGAATGAAATAAATTATTGTATCAAAGCACCTAGCATCTGGGAGGCACACAGTAAGTACTCAGTATGCCTTTGTTTTCTTTCTTTTCCAAATAAATTACTCCCCACTCCTCCACCTAGTTCCTTACCAACCCTCTTTAAGCAGTTCCACCCCAATTTCTACGTAGATCTTTGAAGCATTCCTTGAAGAAGGCTGCACCACACTTGGCTACTCCCAGAGCAGCCAGGGTCATTAAGATGGCTGAGCCAGTCTTCCTGATATTAATGAATGAGATATTCATTTCCCTAAGAATGCATCAACCTCGCTAGCTATCCACTGAACAGAGGAGGCTGTAGATGTAGTTCTGTGAGTCCATGCAGGCCTCACATCCTCTGTGATTCAAAGATTTCGATCTGGTCCGGTTCCATGAGGGCAGTTTCTGAGCAGATGATGACAGGCTAGGAGAACTCAGGTACTGGGCGTTTGGCTAAGGATGACGACGAGGCTATTTTAAGTCTCTGGACTTCAAGGGTATTTGCCTCAGTGTTTTTGTTTAAATTGATTTGTAAGCTTGCTTGCTTGACTTTGCTGCATAAAATAGTTCCAAGAGCCAAAAAGAAGCACAACATTCTAACCAAGGGAGCTGATGGGTCCCAGCCCTCCTGCTGCTCCCTACACCAGCCAAACCCACCACCCACTGACCTTGAACATTGGCTTCAATGGTGACACAGTCACCACAAAGCGGTAGCAGGAGTTAGAGGACAGCCCATCACAGTGGACCAGCTACCTGGGTAAGGAAGGCTGAGAAGAAGAAAAGCTTTCCCAAGGTCACATGATAAGTCCATAACACGGAGCTTTTAATCCAAGTCAGTGTAACTGAAATGCTGCCTCTCAATGCCAATAAAAATATTTAATATTTACTAAGTGCCTGCTATGTTCCAGGCACTCTAATGTTTTATAGATACTAGCTCCTTTAATCCACAGGGCAGCCAATGAGTTAAAGTATGACTAATGTGCTCATTTTACAGATGAAGAAACTGAGGATCTCCATTTTACAATTTAAGTAATGTGCCTAAGGTCACATGGTTAGTAAGATGGCACACTTGGGATTTGAACCCCAGGAGTACAGCAGTAGAACCAGCTTCTTAGTCTCTATCCCTTTCTACCCCTCTTGCTTATTGCTTTGTGAAAGGAAACAAAACCAGCTCCTCCTTGGTCTAACCTGGTCAGTTCAGCTGTCTAAGTGGACCAAATTAGGCTGGTAATTGTCACACTCCCCCAAACCCCTCATGCAGAGTGGAGTCAGACAGTGCCATTCTTTGAAATCCCTCCTCTGCCTTGGTTTCCCGGGCAGGCTAATCAGTACAAAATTCAGTTTACCGGTACAAGCAGTCTTGTCTTTCTCCCTTCTGAGCAATCCAACATCCACATCTCTAACCAATCCAGTCTCTGGTCTGTTCTCTCAGCCTTTAGCCATCTCACCTGCTGGAGTTTGTTAGATAGAAAGAACAAAAGGAGCTTGGTCTGGGAGCCAGGACATCCATGTGAAAACCTTGTGTACCCTTCAGGGAATCACTTGACCTCTGTGGACCTCGGTTTCCTCACATATAAGATGAATATAAGGATACCTGCTCTTCCCAAGGCATTCATCTGAGGATTCAGAGAACTTGGCTGACATGGGTGGGCTTTGAACCCAGGAGGGGAGGGTGCGTATAATGAGTTATTACCAACACAGAACCTTCAGCAAGCGGTGGGGTGTAATGAGAGGCAGTAGCCAGTAGGTGGCAGTGCCTCAAAGCAGCGCTGGGAAAGAATTAACTTCCCATAACTTTCCCCACTCAGGTGTGGGAGCCTCAGCTTCCTGCCCATTCACACACCTGCCAAGGTGAAAGTGAGGTGCAAAAAGCAGACGTGTCTGTCCCAAGGACTCAGGACAACACTGTGCAGAGCTAGGCTCAGATCCCAGGTTGGGGTGGTTTCTGAATGTTTACCTTCAAACTCAACCCCTATTTATTAGGCTCCAACTGGCTACAAATGCTTATGCAAGGCCTTTCCCTGAGTTTTACTGTGGCAGCCTGAGGGTTCAGCCCCACCCAACCTCCACCCCTGCCCTCTCCCTGGGCTTCCTGGGCGGTGCTCACTCACCCAGCCTGGACACCTGACAAGGACAGGTAAGGAGAAGAGTATCCTGGGTGGACTAGAGGCCAGGATAGCCCTAAACTCACCTCTGGCATGTGACCTCGGCCATGGAGCTCATAGGTCATGAAAACCATTTAATGGGTGGTAAAGAAAATAATGAAAAATACTGGCATATATCTGCCATAATAAAGGTAAACATTTTAAAAACATTGGTTCTTGGGCTGGGGATTTAGCTCAGAGGTTCTGCCAATTGCCTCACAAGCACAAGGATCCAAGTTCAGTCCCTGGTACCAAAAAATAATAATAATAAAATAAAATAAAATAAATAAATAAAAACATTGGTTCTACTTTTACACACACACACACACACACACACACACACACACACACACACAGAGCCTATGAAGGCATTCTGTCTTATACATCGGTGTCAAGTTCTGAGACCCTTTCCAGCTCTCTGACCTGAGTCTCATTCCTTCCTTTTCTTCACATCCACAAGCTGCCCCCAGGCTGCCCAGGAATCCCTGGTCGGGATGTTTCTTACTGCATGAAATCTGCTGCCTGAGCAGCAGGGAAGGGCTGGGACACACAGGGCGTCCATTCTTTACTACAGTGACAATATGCACACCATCCCTCGTATCCTCAAGGTAGCTTCGCGCTGTAGATGTCCTCCCACTTATGGATGAGCTCACTGAGATCTAGAAAGGTAAGTGACTTACCCCAGGTCTTACAACCAGCAAGCGCCAGAGCTGGGATTTGAACCAGTCACCTCATCCCGGAAGGCACAGCCCTCACTGCCTCCTGCTGCCTGGAGCCAAGGCAGGAGGACCTCGGGTCCCTTCTAGGAAGAGCAACAACCGTTTACCGGCGCTTCCATTTCTCTTATTCCGAGTCACTTTTATTTTCTCTCTCTTTCTCAAGTTTGATTGAATTTACACTTAATGAATCCAACTTTGTCATTTAGGGGCTGTTGGAGCTATAAGACTTGACAGGGAGTGAGCGATGGTGCAATAAGTCGTGTGGGAGCCCGCAGCCGCCCCGGCTCGCTCCCCTGAGTGATGGCCACACCGATCAGGCAAACAGCAGAAGGCCTGGAAGGAGGGGCCTGGGTGGCACGGGCAGTTTTATTTAGGCGGGAACTCAGAAGGCCCCCTTTGGATTAGGACGGTAAACCCAGTGGGCCTGGGGGGCTCAGCGTGACGGGACAAGTGGAGGCCAGTTGTGCCACCGAGCTGTGTGCTCCATGTCCTTTGATGAGTCGCTTCACCTCCCTGGTGCCCAATTCCTTCATCTGTAAATGGGCAGCGGCCTGCGGTGCCTGTTGCTTTGCAGATGATAGGCGATGGCACGTGCTCTTATCTGAATTTCAATAGTGGTGGTTTGACAGCAAAATAAGTTGCTTGGAAGTCCATCTCTCCTGCCTTTATGCCTTTGCTTGCTGGGTCACAGAAAGGCAGCCCCTAGGGGTGGCCCAAGGCTGATAGTGGGGACCCTGGGAAGGAAGGAGGAAGACAAAATGAAAAAATACAAAAATTTTATTAAACTGAGATCTCACTTTGCTTAGACAAAACAAGATATGCCTGGGAAAAAAGGAAGGGCCTTGGGAAAATATTCCCCAAATATTCACAACTGGGGTAGAATTTTGATTTTCTCACTTTATTCTTACTAAAATTGTTAGTCCCCTTCCTTTTTAATGAAATAAAATGCACATAGAGTGCCTGAAATATAAATGTAGAATTTAAAGAAGGATTATAAAGGGGACATCTCCATAACCAGCTCTGTTTCAGTGCCCTGGCAGCCTCTCATCAAAGCCATTCCCACTCCCAGCACACTGCTATCTGGCCATCTTCTCTTTGCTTTTTTTTTTTTTTTCATAGTTTTACAACCTATCAAGGCATCCCTAAAGAATAGTTTAATTTTGCCTATTTTTGAAATGTATATAAATAGAGTCATACTATACTTTTGTGGTTGTGTCTGTCTTTAAGTCAACATTATGTTTTTAAAATGTACTATTGTTGCATGTGGTTGTAGTTGGTACATATTTGATGCTGTGTCATAGTAAAATTTACATCTCTACTACAGTCCATCTACCCATTTTACCTTTGGTGGATGGCTGCGTTGTCTTATTTGTATTTTCTAATTTTTCTACAATGAACATGTAACTACAGGTAGTGACATGCACATAGTAGGTGTGCAATTAAAATATTTGAAATAAAAGCATGAGGAATGATAAAAGGTCTTTGTTTGTGTTTCTTTATTTTGAGATAAAATCTTGCTAAGATGCCCAGGTTGGCTTTGAGCTTGTGATCCTCCTCCCTCAGCCTCCTGAGTAGATGGGATTACAGGTTTTGTTTTGTTTTGTTTTCTAATTGAAGAAAAGTTTTGGTGGTACTAGAAGGGTTGAGACTGAATAAAGATAGATCAAAGAGAGAATTTTCCAGACTTTCAGATTTCCCCTGGAGCTCAGGTTAAAGCAAAAGATTAGTGGATGTCATCTCTATTACCTAGAAAGCCTCAAGCATATTTGGGCGTCCCATTTAAAATAATAGAGGAATACTGAAAATGAAGAAAAATCCTCACAATCACAGTGTTACACGTGTAGTTAGAGAAAATTAGCATTTACAAAGAGCACAGTAGCTGAGTAGGCAAAGCAATTAATTGAGAGCCAGAGAGATCAAGGTGAGCTTACAGCTTCCACAAACTCACCGGGCTGTTGTCCTAACATCGTAGAGCCTCAGTTTCCACCTCTGTAGAATGCGGGCTTATTCCACACAGTGTTGGTCACTTGAGGTAATGTGATTGTCTTTTGCAAAGATCCATGCAAATGCTGGGGTTTTTTGTGAAACCATGCAGGCAGGAAACGTCCCTCTCAGAAGGTCCATTTCCTGATATGCAGACATCCATTCCTTGCTGCCTACAACACCCCACCCCTGCCTTAGTCACAGAAGATTCAGAAATAAGAAGACACCTCATTCTTCCTATGAGGTGGGGAGAAGAGACTGATCAGAAATAAAAGAGCTCACAGCTGACTATTATTAGGACCCAGCTTGATTGGAAGCTTGGGCTCAGGAGCGGCAATAAGTGATGTTCTGTTGGCTCCAGAGAGAAGGGAACATGGTTGAGTGGGCACACAGCACACACTGCACCAGGATGGAAAGAATGAAGCTGACAATCATGGGTATTTATTCTTAGTTTGGCAATTTATGTATTTACTTACTGATGTTGGTGCTGGAGATTGAACCCAAGGCCTCAGGCATGCTAAGCATACACTCTGCCATTAAGCTACACCCTCAACCCCACAATCATATTTTAAAAGTCAGATTTAGGAAGAACTGCCCACCACCTCTGCCTACTTTTGTGTCTTAGATGTCTTCAAAAAGTCAATAAAGATCTTTGAATTGTCCAGAAAGTCCACGGAGGCTCAGGAAGGCCTGCTTACAACCACGTGTTAGAACAAAGTTCCTAACTTTTTTTGGACCATTGACATCTTTGGCACTCTGAAAATGCCCAGAGATCTCTTCTCGGAACAATATTTTTAAATAGGAAAATATATACATATATATATGCGCATATGTATTTGTGATGAAAACATTTTATAGGATTACAAAGAAAATCAATTATGTTGAAATATAGTTTTCAACATATTCAAAGAATAAGTATATGACATAGTAACAGATATGTTTCTTTATTAATGAATCAAATAACCTCTAGCAATAGATCTAATAGCTAACATGATTTTGAAATAGAGATGAACTTTGACGGTTTTTTCAAGGTATCTTCAGCAACTGAATATGGGTATGAATATGGGTATGAATATTGGCAGCACTGCCAATGTGACTATGGTTTGTTTCCTACACTCAAAATGGAAGAAAATGCTAAATTTTAATTAAGAGATTAGTGAAAATAAAAATGTAGATTTCCGCCCCCCCCCCCATCAAAGTTCACAGATTCCTTGAATTCCAACTGTATTCCTTAGGTTAAGAGCCTCTCAAGGTGTTTGAAACTGGTTTTATTAATAATGAAATGGCCCTCAATATACGCTTTGAGTCTTTTGGGAAATACTGTTCCTTTTACAAATACATAAACACACATAGACTCCGTCACCTGTGGCATCTAAGGTGATGAAAGGGACATGGGCCAGGGTAGGTGGAGAACACAGAGGTTCTTAATGTAAGAGAATTCACACAAGCGAGCACATTTGGGTTGGATTCTCTCCAGTGGCCTCTTGTGCCACCACACTCCACTACAAGACCATATCACAGTGTACATGGGACAAAGGGACCATGGGTCTAGGACATCATAGCATTTTAAGATCACAAAAAGAAACTCAGATAGGTTTACTATCTGGGTAAATTTCATTTTAGATGTCTTCTAAATTAATTTTGAAACAAAAAAACCCCAACGAACTAAATTTATTACTTTATACCTTGGAAAACAGTTTCCCTACCCCACACCCCACCACACACACAAGCCCTAAGGAAAATATTAGGCAAGAAAGAAAGATGATAGCAGGAATAAACAAATTAGGAAACACAAAAACAGTGGAATCAATAAATAAAAACCAAACTCTGGTTCTTTGAAAGAGCTAATAAAAAAGACCAACCTCTGGCAAATATAATCAAGAAAAGAAAAGAGGCCCAAATGAAATCAGAAATGAGGAAGTGATTATAACAATGAATCAAAAAGATTAAAAAATATTAAGGGGGACAATATATATAATTCTGTAGCACATTTGCTTGAAATTATCAATTAAACAAATGATAGAAGCAGAGGATGTAGTTCAGTGGCACAGCGCTTGCGTGGCATGTGTGAGCCCCTGGGTTCAATCCCCAAGTTCCAGGGAAAAAAAGATGATAGTCTACAAAATTATAAGCTAATGCAAGTGTCAGTCAGATCAGCAGGCAAGGAAGGATCTGAAAGTGTGAGAGACATATTAAAGAACAATCCCTCCCACTCCTGAAAAAGACATTTTTACTCACCGTGATATCTCTGGAGGGATCTATCCAAATTTCACACAACACTGCACTTCCATGTTACATAGATCATTCTTTAACATAGGAAAATAATAGTAAAAATTTCTGATAATTCATTTTGCAAGACAAATACAGTTCTGATTTTAAGCCCTGATACAGAATTTTTTAAAAAAGATCCAATATCATTTAAGAAAGTAGTGTTCAGGAGCATATTAAGATGCTAAAACACCATGACCACAAAGGATTTCTCCAGCAATGAAAGGAAGGTTCAACAAAAGGGTATCTAGTAATATAACATATCAGATCAGCAGATTAAATAATAAGAACCATATGATTATTCAGGTACATGCCCCAAAATGCATTTTAATAGATGTGAAAGCATTTAAAAAACAAGACTAGTGCATTTCTTCCTTATCACAGTAAAGATCTATTTAAAACCAAGCCAGCATCTTTGTGAGTGGAAAAAACTCTACTTTGAAAAGGTAACAAAATAAATAAGCTCTGTATCACCATTATTGACTATTATTACACTGATAATTTAGGCTGATGCGATATGACATGAAAAAAGAAACCATAGGAATAATTATTAGAAAGTTTCATCCACAGATAACATGACTATACACTTTTAAAAACTAATGTTCTCGGGCCAGGGATTTACGTCTGTGGCACTGCGCCTGCCTCACAAGTGCAAGGTCCTGAGGTTTGATCCCCATACCAAAAAAAAGCAACAACAACAACAAAACACTACTGTTCTCATCTAATCTAATATTTGCAATAAAACAAAAGTTCAATAACTAGTTGGATATCATCCATATATGGTAAACATTTAAAAAATCAATAACTAAATAAATATGATAACAAAACAGGAAGCAAGTTTAAGAAATGAGATTCAATTTACAATCAAATATGAATAGTGAAAGACTAAAATATTCACAAGGTACACATGAAAATTTAAAAAAATTCCAAGAAAGCATAATTGAAAACTTAAACAAGGGGAAAAAACATATGTTTTTTACTACAAAGTCTAAATATTATAATTTTATGTTTTAATATAAAAGAATTTCTGATAGAATTTGATGATGCATTTAAAAATAATTTGGAAAAGAACTGGCAAAACAGCAAGAACTTTCTGGAAAAAAGAGCAAAAATAATTGCTCTTTCAATTATTTCAATGACATTTAAATAAGTCACTAAAGAACAATAAATGTGCAATGATGTAGCGCTAAAACAAAATTAGTATTATTACTCATTGAAAGCAGACATCCAAAAACAGACTTAGTGATGTAAGAAAACAATACACAAAAAGATTGTCACAAAATGATAAGGAAAGTAAATACTACGTATTAAAGGAGTTGGAGAAATTGAACAATAGATAAGTAGAGAGATTAAAGTCTGTGCATAGAAACAAATTCCAAATTTAGAAGAGACCAATTGAAAAAGTATTATAAACAATCCAGAGGAAGTAAAATAGTGAATAGATGCTCTCCGAGTTAACATGAGAGTCCAGCCCAATAAATCTATCACAAGTAGAAAATACTGTAGGTCAAAAATGCATTGAATACACCTAACTTACCAAATACCCTAGCTGAGCAACACAGAGAAATTCAGAGTGTCCATTCTTTACCCTTATGAGCACGTGGCTGTTGGAACTTGATGTCTTTGCCACAGTGCCCAGCATCATCTCAGAGTATTGAGGCAGGAGATTAAGGCATGGTCAACGCCTGGGCAAGTGGGCGTGACCTGTCAATCTTGTAGATCCAGGACACATGTGCCCTAGCCCTGCACCTGGGACCAATCAGAGAATGCTATCTTTCATACTTCTGGTGTGAAATCAAGCAGGTTTTTGACAGGACAGGCCAGATCTGAGGTCAGAAGGTGGAATACCAAAGATGGCTACAATTAATCTCATGCCAATGTAAACTCTTTCAGTGGTGGGCTCTGCTCTCTTCCTACTTTACTTGGCCCACACTCACTCTGCAGAGCATACTTCTTTTCCTACCTTTAATATCTTTAATAAATGTAAAACCTTGCTACCTTTTGCACATGTCTTGTTTTGTTCAGGACAACAAGAACTTAGCTTTAGAAGGACCCCATAGCACCCCAGAATCCAGTAACAGTATGGGCTTGCATATCACTACCACAGGAAGGGATCAAAATTCAAAACCGGAACTATGGTTTCTACTAAGCACATATCACTTTCCTGCCATCGTAGTGGAAAAATAGTGAGTCAAACCATCATAAATCAAGTGCTACATGTATTTATCCCACCTGAGAATGAATAATGAGCCAAGGATAGAGGGAAAAATAGGAGAAATTACAAAGGAAAAATAGATAGCTTAAGCTGTATTAAAATGTTTAATGTGTGCCTACACAAACACAGTAAGTAAAAGGAAAAGAACATAGTATTCTAGAGAAAAGATTTGCATAAAATGGGCCCTTCGTTGTTTTTTTCACTTTACCTTCTTGAGAATCTAAAGTTAAGACGTCCTTTGCATTCACACACAGACACACATCCACGCACATGTATATGCAGAAACACACACATAAATTCACACTGACACAGACAAACACATAAACAGACAAGGACACAACAATGGCACACATATCCTCAGAGGACTGGTAGACTCCCTATGTCCTCCCTTAGTCCTTGGAGCCGAGGTTAAGAATGTCTCCTTTAGAAAGAATAAAGTATATTAAGATACTTAAGAACACCCAAGGCTAAACGAACAAATGATGAAAGGAATGACCAAACAATTCCCTGAAAAGGAAATAGAAATAATAATCACAAGAGCAAACAATCAATATGCATAAAATAATGTTCCAGTTTTTGTCTACTAAATTATCAAATTGGTATGAAACTGATTTTAAAAAGTAAACTAATGCTAATGAGGTTTCAGGAAAATTGCCACATTGCTAGTCCCTTTTAAAACGTAACTTAAAATACCTAACAACAGTCCCAAAACATCAATACTTTTTGACTTATTTGTCCTTTTTCTGGGAATTCACATTCACAAAATAAATTTGAAGTACAAAGCTCCTTAAAGACTGTCATTACATTGTTTAAAAATTATGTTAGTGTGAAAGCACTATTAAATATTAAAAGAAAGGGCAGGGGGGACAGCTAAACAATTTTCAGAACTGACATAAAGGAATGTGGTGCTGCCATTAAAATTAAAATTATGAAAATAAGAACATGATTATGATATACTAAATACAAAATAAAATAAAATTATGTAGTATTATTAAAAGGTGATTTTTATTTATTCACTAAAAGGTGATTAAAATTTCCCTTAATGTTATACATCAAAACTTATATTCCATGCTAAGTATGGGGAGGACATTGCACTATAACAAGATCTGAGAGAGAGAGGAGTCTCAAAGAGCCTTTGGGGCTGCAACTCAAATCTAGGATCCCGGGCTTAATCTAATTGGGCACATGAAATTGATACAAGGGAAGAGGGTTTCTGTGGTAAACTCTGAGTTCCCTTCCCTTCCTTCTTCTCTACTTTCCCCTGCCCTCTCATCTTCCTTCCCTTCATTTATTTTTCTTTCTTCATCTTTCTTTCCTTCATTTCTTTCTGTATTCTTTTGTTTAATTTTTCCTTTTTGGAAGGATAGGTAATTCTTATATGATCTTATACTACCAGTTCTATCAAACTCACAAAGAATTCAAAATAGCTGTGTCAGTGTTGGAATACAAGTATGTTTTGAAGTAATATGTTAGAAATTACCTCAATTTGAGAGAGGCAAAATCCTCACACTATGTCATACAATCCTCCTCTAGAACGCAGGCCCCATGCCTGTCTTCTTCCAACACTGAATCTCCAGCATCTAGAAAAGCAGATGGCACATAGTCACTGCTCAATAAATATTAGTTGGGTGGATGGGTGGATGGATGGATGGCACAAAGAAAGACCCACCAAAGAACCAAGGAGAAACAAGCTTAAAAATCCTACAACTCTGAGCAAATCATAGCTGTGGAGGTCCATATGGTAGCTGAACCATTTGCCCCATCTTTCCCTGAGATGCACAAAAGTTAGAAAAGTGGCATAGCATTCACAACTCAAATAACCAAAGTGAAATACTCTTCACTGTATCTTGAGTGTCTCTGTTCTGCAAGAAATTTTGGTAGAGACATTTTCCAATTCCTTCCGGCATCTGGAATTTAGAACTCATCTAGCTACCTAGGATCTAGGGCTGGCTTGGAGAACAAGCTAAAAGGCACTGAGAAGTTAGCTACTCTTAAACCCAAAATCCACTTGGGGGAGAGGTGTCCACCAGGCCCCCATATAGACAGGCTTAAAGGACATGTTGCACAGTTTCCCTGATGAATAATTGCCTATGAGCTGTTATAACCTATACCACCTGCTAAACTGAATTCCCTGAACAGACAACAAAACCATCAGGTACATAAAATGTCTGCCTTTCTCCATGTCTGAGATTAAAAGATCTGAACTTGCTCCTTGTCTGACAGGAATCCTGCTTGCTTCTAAAGGATAACTAAAACAAGAACAACCATCAGGCAAAATTTTAATTCCTCCAGTACAAAAGAAGGAACTAAATCAGATGTATAATCAGATCAATGTCTCCCATGACACAGATTCAGTCCAAGAAACAAAAGGAAAAATCTTAACCTCAAATTTATATTTTCCATGAGATTAGAGAACATACTGAATTTTTGAAAGGATAATCATGTGAGATAAAGCCATTTTACTTTAGGATGAAAAGCATGATTACAGAATTTTAAAAAGCAGTAGGGGCAGTGTGGAGTATATTTAAAACTGAATAAAGTGGAATAAATAATTTAAATTGTCTGTTCAAAAAGGAAAATCTCCCAGAATTGAGAGAAAAGCATAGGGAGATGAAAGAAGATGAGCAAAACCATTTGAGTAAGGCTAAAATTGGCAATAGCAGTTTAAAGAAGAAGCACCCAGAAAGAAGAGGCAAAATGATTGAAAAGAACTCACATCTAGGCAAGCCCTGGTGAAATTTTCAAACATCAGACTTACAGGAAGTGAATCAAGAATTAATAAGGTTTAATTCTTTAAATAGGATCAAACAAAATAAAATAATAATGCATGTAACTTCTGAAAGAATAGAAAAAGAAAGTGGAAAACATGAACAATATAACCAAAGGGTGGAAAAGAAAATAAGAAACAATATAAAATAAAATCACAGATGTAAGAAGAAAAAAATTAGTCATCACAATAAATATAAACAGATCAAACTTCTAAGAAGACAAAGACTATTATATTGAGTGTAAAAATAAAGTCTATCTGAACCATAATTATAATATTTAAAATAAAAGAATGGGCAAAAAGATATGTCAACCATTAGTCTGTGAAAGGAATACAGAACAATAATAATATAAAAGGCTTAATTTAAATCAGAATTTTTAATGAAAAAACAGGACTAAATTACAGTGGACCCTTGACTTATGAACTCAATTCATTCACAAGGACTGGTTGTAACACAAGTTGGTGAATTGAAGGCTCAAGCTCTATCTTGTATACAGGCAGATCTCCTTAGAGAGACACTGGCCCAAGATTTTTCAATTAACCCCACACGGGAGAAGATGTAATATTCCTTCCAGAACGCTTTAAGAGGTAAACCTTTTGGGGCCAGGGGTTTAGCTCAGTGGTTTCACCACCTGCTGCACAAGTGTAAGGACCCGAGTTTGATCCCCGGTACCAAAAAAAAAAAGAGTTAAATCTGTAGGGGCCAGGGATTTAGCTCAGTGGTTCGATCTCCTGACTCGCAAGAGCAAGATCCATAGTTCAATCCCTAGTACCAAAAAAAAAAAAGAGTTAAACCTATATCTGAGACCATTTGGAAGCACAAGCTGCAAGCATTTGGGTTGTAACTCAAGACTTGGTTCATAAGCTAAAATAAATTCTGGCCATAACCCAAGTTGTTTGTATGTCAGGCTGGTCATAACTTGTGGGTCCATAATATTTTTTTTAAAAGTAAAATCCCTATTTAAAATGAATAATAAACTTTAGGCACTAAATAACAAGGCATTAAAACACATAAAGCAGTCATGATGAAATGTTTTATGCACTGCCTCAGCCACATTTTCTTTTCTGATCATGATGACATCTCTGAAATAAAACCAGCCCTCCCATCATAAACATCTGGAAAACTGGAAAGTATACAGATGAAACAACTATTTTCAGACAAGTCTGACATACAGTAAAAAAATTATCAGTCTGGTAAAGAAGCAGAAAAACATAACCAATAATGAAAAGAAAAGTCAGTCAATTGAAACTGACTCAGAAATTATACTAATGAGTATACAAAGACATAAACAGTACTATAACTGTATTTCTTTTTTTTCTATAACTGTATTTCAGATTTTCAAGAAGCTAGAGAAAGATTGAGCAAGTTAAGTGCAGATTTAGTAAGTATAAAACAATGACACCTTGAAGAGATAAAATTTAGAATGTGTTAGATAAAACATAATAGTTGGGATCATCAGATTTGACATTACATTAGAAAATATTCCTAAAGGGGAAAACTTGGAATAGAAACTACTCACAATGAAACAAAATGAGAAAAGAGATTGAAAAACAGTAATATAGCACCCATGAGCTGTGGGAAAATTCTCAACAGAACCAATATAATTGTAACCGGAGTCCCTGAAAGTGTCAGTGGACAGAAAATGTATTTGAAGAAATAATGACAAACTTTTCCAGATTAGAGTGAAATCTATGTACCCACAGATCCAAAAATGTTAACAAAAGCTAAGCACAGGAAAGAATAAAAAAGAAAAGAAAAAGAACTGCAGCCAAGCTCATCATGATCAAATTGCTTTAAAACAATGGGAAAAAAATTCTCTAAAGCAGCCAGAAAAAAGAAACATATTTTGTACAGAGGAAAAAAGATAAGATGACATTAGAATTTTCATTAGAAACAACCAAGCTAGAAGGTACAACAGGAACATCTTTAAAGTAATGAAAGAAAAACACTTTCAACATAAAAGTTTACACCCAATACAAATATATCTCAAAAAAAAGACAAAATACTTTATCTGACACACAGAGCTGAAATAACTCATCCATGACCTATACTGCAAGATATTAAAGAAAGTCCTCAAAGGAAAATGATAGTACGTGGAAATGTGAATCTAGAAAAGGAATAAAGAACCCCAGAAATGACAACTACATAGGTAAATAAACTGATATTCTTATTATTTAAATCCTTTAAAATAGTAATTTTTTAATGCTTTTTTTTTTGGTACTGAGATCAAACTTGGGACCTTG
>NW_004624760.1:21245062-21304376 GCF_000247695.1 Heterocephalus glaber | reverse complement strand
GAACCAAGAGAGATTATGTAAAGGTGGAAATTTCCAATGATGAATGTCATTATATTGTATACCTAAAATGTACCAATAAAATTAATTTTTAAAAATATTTGGGAATAGAAGCAAGGAAGTGTGTGAACTAATAAAGTGCTTTATTGTCTCTTGATGGCAGACCATGATAAATTGAAGATGTGTACAATAAGCCCTAATGGAACTGCCTAAAGGAAAGAGATGTCACTAATAAGCCTGTAAAAGGCATCAAAATTAAAGTCTAAAAAACCATATCCTATGTTAATATTAATCAAAAGAAAGCTGAGATGTGTGAGTTAACGTCAGACAAAATGTATTTTAGAACAAAGAATGTAACTATAAATAAAAGGAAATAAAATGGTCATTTCATAATAATAAAGAGGTGAATTTATTAGGATGCAAAACTCCTAAAGGCTTATGTGCCTTTTGAAATGCTTCAAACTATCAGAAGCAAAAATCAATAGTGAGATATGCACAAATCAACAGCTAAAGTTGAAGATATTAACAACGCCTCTCAACTGACAGAAAAAATAGATTTAAAAAATCAGTAAGAATATAGAATCCTTAATGAGCACTATCAACCAACTTGGGGTATATGACCTTTATAAAACATACTACCTACCAATGTAAAAATATATATTCTTTTTAAGTATACATGGGACATTTACCAAAATAGGTTATACTTTGGACCATAAAAGACATCTTGATTTAAAAGAATTCAAGTCATACTAAGTATGCTGTCTTACATTGTGTTAAGGGCCAATGCCAAAAAATTTGTGGAAACTAAATAACATGGGTCTAAATAACTCCTGAGTCAGAAAAGGAACCAAAACAAAAGAAAAGAAAAACACAACACATTAAAATTTCTGGATGCAGTCTCAGCAGTACCTAGAGAAAAATTTGTAACATTAAACACTATTAGGAATGGGGAAAAGTCTCAATCTATATCTAATCTGTCATTTTAAGAAACTAGAATGAAGAGTAAATAAAACTCAAAGTACACAAAAGATAAAAATAATAAAATCACAATACAACTTAAAATTTAAAAATCAAAGCAATAGACAAAATCAATGAAAAAGGTCTTTAAAAAGATCAATAAAGTCAATAAATCTTGAGCTATACTGATAAGAAAAGAAAAATATGATATAATAATCTCAACTGATGCAGAAAAAGCTCTTGACAAAATTCAGCATCCCTCCATGCATTAGTTAATGATTCTCTAGAGGAACAGAATGATATAAAATAAATGTATAATTATAAACAGGGATTTCTTAGGTAGGCTTCCTGGGTCATAAGTGGAAGAGTCACCAGACCATATGTAGAATCGGAGGCAGAAGAATCCAAAATGGCCATCTGTGCCCTGGAAGGCTGAAGGATCCAGTAGCAAACAAAGCCTGAAGACTTGGAAGCTCACTGTAGAGTCACCGGCTCAAAGTTGTGTCAGAAGGCTGAAGAGTCAGTGATGAAAGGATGAAGATTCTGTTCTGGAAAGCTGAAAAAATGAGATCGGCATCCAAAGACAATGATGAAAACTGGAGCTTTTCCAAAGTAGGCCACGCTTCCTTCTTTTTTCCCTTTTCATTCCATCCAGGCTACAAGTGTATTGGTTGGTGCCACCTACGTCTGGGGTGAGTCTTTCCCCTTAGTTTGCTGGTGTACATGTCAGTCCTCCACAGATACATGCAAGAATTTAATCTGCTAGGCAGTTCTTAATCAAGTCATAATCCATAAAAATTCTCAGTAACCCTGGAGTAGCAGATGATAAAGGGTATCTATACTCCATATGTTAGCATTCTCCTTAATAGTGAAAAAGAAATGCTTTCCATTAATGTCAGATACAAAGGTAAGGATGTCTTCTCTCACCAATGTTAATCAATATTATCCTGGATATCATAGCTAGTGCAACAAGGCAAGAAAATAAAAAACAAACATACAGATACGAAAGGAAGCAATAAAACTGACTTTGTTGGCAAAGGCCTTAGTCATATACAAAACAAAGACTAAAAAATCCTTAAAACTTATAAAAGGCTAGCAAACTTGAAAGATTCAAGAAAATTAAATTTATAACTCTAACCCCCCCAATCTCCAAGCACAGGTAATTTTCTTAGAGAATTCTACCAAACATTTAAGGAAGAACTAACTCACATTCAACACAATTTCTTCCATAAAATAAAATAGGAATACTTCAAATGTATTTTATGAAGCTAGTGTTACTCTTCTAACAAAGCCAGTACAAAAAAAGAATACTATAGACAAATACAATATTGCTTATCAACATAAATGTAAAATTCCTTAAACTATATTAACAGATAGAATTTAACAATGTATTAAAAGGACTATACAGCAAGACCAAGTAAGATTTATTTCAAGGATACAAGGCTTATTTAATAATCAAAAATCAATCAATGTAATCTACCATTTTAACAGATTAAGGAAAAAATCATGTGCTCATGTGAAGCAGAAAAAGCATTTGAAGAAATCTATTACCCATTCATTAAAACATTCAGAAAAATAGGAATAGATGGGAGTGTCCTCAGCTTGATAAGGCACTTCTACAGAAAACATGCTGCTGACATTGTGCTTAACAGTGAAAGACTGAGTGAGTTTCCTTGAAGACTAGGAGCAAGCCAGGATGTTTGTTCCATTACTCTTATTCAACATAGGGCTGGATTAATGCTTCAGTCTAGCCAGTACAATAATAAAATAAAACAATCAGAAATGAAAAAAGAAAACTGACCTTGATTGCAGATGACATAATTGTTTACATAGAAAATCCCAAGCAATCTACCAAAAAATTCTGGAGCTAGTAATTAAGCTCAGCAAAGTCAGGTCACAGGGCAAAACAAATATTAAAGAATGAATTGCACTTTTTATACTAGCAATGACCACATGGACACCAAAACTTAAGTTGCAATATCACTTAAAAATTGCTCAAAACAAATAAAATACTTAGGTGTAAATTTAACAAGAGATATACAAGACTTATATGTGTAAAGTATAAAATGCTGATGAAAGGAATCAAAGACATCTAAATAAGTGAGGGGATATACCATGTTCATATTTTAGAAGACTCAACATAGAAAAGATGTAAATTTTCCCCAAATTGAAATATAGGTTTAATGCAATTTCTATCTAAATCCACAAAGGATTTTTTCTATATCTAGACAAAAAAATTTTAATTATAGGCAAAGACTAAGAAACAAAACTAGTTTCAAATATTTTGAAAAAGAATAAAGTAAAATAAATCAGTTTATCTATTGTTTATATAGCCAAACTATATGTACATCAGACAAGGGATTTGCCTTAAGAATATACAGTGAGTTTGATCCCAGCCTGGGCAACTAAGTGATCTAATGAGTCCCTGTCTCAGGACCAAAAAAAAAAAGTTTTACAAAGGGATGGTGATGTAGCTCAGTCCAAAGGTCCTGGATACAATTCCCAGTAACACACACACACACACAAGAGATAAATCAAGAACTCTCACAACTCAAATGAAAGGAAAATAACCTCATTTTTAAACGGGCAAAAATTGAGACAGATAAAAGAAGATACACAAAGAGAAAAAAAAGCAAACATTGTCAGTAATCTGGGAGAGGAAAATTAGACGCACAATGAGATACCATTATACACTTGCTCTGGTGGCCAAAATTTAACACACTGATATCAGCAACAATGTGAACCAGTAAGATTCCAGTGTTGCTGGTGAGAATGTAAAATATACAGCCACTATGGAAAAAAAGTTTAGCTGTTTCTTAAAAAATTAAAAACACATAGTACAATCGAGAGACATGAAACCATATATCACACAAAAACTCTATACACCTAACAGTACTGTACTTACAGCATCTTTAGTCCTAATAGCCTGAATTGGAAACAGTCCGTATGTTCATCAGCTGGTGAGTGGATAAACGAACTGTGGTATATCCATGCAATAAAGCAGAACTCACCAACAAAGAGGCATGAACAAGGGAGACCAGTAACTATATGAGTGACCCTCAAAATATAATGCCAGAGGGCCAGGGATTTAGCTCAGTGGTTCCACCGCCTGCCTCGCAAGTGCAAGGTGCCGAGTTTGATTCTGAGTACCAAAAAAAAAAATTATGCCAGACACAAATGAATGCAAACTGTATGATTCCCCTTATATGAAACTCTGAAAAAGCGAATATAATTTATAATCTCAAGAAACAGAAGACTAGGATTGAGAGGGAAGGGTTGGTTTAGAAGGGGCTCAGAGAACTTCCTGTCACAATGAAATGTTCTCTGTCTGGGTTGTGACATGTGCCACACTCATCAAAATGCACATTTAAAGTAGATATATTGTGGGAGGTGTAGCTCAGTGGTACAGTACTTGCTTAGCAATGTGTAAGACCCTAAATCCAGGCCCCAGTATTGAAAAAAATTTAAAAAGGTTATATTTTGATGTGTGTAATATATACATAAATTAATTTTTGCTTCAATCAATAAAGTTGACTTCAAATAATTCTCAGTCTTTGATAGATCAAATAAGGAAATAGAGTTATTGAATACTATATTTGATTGCGATAGATGTGAGAGAGGAATAAAAGGCTATTCTGTGAATGCATTATTCTCAAGTGTTCCTAGAATATTTTTTAAATTAATGATCTTATGACTTACAAAGGAAAAAATGAATCCTAAAAAAGGAGGATTTCATTGACATATTTACATATTGCAATGCAATAAAATAAGAAATGGGCTACACAATAATAAATAAGTCACTTGGAAAATTAAAAATGCCATCATAAATAAAGCTTAAATCAAAAACAAAATCATGCTGCAACTACAGGCTAGAAAATAATTATGATAACACTATGTATCAAGACTTATGAGACTCCAAGGTACTGCTCAGAGAACAAGTCATAATTTTAATGTTGTTCATTATGAAACAAAGACAAATCAAAATAAATGAACTGAAAATTTATTTCAAGAAGTTAAAAATGAAAATAACAGACTTAAATAAAGGAGAAAAGAATCATCAAGATTAAAATTAATGAATTAAAAAATAAAACAAGAGTATTAATGAATTCTAGACCTGGTACTTTAAAAAATATTAGCAACAGACAAAGTTCTGGAAAAACTAATCAAAAAAGAAAGACAGAGAGAGAGAGATATAGAGAAAAATGGTAAATTAATATTTTTGAGTGGTCAAAGCAAAGACTTCCAAAAATTCACTTTTTCATAAAAGCAATGAGAAAATCAAAAGAAGTTATCATAATCAACTTTTTCAGAACTCTGAAGATAAACCAAAGGCTTGCAGTAATGTAGTGTTTATTTAGTTAGAACAGTTGAATCTTGACAAAAGCAGCAGGCTTTGTGGTGTTTGGATTGCTTCAATCCAACCCTCCATTCTTGGGCACTGAAGTAACCTTGAAAACCAACTACCTGCATTACGATGAAAACCGGCAGCAGTCTGATAGCTACCAGAGGGAGCAGAGCAGGGATGGAGCACCTTCAAAGCATTGTTCTGGGTGAGCTTTCATTATTTGACCTATCTGGTGGTCTCTGGAATATCCCATGATCAAGGCCATCTTTATCTGCCTAGCGTCAGTGTTTGCCCAATAGACAAAACTCCTTTCCCAGAGCTGTTTGTCAAAAACAATTGCAGGCAATTGCTTAACTTCCTGGCTTTCTGAGATGGTAGATTACAATTGGACAAAACAATAAACAAAGCAAATAAGCTTACACAAGTGAAACAATGTAATTTTTTTTTTTTGTACCTGGGATCGAACTTGGGACCTTGTGCTTGCTTGCGAGGCAGGTGAAGGAACCACTGAGCTAAATCCCTGGCAACAATGTGATATTTAAACTTGTGCATCTGACTTATTTCACTTAAAATTATGGTCTCAAAATGCATCCATTTACCTAAAAAATGGCTCAATCTTATCCTTACTTGGGGCAGAGTAGTACTTCATTATATATAAATACCATTTTCTTTGTCCGTTAATCTGTTGATGAGCATATGGTCTGTTTCCAAAATTTAGCTGTTATGAATTTTGCTGCTATAAACATGGGTATGCATATATCACTGATATGATACTTTTAACTCTTGGAAAGATACCTAGAAGGAGAATAACTGGGTCAAATTGAACCACTAGTTTTAGTTTTTTAAGGAATCTCGGTGCTGATTTCCATAGCGTTGTACTAATGGAGAAATTTTTTTTCCCCCCTACAACCTCGCTAGTATTTGTTGTTGGTTGATTTCTTGATGATAGCCATTCTTTCTGGAGTGAGATGGGATCTCAGTGTTGTTTTAATTTGCAGTGATGTTGATGTTGAACATTTTAAAATATATTTATTTGTTGTTTGTAGTTCATCATCTGAGAAGTGTCTATGCATTTCAAATGCCTATTTTGGGGTCGCATTATTTCTCTTATGTGAGAAACCCAGAGAGTAAAAAAGAAGCAAAATGGAGGATAGAGACTGGGAAGTTGAAGAACATGTTCAAATAGGAAGGGAAACAGGGCATAGGGAGGAGAAAGAGAAGGAAGAGAATGGAAGGAGAAAATGAAAACAAAGCTTTTGTCAATGGGCAAGGCAAGACGGTTCAAAGGGTTGGGAAGGGAATGGGAAAAAAAGAATGAAGATATATTATGTACAGGTACGAACTCCCTATGATAAATGTGATCTTTCTGTATGGCAAACATGTGCTAATAAAAATAAATAAATAAAAACAGGTTTAATAGGAGAAACTGGAGAATAAAATGCACATAGAATTCAACTCTAAAATTCCACCTGCTGCTTTTTCTTCTTCAGAAATTGAAAAGCTGATCTTAAAATTTACACAGGAATATAAGGGACTAAGAATATTAAAAACAACTTTGAAAAAGAAACACAAAGTTGGAGGACTTATATTTCCTACTTTTAAAGCTTAGACTGCAAAGCTAAAGTAATCAAGACAGTGTGGTAATGGCATAAGACATATTGATCAATGGCATAGAATTGAGAGTCCAGAAAGAAATCCATACAAGTATGGTCAACCAATTGCCAAGAAGAGTGCAAAATGTCTTCACCAAATGGTGCAAGAATAACTGACTATCCACATGCAAAAGAACAAAGTTGGATCCCTACCTAATACCATATACAAACAGTAACTCAGAATGGATCAAAGACAAGACATGAAGTCTAAGCCTATAAAACACATAGAAAAAAGTATAAACCTTTATGATTTTCAATTAGGAAGTAGTTTCTTAGATATAATACCTAACATTCAAGCAAGCAAAGAAAAAAAATACATAAGTTAAACATCATCAAAATTTTAAACTTTTGTACTTCAAAAGATAACATCAAGTAGTTGAAAAGACAACCCACAGAATAAAACATTTACAAATGATATATTTACATGATAATCATATATAAGTAATATGTATCCAGAATATATGAAGAACTTTTAAAACTCAGCAATAAAAAGACAAATAACCCAATTTAAAATAACCGAAGAGACCAGGTATATGAATAGCCATTCTCCAGAAAAGATATACATATTGTGAATAAGCACATGAAAAGACATTCAACATTTTTAGTCTTTAGAGAAATGCAAGTAAAATCAACAATTTTATACCATTACTTTCCTGTTATAGGATGATCATAATTAAAAAGACAGATGATAAAGAATATCAAGAAGGAAATTACAACCTTTGTACTTTGCTGAAAGGAATGTCATAATGGTGCAGCCACTTTGTAAAAGTTTGGCAATTTCTCAAAAGATTAAATGTAGAGGTAAAATGTGACCCAGCAGTATCATCCATAGATATATACCAAAGAGCATTGAAAACTTGTTCACACAACTAACTTGGACTTTAATGTTAAGTATTATTTACAATAGCCAAAAACTAAATATTCCAAATGTCCATCTAAGGTAAATACATAGGGAAAAAATGTTACATCCATACACACGGGATTATTTAATCATCAAAAGGAATAACACACTGATGATACTGCTACAGCATGCATGAATCTTGAAAACATGCTAAGTAAAAGAAGCCAGACACAAAATGCCACATATTGTATGATTCCATTTGTCCAGAATGGGCAAGCTCATAGAGACAAAAGTAGATTAGTGGTTATCAGGAGCTGGGAGAAGGGAGGACAGGAAGTGACAAATTAATAAGTAACAAGTTCCTTTTAGGGATGATGAAAACATTCTGGAATTATACAGTGGTGATGATTGTAAAACTTGCAAATATAGCAAAACAACAATGAATTATAAACTTTAAATTTTAATGATAAATGAATTATATCTCAATTTTTAAAATTGCACTCTTCAGAATGAGACAGTTTTAACTGACAATCTAGAGGAAAAATGTTATTTATAGGTGTATATTACACAGAAATTACAAAAATACTATGCACAAAAATTGGAAATTTTAATGAACTAGTTTTTTTTCTTTTTTTTTTTGCCCATACCAGGGATTGAACTCAGGACCTTGCTCTTGCCAGGCAGGCGCGGTGCCATTGAGCTATATCTCCGGCCCTGAACTACATTATTTTGTAAGAACATGGGCTCAAAAAGAAATAGAAGCTGGAAAAAATAGAGACATATGAACTAAAAATCAACAATAAATACATCAATGAGTGGGAGGAAATAGAAAACTGGCTTAAATTAAAAACCACAGTTGAATTTGAGGTGATCACCAAATACCAAAAAGGTATTGAATCCATACTGCTGGTTAGTGGATCATTCCAACCCAAGCTAGATAACGTTTATAGAAATAAATAGAAAACTAATATCGTTATACTTTGGACATGGGTATAAAATTTCTTTCTAAGGAAGAGCAATTGATTCCAGCTGTACATTAAGAACATAACATACCACCATTAAATAAGACTCATGATGAGAGTAGGTCAGTTCAATATTAAAAATCCATTATTACAAACTAACCACATTAATATATCAAAAATAGAAAACCATATTAAACTCCTATATCCCAGAGATAATACTTAGGCAATTTGATTTTTTAAATGCGTCAAATCTGGGCTGGGGACTTGGCTTAGTGGTTTCACCACCTACCTCGCAAGCGCAAGGACCCAAGTTTGATCCCAGGTACCAAAAAAACCCCCAAATACATGAAATCTAATGTTAGTATTTTGTTTGATGGCAGAGTACTAAAAACATTATAATTAAATTCAGGAAAAAAGACAAGGCCCCTAACCATTAGTGTTACTTAATTTCATCATATTACTGCCTACCAATACAATTAAATGATGAACTTTAATGAAAGCATGTACAATATTCAAAATATTTAACAAGGAGTTTGGTAATATAAACTAATACATCATTAAAATATCAAAATTTAGTCCTTTTTACTTTCTAAGGAAGCAAATCTCTATATATCACAAAGTTTCTTGCAATTAATAGAGGTTATAGTTAAAATTGTTCATCAAATTATTTTTGTAACTACCAAACCATTTGTTGACTTTTAGAATGTGTCATTTCAATTTTTTAAATACAGTCATCACTAATTAAATGCTATTTCTCTCTGAGGTATAATTTATCATACACACCACACCCTATTCTTCCAAAACCTTATTAATTGGCTGTCAGTGGGTGACTGGTAAAATGTATGTTTTAAAATCCACAGTATTATCTGGGCATGGTGGTGCACTCCTGTAATTCTAGCACTCAGGAGGCTGAGGCAGGAGGATTGCTGTGAATTCAGAGCCAAACCTGGCTACACAGCAAGACTCTGTCTGGAAAACAAACAAACAAACAGACAGACAAAAATCCACAATATCATTCATATTGCTCATTTATCTCTCAGTTTCTGGTGAATTCACAGCAATTAATCCAAGATTATTCTAAGGTTTAAAATTCTCAGGTTTTTATGTTTTAAAAATCCCTTTTATCAAATAATCAACAAATTGTTTACTATAATGTTGCACAGTCATGTACCACATGACACCATTTCTTTCGAGGACAGACCCCATATGAGATGGCCATTCTATGAGATTACATTGCCTAGCTGGTCTAAGTGTACTCTGTGATGTTTGCACAACAAAATTGCCTGAAGGACACATTACTCAGAATGTATCTCCATAGCTAAGTGATGCATGGCTGTATTTAATTACAAAAATCACTTATCAAACTTAATTTACTTTCAATCCATTTGGAAGGCCAAGCAATGGCCAAAACAATAGTGATTATAAATTAAAGAACACAATTTAGTAAGGAAAAATCAAAAGGAAAATGTTCATTACGGTTTTACTTTTGCAGTTAAGTACATTTCTTATTATTTATCATCGAATATATTTTCCCTTTAAATTGTTGCTTTCTCTTTTTAAGGGTTATGTTATATTTCTTTCTATTAATTCGTCATTGTCATTTAGTTTCATGGATTCAAACATTTTTAATGTTTTCTGCATTAATGTGTCTCCTATAATTTGCAAAACTTTTTATTAAGCTAAAGATATTGATAACGTTACTTTCAAATTAGCTTAAAGGGAAGTCTTTTTTTAAAGGTTAATTTTCTAAATCTGTGCTCCTGTTACACTATTTTTGTTAAATTGATAAATGATATAACTTTCAAGCTACTTTTGCAATTATTGCACCACATGCTGCTGGACATGGCATAAGTATTCTCAGTTCCATTGTTTCAATTCCCAAATCTTCAGATATATTGCACAATTTTTCTTGATGCTATATGATGCATGAAAATAAATTGAAAGTTCATTGAGAACACATTTGAATGATTTAATTGCTTTATACATTTCATTGCATTCTCAGGGATAATTGACTTCATTGACATGGACAGTGCCTAATTAAAACATTCCAAAAATTTCCCTAAAATTTTGGCTGAAACTGCAGACTTTTTCCTTAGCTTTTCACAGGCACTGTTTGTACAAAATCTAATAAGGTTTTCAGGGAACTATTTCTCATTGAAACCATTTTTCTCATGTGTCAACAATAAATTTTGATTAATTATTTCAGATGTCATTCCTTCCTGCTTCATGAGATCAACAGAAACCATTAAATTATCTTCAAAGTCTTGAATTTCACATTTTAAGTAAATTATTAAAACTATTTTATATGAAACAGTTGAGGCTTCATCAATAATGATTGAAATTTTACTCCCTTGATTTGTACATTTTCCAAAAAGTTGTGTTTTCATATCAGCCGATAAATATTTTTGCAACAAGCAAGTCCATAAATTCAGATTGCTATGGTAAACCCATATTGATATTATTCCTTTTTTGAAGTTTATTAAATATTTTATGTCTGAGAATGCTCAACCATTTTTAAACATACAGATGCTATTTTCTAGGTGTTTTAAATTTGTTTTACCAATATTCTGATACATCTTTTAGAATTTTTGATTATTGCTAATGCTTTTTATATGAAACAGATATATATTTTTATAATTTTTCTCATTGAAATTTTTTACACCATAATTTTAACAAGATATAATTTCTATTCTTGTGAAATATGCAATTTAGCATTTTTCAACTTTTAACTATACAAATTTTGAGCATTCTGATGATCTGATCACCATTTACATGTTAGTGATTCAAAGTCACTCATATTGTTTTTATTGAAATAATCAAGTTGTTTTTCATTCCATTTATACAAATTATTTTTTTACTCTGAACCACTTCTTCAAAAGGTTCTGGTTTCTGCACAATATCAGAAGCTAGTCCCTGCACGGCTCATTGTTAAAATCATTTCTTCTTTGTTCTCTGACAGCAAGAAGATTCATGTTTATAATATTTAAAAAGAACATTAAGAAACGTGTCCAAACTCTTCTGTACCTTCAATGTGGGTTTCATTTTAAATATTTTATTATAATGTGTTGAATTTATAAACATCAAAACACTGCACAATTACTATTTACACAAAGAATTATAGCTTCCTAACAATGAAAGCAAAGTAAAAACTGAACTATTTAGAAGTGGGAGCAATTACATAATTTGGTCATAATACTGAATTGTGGGTTGTCCTAAAGCTGTCTTTCCCAAACTTTTTGGTCTCAGAATACTTTTACAGTGGTAAGAATTACTTAGAACCCCTACAGAGCTTTTGTTTACATGTCTTCTATCTATCACCACTTACCGTATATGACAGTAAGAACTTTGTTTTTTATTTATTTGGTTAAAAATAACAATAATAAACTTATTGAATGTTAGCATAAATAATTTTTAATTTTATGAAAATAGCTATATTTTCCGAAACAAAAACAAAAAAATAGTAAGAAAAATGTCATTGTACCCTTGTAGATCTTTTTAATGTCTGACTTAATAGAAGTCAGCTGGATTCTCTGATCTGTTCTGCATTCAATCTGCTACGATATCACACATCAAGGAGGCTCTGGAAAACTCCACGTACACTCAAGAAAGAATGAGTGTGAAAGAGGTAAACGAGTCTTGGTATTGTTGTTGTTGTTGTAAAAATAGTTTTGTCCCTACAAATCCCTCAAGACCCCAGGGGTCACTGGCCCACATGTGGAGAACCACTGCCCTAAACATATAGGTAGGCACTACATATGTACTGCTTGCTCTGAAGTGGGTCAAACTGGCAGAAGAAATTTCTCAGATGTCACTATTTTGGGAGGTCCATTTTTCAGCAGATGTTATCACAAGCTATAGGCATGAGCTTGAACTAATTTATATTAGAGTTTGTGTCATCAAGCCAGGTATAGTGGAAAATGCCTGTAGTTCCAGATAGGTGGGAGGGTGAAGCAGGAGGATCACAAGTTAAAGGCCAGCCCTGGCAACTTAGTGAAACTTGCCAGAAGATAAAAGGCTAGGTTCAATCCCCAGTATCACCACTACCACAAACAAAAACAAAAGCATCATTAACTGATTTTGCTTTACTTTTCTGTAACTGGAACATTATTTATCAGCTGAGGTAAAAGTATTATGGAATGTAAAGCCTGGTAAGGCATACTGGACAATAGCATGGAATATCAGTTCTGCTGAAAGTTACAAATATTTTTAAAGGAGAGTTACAGCTATCATCCTTGAAAGTGATTCACTGACATATGAAAGTCAAGAACAACAAATGAAAAAAGTATTTAAAATACTTAGGTATTCTTTTGGTCACTATTGGGATTAAACCAAGGGTCTTCACACTGAGCTATATCTCCAGCCCTTCTCTCTTTTTTAAATTTTTTATTTTGAGACAGGTTCTTGCTAAGTTGCAAAGTTTTCCAGGTTGGGCTCAAACTTGCTGCAATCCTCCCACTTTAGGCTCCTGAAGTGATAGGATTACAGACATGCGTCACCTGCCTGGCTACTTAGGTACATGTAGGAATAAAATTATTGCTAGAGTAATCTGTTGCTGAAAAATATGTGTGTGTATTAACATCTATATTTACATTTATGTCTACATCTAGCTTTTCTATATAGCAAGGGCAATTTAAACTTAATAAAATATGCATGACATATATGAAGCGCAGAACTTGATTGAAGAACAAGAAGGCATATTATTATCCTAAATGACAAGGTTCAGTACTGTAACTTTCTCCAAGTTAAACTATATTTTAACACTATTTCTATCAAAATAATGATGTTTTTATACCTGATAAAATTATTTTAAAAGTCTTTATGTAGGTATTAAATTTGATTAAAAGTGCATATGCAAGTGTAGTAGTCAGCTTTCCCATTGCTTGAACCAAATACTTGACATTCACAACTCAAAGGAGGAAATGGTTTATCTGGCTCACTGTTTCAGATTTCAGTCCATAGTCAGCTGGCTTCAAGGCAGGAACATGATGGTGGAAGGGTGTGGTAGAACAAATCATCTTCATTTATGGTATCCAGGAAATAAAGCAGGGGAACAGCATAAGAGAAGAAGGGCAAGGGACCAAGTATGGACTCCAAGGTCATACCTGCATGATGCATCTAGGGCCACCCACAAGTGTGCATTACTAATTCCCTAGGTGGCTCCCAAGACAATCAAGTTGACAATTAAGCTTAACTGTCACATTATAGAAAAAAAAATCGGACTGGAAAAGAACTAGGCAGAAAGTATTGGGTCTGCTTATTAAATGTTAACTGTATTAAACCTTTACAGTATGAAAATAGTGTAGTTCAAACAGTGGGATAGTCATATTAATAAAACAGAATAGGCCCCCAAAGACCCTAAGTGATAGTCATTTATTGCATTATAAGAGCAGCATTTCAAATTTGAAAGGGGAAAAGGATTAATAAATAATGGTAAACCTGGCTATCATGGGGGGAGGATGACCAGCTCACAACATACACCAAAATAAATTCCAGTGACATTGAAGATTTAAATATCAATGAGATCGTTAAAACAATTGCACAAAAATATAGAAGAATATTTATATAACCTTGGAATAGAGAAGGTTCTCCTAAGCATTAAGAACTGAGGATTTGAGTACATAAGAAAATAATTGCATGAAGATAATGCATCAAGTAAAAAGAAAAAGAAAAAAATCAGTAACAAAAGTTGAACATTCCAATAGAAAAGTGGACACCAACATAGCAATAAATCAACACAGGCAGCAAGCCACGTGTACCTGCTGATGAAGAGTTGGGCCATTTAAAAAAGAATTTTAAATTCCAAGAAGGAGACTCCCCTCATCCTGTTGTTTTGACTTGAGCTTCCCTGGTCCTTACTAATTCCATCTCTGCCCCGCTGCACACTTCTACCCCCTAAATCCACCCACTAAGAAGAACTGGTGGAGTGGTTTCCCTTCTCCTCATGAAAAAGATGCCTCTTAGCTGGAAGTCTGCCATCAGCCTCTGTAGCTGATGTACCCAGAGCAAGGAGCACTCAGGTATTTAAATGGCGGCAGTGGCTGTTCCCAAAAAAACCACACCACCAGCTGCTAAGGATAGCCACATTTCCCAACCTCTGGGGTTGACAACCAGCACTTCCCTATTCTGTGGAACGGTGGCTCCACAAAAGGCTCTAGAATAGAGGGTGCCATGGTCAGCAATATTTAGGAAGTGGTATGAACCACATTTTCCTTCTAGAGATCCTCTCTGCAAATGGGTATAATGAAACCCCAGAAAAGTATGCAAGGAAGGACTTGCCCTCTCATATTTTTCATTTATTTGATCACAGGATACACTTTTTAAAATGTAAAAGTAACTATTAACATGACTGGTTCTCCTACTTCTTTCTGATCTCTAACACATTATCTTCTCCTCACAGAAGACCTACCCCGTCCTGGGGCTTGGACAGCATCTCTTATCTCTTTGTATCTTCATCCTGCTTTACATTTCCTCACAGAATTTAACATGTAACATGATGGGTTTTTAAAGTATCAATTTCTCTGTTTATCACTTATCTTTCTCTCTAGAAATGTAAACTCCATGGTGAAACATTTTGTCTTTTTCACTATTTTATCATTCATGGAATCACTTAGTTGGGTTTTCTGTTGCTAGTAGGAAATAGAATTTGTTTTTGTGTTCAGCTTGTATCCTCTGACACTTCTAAATTTGTTTCTTAGTTTTAGAAATTCTTTTGTGGCTTCTTTAAGGAATTTGGTTCATAAAGATTCATGTCATCTCTTGAGGTAATTTACCTAATTTGAATCTGTATTTTTTTTTTTTTTTGTTATTTGCTTTATTTCACTGGAGGAAGCTGCTGCTCTATGTTAAGTGCAAGTGATGAAAGCAAGTATTTTCCCCTTGTTTCTGATCTTAGTAGTAAAACATTCAGTCTTTCACCTTTACATATGATGATAACCACAGCTATTTTGTACATTCCTCTCTCTTCCTAGTTTGTTGGGGTTTTATCAACAATCTTAGTTGTTAGTCTTTGACTGATGCTTTTTCCGAGTCTACCAAGATGATTGTGTGGGGTTTTTTTGTCTTTATCCTATTAATAACTGTACTACTTTGATTGATTTTCATATGCTAAGCTAATCCTTCATTCCTGGGATAGAATTCTCTTGGTCATGGTGTATAATTATTTTAATATGCTGGATTCATTTTGCTAGTATTTTGTTGAGTATTTTTACATCTAGATTCATGTAGGATAGAAGTCTGTAGCTTTATTTTCTTATATGTTTTGGTCTAGTTTTGGTTTCAGGATTAATATTGGCTTTATAAAATAAGTTAGAAAATGTTCTCTCCTCTTTTTTTTGTTGTAAGAGTGTGGGAAGTATTGGTATTATTTCTTCTTTAAATATATGATAAAATTCAACAGCAAAGCTATCAGGACCTGAGCTATTCTTTGTGTGAAGAATTTAATTGGCAATTAGATGTCTTTGCCATATGTGTGTATATATATGTATATTATATTCTGATTTATATATTATATTTATATGCTGTATATTCTGATTGCATATATTAATATATATTCCATATATTTTATTTCTTCTTAAGTCAGTTTTGATCATCTGTGTTTGATGATCAAGTCGCCTAACGTGCCTAATATGTTGATAGAAAGTGTTCATAATTGTCTTAGTCACCTTCTCCCTGCTGAGACACAATACCCAACACCCAATTTAAAGGAGGAGAGGATTGTTTTGGCTCACGTTTAAGAAATCTCAGGCATTGCATGGTTGGCTGCCTCGAAGGCAGGACAACATGGCACAGGGGTGTGGCAGAAGAATAGCTCCTCACATCATGGAGAAAGGATGCAGAGTGTCAAGGGAGGAGCTGAGACGGGAAGTGTATCCTTGCAGGTCACACCCATAGTGCCCTACCTCTACCACCCAGACTCCACCTCTTAAGAGCAAGTCATCTACACTACCCCCACTCCCCAGTCATGCTCCACACAAATGAGGCTTTGAGGGCCACTTTATACCTAAACCATAACAATCATTTTCCTCCATATTTTTATTTATCTAAAGTCTGTAGTGATAGTCCCTCCTTCATTCTTGATTTTGGTCATTTGGGTTTTTCCTGTTTGTTCTTGGTTGCCTTGCTAAAAGTTTTCAATTTTGTAGATCATTTCAAACACATTTTGGCTTCCTCACATTTTTATATTTTCTCTTTCATTGATTTGTGCTGTAATCTTGGTTATTTTTTCCCTTTCCTGATTGGTTTTGTTTCTTTTGTTTTTTTAGTTTCTTAAGGTCAGAATTTAGGTTATTGATATGACTATAATACAAGGCCTTATAAATGCACTCTTTATCCCCTTCAAATTTCAGCTCTGGCATAAATATTTAAGCTATAAATTTCCCTTTAAACATTTCTTTAGCTGAATCTCGTACATCTTGGTGTATTATATTTTCATTTTCAGTAAAATAAAAAAACATTTTCTAACTTCTTTTGTGGTCTCTTTTTAAACCAATTTGTTACTTAGAAACATTTAATTTCCTAATATTTGTTATATTTCTCAAATTTTCTTCTATTGTTGGATTCTAACTTAATTACATTGTGTTTGAAAAATATATTTCATATTATTTTAATCTTTTGGGCTTGTTGAGAATTGTTTTATAGCCTAACATATGGTTTATCCTGGAAAACGTTCCAAGGGTAATAAAGAAAAGGATGTGTATTATGCTGTTGTTGGGTGGAATATTCCATAGATGTTAGTTAAAAGTAGATTGATAGTACTCTGTAAATCCTGTTATTGTGGCATCTTCAGAATGTATTATACCATATATATATAATTGCTATAATTTTCTGATGTATTTACCCTTATATTATTATTAAATATTTCTCTTTATCTCTAGTAAGATTTCTTGTCTTAGCCTATTTTAAAGATACCATTATAGTCACTCCGGCTCTCTTTTGGTTACTCTTGTATGGAATAACTTTTTCCATTCTCTCTGTTTTGAGGCATCTATGTCTTTGAATCTCAGATGTGTCTTTTATAGATAGCATGTGTCGGGAGCAATGCTACATAATTTTAGGGAAAAATCATTTGGTTAGCCTAGTTCTCCTGTCTACAACCCAGCTATGGAATTCAGGGTCATAATTGCATTTTGGCCTCCAGTCACAACTGAGACCTCAATGATCCGGTGATGCTGTCTGTGATTCTCCAGGACAAGAAACATCCTGGGAGCTGAAAACATCCTGGGAGGAACAAACATCTACTCAGTTCCTCCTTGTTCTTGGATTGTTACATCTTATTTACCCAGGATGTACTGGACTCTCTGCAAGTCATTTGTTAAACTTTGTTTCTCCCGATGTACTGAGTAAAAGGTGCCGTAAACTGGGGCCTTTCTTTTTTGCTGCCCAGAGCAGCACTGATGAGACCCAAAGCTCAGCTTCTTCTCAGTCTCATTTTTCTACCTTTCCTGTAATTCGCCTTGTGCTGCTGTGGCTCACAGGAGACTAGGACTTACTGCAGAAGTTCTAGTAACGTCCCCTTTCCCTGTCCCCTACAAGCATGTAGTTGATTATGCTTTTCAATCGACTCTCTTCCTTCTGAATTGGGTAATTAGACCATTAACTTTCATTGTAATTCTTGATAGGTTAAACTTACATTTGCCATTATGAATTTTTTTCCATATATCTATTTTTTGTTCTTTTGTTTCTCATTTACTAACTTATTTTTTAGTAAATAAATAGATTTATGTGCCATTTTAGTCCTTACATATTTCTTAGTTGTTTTCTTATTGTTTGCTCTAAGATTATAATAAACATGTTAATTTACCACTGTGTATTTCAAATTAGTATGAATTTAATTCTGGTAAAATATGGAAAATTTGCTCCTATAGTGTTCCATTTTCTTCCTCCCTATATGTTATCAATCTACCACTATTACAGAATATTAATTTTTTATGTAATCTTAGATCTTTTTTTTTTTTTTTTGAGACAGAATCTCACTATGCAATCCAGGCCTGCCTTGAACTCTCTGTGTAACCTAGTGTTTTAGTCACTTTTTCATTGCTGGAACAAAATATCTGACCAAAGACCTACAACTTAAAGGAAGAGAGGCCTATATTGGCCAGAGAGGATCATGACGGAGGAAAGTTCCTCATGGCATGGTGGACAGGAAACAGAAAGAGTGAAGGGAGAAGCTAGGGAGGAGATAAACCCTTCCAGGCCACATCCCCAATGACAGCTTCATCTGACCAGACCTTCCTTCGTAACAATAAGTCAGCTATACTGCACTCGTAATCCAGTCACCTTCCAAAGGTCCAACCTATGAGTGCATGAGGCTCTTGGGGGACATGTAGATGTAAACCATAACATTTAGACTGACCTTGAATCCTCCTGCCTCAGCTTCCCAAATGCTGGGCTTAGAGGCGTGAACTATTGCATCCAGTTTATGTCTTTTTCAAAAGTGAAAAAAATAAAATGACGGAGAGTGAGAGAGAGAGAGAGAGAGAGAGAGAAAGATGGCCTCATACTACCCTTCATATTTACCATTTCTGGTGGCTTTCATTTGTTCCTGTAGATTCAAATTACCATCTAGTATTAATTCCTTTTGGCCTAAAGGACTTTTTATAGTATCTTGTAAGACAGGTCTTCTTCTCATGAAATCTGTCAGCTCCTTTATTTATTTATTTAAATCTGGAAATTTATTTAGCTTTCAATACCGAATTTGTTGATAGGCTTATTACCTTTTTTTTTTTAAACCAATGCTGTTATGTTCTTCTGGCCTCTCCACTATTGTAGATAAAAAGTCAAGGATTAAAGTTATTGTATTTCCTGTATGTGGTAAACAATTTTTCTCTTCTTCCTTCTAAGATTTTGTTCTTTGTCTTTGATTTTCAGCAGTTTGATGTGTCTAGGTGTGGATCTTTTTGTTTGTATCCTACTCAGGATTTGTTGAGTCACGAAATTATCTAAATTAATGTTTATTTCTTCAAATATTTTTTGCTCTTTTCTTTTCCTTCTCTCATTCTACAGCTACCATTTTATGTAATCTGGCATGCTTGATATCCCACAGGTCCCTGATGTTCTATTCACTTTCCTTCAATTTTTTTCTCTCTGTCCTTTAAAATGGATCATTTATAGTATTCTACTTTTAACTCCACTGATTGTTTTGCCATCTTGAATCTTCTGTAAAAGTCTTAGCGCTCAATTAATTTCAATTATACTTTCAACTCCAAAATTTCCATTTGTTTTCCTCCATAAGTCCTATCTCTGTGTTGAGATTCTTTAGCCCCATACTTTCTTTTAATTTTTAAACACCATCTCTTTCAGTTCTTTGAACATATTTAATGAGGTGCTTTGAAGTCTTTGTCTACTAGACCAAATACCTCAGAGCACTCAGGAAGTTTCTATTGTTTCTTCTTTTACCTGAGTATTACCACAATCCCTTTCCTTGTATGTCTTTTGTTGCTGTGGTTGAAAATTCTCCAGATAATAGATTTTCTGTGCTTTGGATGTGCCCCCAAGTGTTCACATATTAAAAGCTTGGTTCTCATTGTGGTAATGTTGAGAGAGGGTACTGGGCCGGGGATGTAGCGCAGTGGCACTGTGCCTGCATGGCAAGCACAAGGTCCTGAGTTTGATTCTCTGGTACGGGGGTCAGGGTGGGTTGATGGGGATGGAATGAAGGGGATGAATGGTGGGGCCTTTAAGAGGTGGAGTCTAAGGGAAAGTGATTGAGTCATGGGGGCAGCACTGCTTTGTAAGAAATTATAATTTTTGTTGGACTCTGGTTAGTTGTTGAGAGAAGGCTATCATAAAAGAGCAAGCCTGGCCCATTCCCAGTTGCTCAGTCTTCCTGTCACCACCATATGATCTCCTCATACATTACTGCCAGGATGCCATCCTCCATAAGGTCATCACCATAGCCAAGCTGATGCCTGCACCATGCCCTGGAACCTCCAGAAGTTTTTTTAGTATATGTGCCGCCGAAGCAAGCACAATTTTTTTTAAATAAAGCACTCAGGCTCTTGCACTTCATTTTAGTAACAGGAAATGGCTTAAAATTGAATAAGTCCCCTCTGATTTCAGCAGTGCACCTGCCTGGCCTCATGGCCTGCCCCATTTTGGCAGAATCTATAACTTCCATTGTTCTTACCCAAAGTCTAACAGTTTTTCAAACACAAATTCTTCTCAAATCATTGAATGCCTGTACTGTAATTGATTTCCAGAGGTCTGAAAGTGTCGTTTGTTGATTTTGTCTGGCTTTATAGTTGCTCTTTGAGAAGAATATTTGCTAATCTTCTTATTTGGTTATAGCCAGAAGTATTAAATTTCAGGCTATAATTTTAAACCTAGGTCAGCTGTTCCTGAGCATGTGTTCTTTCTGCTATACCCTGTGGCCTCCCTTATCTTGGCTTGGCACTTGAAATTTACAAAAATTTTCCACAAGTGTTACTGTATTTGGGGGTTGGGGGAGCAGAGTCTCACCGTATAGTTTAGGCTGGCCTTGAACTCACTATGTAGCTCAGGCTGGCCTCGAACTCAGCAAGCATGTATTACTCTATTTAGCACCCAGGATAATGCACATTTTTATTTTTGTTTTTCTTGTTTTAGAATTGAGGCAATTGAGGCATGAAAGATATTGGAGCTGAACACTGGCAAATGAGGAGAGAGAAGTTCCCAAGAATGCATTCAGAGACAGTGCTGGAGCTGGAACCTGCGTCTTCTCCCCAGCAGAGGCTCTTTGTGCAGCATCCCCTTGACTTCTTTTGGGGGAGAACTGAGGATAAGAGTACCCTTCCTCTCTCTTCCACCCCACTCCCATCATGGCTATACTGGTGTGAAGAAAAAGCACAGGTCTAAGGGCAATAGAGTGGACCCTTGACTTACAAACTCAATTCATTTGTGAGGGCTGGTTGTAACTCAAGTTGGTCAATTGAAGGCTCAGGCTCCTCTACACAGCCTTCAAAGTCTTTCTCCCGTAAACAGGCAGATCTCAGTATCCTTAGAGAGACATTGGCCCAAGATTTCTCAACCCCATACAGAAAAGGATCTTGAAATGTTCCTTCTGGAACTATTTAAGGGTTAAATTTGTATCTAGACCATCTAGAAGCACAAGTGGCTGGTGTTTGAATCATGACTCAAGACTTTGTTCATTAATTAAAACTAAACTTCTGGTCATAACCCAAGTTGTGTCAGACCAGTTGTAACTCAAGGGACCATTGTAGGTCCCTCAGGCTCCCTAGCTCTAGAGGGCACTAATCTTTTCATAACCTGAGCACAGACTGCTGAGAAAGGTGATTTCCAAAGGAAAGCATTTTGAACTATGGCAATTGCATACTTTCTTTCAGTTTAGCAGAGTTAATCTATCTTTAATGGAAAGTTATTAATTATTTATATTATTATCTTTAACAATATATTTCTGTTTAATATGTCCATTTGCATTGCATTTCTCCATGACTTTCCTTCAATTCTGGAGTTTAGTTGGAGTTTGGAGAGATTATTAAGACATCCATGTCTTAATCAGGCAGTTTTTAGAGACGATGAATTTCCAAAAAAAGAATAGTATTAAATTAAGTAGATATCTGTGCATCTTAGTTACAAAATGAAAAATACCAATCCTAAATAAACTATTCTAAAATTCCTCCTGCCTCGGGAACATGGGCCTTCTGGTTCTTCTGGAGGAAGATCTTTCCATCTTGCTGTTGCTTACCTATCTGGGAAGTTTCATCTTTTTGTTTAAACACAAATATCAAAATGGAAATTGTAGTGGACACTGTCTGGTTACTCCTCTGGATTCTCTACCCTTCTTGATCTTATTCTCTGCTCAAGGAGACTGCCATCTAAGGAGTCTCTTAATTAGTCTTCCATTCCCACCCTCTCATTGGTTTGACCAATGTGAGGTACAGCAGGAAAGCAGTGCAGGAGCAGAAATGAGTGGGTTGATTCCTCCACTCTCTCTTATCTAGTTGTGCTTTGGAAATGATCATGTTCCTCTACTTAAGACACAGCTCTTGCTGGTGGCCTTTGCTGTATTCTCACAGGGCCCGAGTAAGCCTCCTTTGCTTTGCTCCTTAAAGTATAGGGCTGAAAATAGCTTTGCCTTTTTGCTTTCTCTTAACCTTCACCTTACCTTTGTAAACAGACTTGAAGTTTCATTCTTTTCATGTATTTTGAATGCTGGGCCCTACTGGGACTGTGGTACAGAAAGCCAGCGTGCTGAGGAAAAAGGCCAATCGGCAGGTCTTGAGATCTTGGCTGTCATCTCAGGTCTGGTGCTACTTTGCCATGTGACCTTGAGAAAACCCTTTCTGTTCTTTAAATTTTGAATGCCTCATCTACAGAAAGAGCAGTTGGACAGAATCAGTGGCCTTTGTGCAGTTTTTCATTTAGACACATTTGTATCTGTCAACTTTCCCATCATGGGGACAAAATGCTTAAAATCCACAACTTAAAAGAGGAGAAGTTTCATTTAGCTCATGGTTTTAGGGTTTCAGTCCATGGTTGGCTGGCTCCAAGGTAGAAAAGCCATGGGGAAGGGGATGGAGTAGGACAGCTGTTCACCTCATGCAGCCAGGAAGTAAAGAGAGAAGGGACGAGGATATACGTGAATACACTCTTCCAGGTCACATGCCCAGTGATCAATCTCTTCTAATTAAGCCCTACTTCCAAACACATGAGACTTTTGGGAGACGTCTTAGATCTAAGTCATAACATTCTGCCACTGGCCCCCATGTCCATCTCATTATGCAAAATGTATTTAATTCATTTTTAAGAGTCACCAAGGTCTTAACAGTTCCAGCATTGCTGAAATGACCAAGTCAAGAAAAAAGCTGTAAACCCCTGTAAAAATAAAAAAGAAAGTTAAATATTTCCAACGTACATTGGCACAAAATAAACATTCCCATTCCAAAGTGGGGGGTGGGGGTGGGCAGGGGAGTATGGGAATAGAAAGAAATCTGAGCACAGTAAGAACCCAGCAGAACAAATATTAAATCCTCTAGTCCATGTACAGCACCCAGGGAAGGTTGTGGTGAAATATGAAATGTAAGTTTACAAAGGGCTTGTGCAACCCCACCCCTGTGGCCTTGCTGGTTGCAGCCCACATGGTCTTTCTTTTAGGAAGACTGTGCTCACTGTCTGTGGCTTTCCTTGGCAGATGTTCTGTGTTCCTGGAATCTCCAACTTCCTGGAATTTCCACTGTACCTTTAGTTTCATTCTCATAACTTTATGCAACACCTTATGCATCACCAGGGGCACATTGCCTAGCCTCCCAGGACTTCCTCCAAAATTTGGGTGAAACCTTCCATAACCCCAAACTCTTGTATCCTGTATGCCTGAAAAACTAACAACACGTGAATGACACCAATGTTTTCTGCCATCTTCAACTATGGCCTGCCCCCCTTGGATCATGGCTGCAGACACCTCTGAGGGCCAGGATAGCTGACCTCAGGGGCACAGTTCCCTGGACAGCCCTGAATAAGCAAGGAGTCCTGGGTCTCTCTTCTCAAAGCAAAGTCTTTCAAAGGAGTCTCTTCTTTTACATCCTTGAGCTTTCAGTGGTTGGGATCTGGCCATTTCCTGAGATAGCCTAAGCCCATCTTTTCTATTTTCCTGATGTAAAACACTTGGCCTCTTTTTTTTTGGTACCGGGGATCGAACTCGGGTCCTTGCGCTTGTGCAGCAGGCGGCAAAACCACTGAGCTAAATCCCCGGCCCTGACTTGGCCTCTTTTTAATGTTACTCTTTTCAACAACCACATTCTCCTTGGCCCAAGCTTTGCAGGCACTTGTTTTCTGGTGAAACTGCAAACTTCTCAAACCATTAAGCTCTGTTTTTACTCCTGATTCTCTCTGTAGATCTGGCTAAAAGCAGCCAGCAGTACTCATGCCACAGTCTGAACATTAAGCTGCTTTGAAATCTCCTCCATCAGATTAATTTGTCTTTAATTTAGCCTCATAAAAAGTCTTAGGACATGGGTAAAATGTAGACAAGTTCTTTGTGAGAATATAACATATATGGCCTCTAGTCTAGTTTCCAATGTAGTCCTTATTGCCAACTAAAACCTCATGAACATGACCTTTACAATCTGCATTCTCATCAGCACTCTGGTCTTCTAAGCTCCAATCAGAATCTTTAATCAATCTCTGCTTATAGAATTCAAAGGTTTCTCTAGCCAGCATCTCCAGACCTTCCTAAGAACTTCCCCCAAATCAGTTCAAAAGCCTTCTAAACCATATGCTCAGGTACAGTCACAATGAAGACCCCACTCTCAGTACCAATTTTCTGTATGAGTCAGCTTTCCTGTCACTAGGATGAAATGTCCAACACTTCCACTAAATTAGAAGCAGCTTCATTTAGCTCACAGTTTTGAAGTTTTAGTCCATAGTTGGCTTGTTCTAAGGTAAAAAATGGGTGATGGAGGAAAGCTGTTTGTGTGGCAGCCAAGAAGAGAGGGGAGGAACCAGGGACAAGACTATACCCTTCCAGGTCATGATCCTAGTTGAAACTCATCTCTTCTGACCAGACCCTGCCTCTACACACATGAGACTTTTGAGGGACATTTTAGGTCAAACCCATAACAATATCCAAAAGAATCTTGAAAAATAACATATTTAAAATTTTCTTATTGTGTTTTTTTCATATATTTTATTTCTATGTTTTTAATTTTTGTTCTTATTAGTATATGTTTGCAGTACATAAAGATTACCTTCATTCTGGGAGTTGGTACATAGACATAACACATCTTAGTTCTTTTTGTATCCCCTTCTCCTCCCTAATCCCCCTTCCTACCATCACTTGGTCCCTTTTTCATTTGTGAAAGATCTATCTCCTTGTTTCCTATTATCTGTTTTTTATATTTTCTTTTGATTTATTTCTATTTTAGATAAGAGAAACCATGCAATATTTAAGCTTGTCTGATTTATTTCACTTAACATTATGGTCTCAAAGTGCACCCATTTTCCTACAAATGACAATTCAAGTTTATTCTCCTTTATAGCAGAGCAGTATTCCAATATATATGTATATATATATATAAATACCACATTTTCTTTATCCATTCACCTATTGATGGACATGTAAAGTGCTTCCAAAATGTAGCTATAGTGAATTGTACTACTATAAACATGGGTACGCATGTCTTAGTTACTTTTCTTGTTGCTGAGACAAAATATTGGACACCCAAAGTTAAAGGAGGAAAAGTTTATTTGACTTACAGTTCATAGAGGTTTCAGTCCATAATCAGCTGACTCCAAGGCAGGGTGGCTTGGCTGAGGAGAAAGTTTATGGAAACCAGAAGGTAACAAAGCAACAAGGGACCTTAAAAGGGTGTTTCTGCCTCTTTTATCTTATCCAGACTACTGGGATGAAGGCAATGCCAAGCCAATCAGTGGACTGGTTTAGTAATCACAGGCACTTAATCCCAGCATCACACACTCTAGATTCAGCTACCTCTGAAAAAAGTCCCACCTATGACTGCATGAGGCTTTGGGAGAAACAACTAGACCCAAACCATAACACACTGTAATATGATGATTTTGACTCTTTCAGGAAGACACATAGAAGGAGAATAATTGGGTCCAATGGGATCTTTATTTTTAGTTTTTGGAGAAATCTCCATACGGCTTTCCATAGAGGTTGTACTAGTCTACATTCCTGCCAACAATGTAGAAGGGTTCCTTTTTCCCTGCAGCCTCATCAGCATTTGTTCATATTTGATTGATGATAGCCATTCTTTCTTGAGTAAGATGCAATCTCATTGTTGTTTTAATTTGTATTTTTCAATTTGACCAGTGATGTTGAACCTTTTTTCATGTGTTTATTAGTAATTTGTAGTTTTTCTGAGAAGTGTCTATTCATTTCAGCTGTGCATTGTTTGATTGGGTCTTTTATTTTGTAAAGTCTAATTTTTTAAAAATTCTTTATATATTCCAGATATTAGTCCTCTTGCTGAAGTGTAGGTGGCAAAATTTTTTCTCATTTGGTAAGTTGCCTCTTCACTTGGTTGTTTTCTTTGCTGTGTAGAAGTTTTAAATTTTGATATAATCCCATTTGATGGGATTTCTTGATGTTATTTCTTGTGTAATTGGGATTTTGTTCAGGAAGTCCTTGCCTATGCTTATGTCTTCAAGAGTTTTACCTGTTTTATTTCCCAGCTGGTTCAGTATTTCTGCTTTAATATTTAGATCTTTGATTGATTTTGATTTTTGTTTAGTATATAGTGAAAGTTAGAGGTGTAGCTTGAATCTTCTACATGTGTATAGCCAATCTTTCTATCACCATTTGCCAACAAGGCTCTTTCCTCCAGCATATGTTTTTGGCCACTTTGTCAAAGATCAGATTGCTGAATATGTTGTTTCTGTGTTCTCTGTTCTGCTCCACTGATCCATATGTCTGTTTTTGTGCTAATACCATGCTGTTTTTATCACTGCAGTTTTGTAGCTTTGTAATATATCCTGAAATTCAGGATTGCAATCCCTCCTGCTCTGCTCCTGTTGCCCAGGATTGCTTTTGCTATTCTGGGTGTCTTCTAATTCGATATGAATTTTAAGTTTTTCTAGTTCTATGAGGAGTCTTATTGTTACTTTGATTGGGATTGCATTTAAATTGATATATCAGCTTTGGAAGTATGGCCATTTTGATGATATTAGTTCTACCTATCTAGACACAGGTATAGCTTTCCATTTTCTGATTACCTCTTTGCCTTCTTCAGAGTACTGTAGTTTTTAATGCAAATGTCTTTCACTTCTTTGGTTAGGGTAATTCCTAAGTATTTAATTTTTCTTGATGCTAATGTGAATGGTATTGTTTTCCCTATTTCTTTCTTGGTAGGTACATTATGGGTGTACAGGAACACTATTGATTTGTGTGTGTGTGTGTTGGTTTTGTGTCCTGCTATTACATTGCTGAATTAAGTTATTAATTCTAGGAGTTACTCGGTAAAATTTTTTGGATCTTCTATGTAAAGGATCATATCATCTGCAAATAATAATATTTTGACTTCTTTCTTTTCTATATATATATCCCTTTTATTTCTTTCTCTTGCCTGATTGCTTTGGCTAATGTTTCAAATACTATTTTGAACAGATATTTTGGGCATCCTTGTCTTATTCCTAATTTTAAAGGAAAAGCCTTTCCTTTTCCCCATTTAACATGATGTTGGCAGTAGGTTTGTCACAAATGGCTTTTATCAAATTGAAACATGGTCCTTTTATACTATTTTCTTCAGAGTTGCTTTTTTTTGTACCAGGGATTGAACTTGGGACCTTGCACTCACAAAGCAGGCGGTGGAACCACTGAGCTAAATCCCTGGCCCCCTTCAGAGTTTTTATCCTGAATGAATGTTGGATTTTTGTGAAAAGCTTTTTCTGTATCTATTGATATGATCATGTGATTTTTGTCCTTGCTTCTGTTTATGTGGTATATTACATTTATTGATTTGCATATGTTGAATCATTCTTGCATTCCTAGAATGAAGCCTACTTGGTCTTAATGTATGATCCTTTTGTTGATTTGTTACATCCTATTTGCCAGTATCTAGTTAAGGAAATGGCCTGTAATTTGGCCTGTAGTTGTAGATTGGGCTATAGTTTTCTTTATTATCTGGGTCCTTATCTGGTTTGGGAATCAAGGTAATGATAGCTTTGAGCCATGAGTTTGGAAGTACTCCTTTCCTTTCAATTTGATTATATCTACCCTGAAGGTCATATAGAATTCAGTGGTGAATCCATTAGGTCCAGGGCTTTCTTAGTTTGTAGGTTTTTTTACTATCTCAATTTAATTGCCTATTATTGGGCTGTTCATAGTTGTTATGTCTTCTTGGTTCAGTTTTGGTAATTCATATGTATTTAGGAATCTTTCCATTTCTTTAAGATTCTCTAATTTGTTGGAACATAATTTTTTATAATAATTACTAATGATCTTCGCATTTTGGCAGTATCTGTTGTGATTTCACTTTTTTTGTTTCTAATTGCATGGATGTGGGTCTTTTCTTTCTCTTGGTAAGTTTGGCTAAGGGTTTGTCTTTTATTAATTCTTTCAGAGAACTAGTTCTTTGATTCATCAATTCTTTGTAGTTTTTTAGTCTCAATTTCTTTAATTTTTGCTCTTCAATTCATTGATTCTTTGTATTGTATTTTTAGTCTCAATTTTATTAATTTCCACTCTGATATTTATGATTTCCCTCCTTGTGTGGGGTACTACTTCTGATCAGACTCAAAGCCTCAGAAATGTAGGGACACTTGAGGACACATGAGGACACTTAAGGACACAACTCTACTATCAAGGGCATATGAACAATGGGCCACAGTTATCTAAGAGTGACTTAACATACTTAAGCATGCATGAGCAGGATAGACAAGGTCATGCAGCAGGTGTTTATTCTAACCATGTCCCAGTAAACTGATAATGAACAACTATAACTGCTGTGAACTGGAGAACACTGTAACCTTTTAGTGGCTGTGTTTGCTATGTAGCTGTCTTTACAATTTTGCTGAAGAAATAAAGAGATAAGCAATTCTTGAGCATTGGAGCTCTGGCTCTCCTGCTCTGATGCTGCCCTTACTCTGATGTCTCTGCATCTTGTTCTTTATTTGGGGAATTAATTAACTCATTCACGAAAAACTATATGGACTAAACATATAGTTTAGTCTTCAGGTGCCACTGGGGAGGTTTGGTCTTGACACTTTGTAGGTGTGGACTGTTCTTGTTTTTGTTTTTTTATCTTGAGATGCATCATTAGATTATCTGTTTGAACTCATTCTATTTCTAATGTGAGCATTCATAGCAAATTTCCCTCTTAAGATTTTTTTCATTGTGTTTCATATGTTTTGTTATTTTGTACTGGTGTTACTGTTTACTTTTACGAATTGTTTAATTTTTTTCTTTGATTTCTTCTCTGACCCAAAGAGTGCTCAGTAGTGTGTTGTTGAATGTCCATGTGTTTGTAAAATTTCTGTGGTTTCTTTTGTGATTGATTTCTAGTATCAGTGTAGTATAATCTGATAATATTAACAGGATGGTTTTGGGTATTTTGCATTTATTTCAGCAGGATTTATGGATTAGTATGTGGTCTATTTAGAAGAAAGATCCATATGCTGCTGAGAAGAATGTGTATTCCATTGTAGTAGGTTAGAACATTCTATAGATGTCTATTAAGTCCAGTTCATCAAAGGTGTGGTTCAAATTTGATATTTCTTTGTTAGTTTTTTGTTTAGTTAATCTGTGTAGCCATGAAAATGGGATATTGTGTTCACCCATTATGATTTTATTGCTTTTTATTTGATCCTTTATGTCCCGTAGCATTTGTTTTATGATGTTAGGTGCATAAGTATTTGGTGCATATATTTATAATGGTTACCTCTTCCTGCTGAATTGTTTTCTTAACTAATATATAATGACCTTATTTGCCTCTTCTGACCAGTTTTAGCTTGAAGTTTACTTTGAGAGTAAAATTGCTACCCCTGCTTGCTTTTAGGGTCCTGGTGCATGGAATATTTTTTTATCCTTTGATTTTTTTAATCTATGAACTCCTTTTTATATCATATAGGACTCTTAAATGCAAATTGCATTTTGTTTTTAGATATAGTCTATCAATCTTTTAATTGGGGAGTTGAAGCCATTTACATTGGTACCGTAGTTATCACTGAAAGGGATAGACTTATTCTTGTCATTGCATTCTTTTTCTGTTGTTGACTCTTGTTTTCCCCTTTTTGGCTACTCACCTTACTTGATGTATTCATTCCATCCAAATTTGTGGCTTTTTGGCTTCTTTCTCTCTGTCTAGGATATTCTTGGGTATTTTTTGGAATGCTAGTTTGATGTTCATAAATTTCTTTAGGTGTACGTTTGTCGTAGAATGTCCTTATTTTTCCATCAATTTTGAAAGATAGTTTTGCATGATATGTTAGTATTGGTTGGAAGCTAGTGTTTTTGGTGGAGGAGGCTTAAAACACTTCACTCCAAGTTCACCTCAACTTTTATGTTTGTGTTGAAAAGTCTGCTATAATCCTAATGGGTTTAACCTTTATAAGTAATTTTTTTTGGCTTTTCTTTAATAGCTTTTAAGATTCTGTCAAGAGGCCCACCAACATTCCATCAGTAAGTGGTTGCAAATCCCAGCAAGAAGCCCTCATGGACCAGAGCTGAGCCAGGTCACACAGATCCCAGCCAGGGCCCCACCCTGAAAAGAGCTGCACAGGCACACAAGTAACAGCCAGAGACCTGCCAAGTTTCCATTGGTAAATGCATGCAGATCCCAGTAAGAAGCTGATGTGGACCAGAGCTGAGTGGGTATGTGAAGGTCCTAGGCAGGGCCCTGCCCGGATACCAGCAGCTTGGGCCCACAGGCCCCAGCCAAAGACCCAGCTGGAAAAGAGTTCCACAGGCACACAAGCAACAGCTAGAGGTCTGCCCAGATACCATTGGTAAGTGTATGCATACCACAGCCAGAAGCCTGCTCAAACACCAGTGACCCGGGTGCATGGTCCCCAGCCAAAAGCTCTTCCAGACAATAGCTATGCAGGAAGCAGGCCCCAGCTAGAGGTATGCCCAGATACCATCCCACTTGTGCACAGGCCTCAGCCAGACCCTCTCCACCAGGGATCTAGAAGGCCACCATTCTGAACCCAGGAATTTGCTCAGTGGTGAGCAGTGTAGAAAAGGCCTCTCAGTGGTTTGCTGAGAATTGGACTAATGGGTGAGCAAAAAGCCATCTCAACAAAGGCACAGCAGGCTGCATCTGTTAAAATGAGAAGACATGTAAACAAGTCTCAAAACCACACTTCCAGATCACCTAAAGCAGCCCCAAAGGGCAACAAGATGGAACAATCTGATACTCTATCACATGGAATACCTGAACTGGCAACAAAAGAGGACCTGGAAAAAATGAAATCAGAAATAATTTCTCAGATAATAACAGAGATTGTGCCCATAGTGCAAGATATGATTAATAAGTCTAGAGCAGACACAGATAAAAAAATAGAAGAGCTGAGGAACATGATGAAATCCCAATATAGGAAACAAATGGAATCCATAAAGCAGATGCAAACAGATTTCCAGGAGATTAAAAACTTCATTGATAGTTTACCCAGCAGAATGAGCCAATGTGAGGACAGATATTAACTATAGAAGATAGGATTGTAATTAGTGACCAGGAAAAGAAAAATTTCTTAACAATAATAAGGGACCAAAAGAAATCAATCCAGCAGCTGCTAGACAATGCAAAGAAGAATAACATAAGACTGACCAGAGTTGATGAAGAAACACAAGAGAGTGCAAACAACATTAAAAAAAATATACACAGAAGTGATGGCAGGAAACATTGCAAGCAGGGGAAAAGAACTTGACATACAGATAAGTGAGGTATATAGGATTCCAACTAGCCATGATTAAAAGAAAAAAATCTACACCTAGGCATATAATAGTTAGGATTCCAGAAACCCAAGAGAAGAATAAAATTCTACAAGCAGTTAGAGAAAACAAACAAATCACATACAAAGGAAAGCCCATCAAAATTACAGCAGACTTCTCAACACAAACCCACAAGGCAAGAAGAGCCTGGAGTGAAGTATTTCAAGCCCTAAAAGAAAACAACCTGCAGCCCAGATTGATGTACCCTGCAAAACAAAATTGATGGAGAAATAAGATACTTTCATGACAAAGAGCACTTGAGGAACTTCATGAATACCAAACTAGTACTTCAAAAATTTTTATAAATATCCCAGGAAAAGACAATGAGGATCACAACCCCAGGAAGCCCAGCAGAATAAATCCATCAGGCCCGACAAGAAATTAAATGCAAAAGGGGAGAATCCAACAAAAAGAAAAGGTCATGACAAGAATAAGTCAATATATATTATTTATAACTATCAATGTTAATAGTCTCAATTAACCAATGGAAAGAAGTAGACTGGCAGAATGGGTCAAGAAGCAAGATCCAAAAAGATGCTGCATACAAGAAACACACAATTCAAACAGAAACTCATAGACTGAAAGTTAAAGGGTTGAAAACAATACTCCATGTGACGGGACCCCTCAAAAAATCAGGAGTAGTATTGTATTTGCATATCAAATGGATTTCAAACCAACATTAATTAAGAGAAACAAAGAAGGAGAGCATATCCTTGTAAAGTGAAAAATCCAAGAGGAAGAGATGAGAATCATAAATACATATGCACCAAACACTAGTGCACCCAACTATATGAAACAAATGCTAATGGACATGAAAAATTAAATAAGCACTTTACAGTATTAGTGGGGAACCTCAATACCCCACTGTCACAAATAGATAGATCAACTAGACAAAAAATAAACAATGAAATATTAGAACTCAATCAAACTCTTGAACAAATGGACTTAACAGATGTTTACAGAGTGTTTCACTCCACAAAATCAAAATACACATTCTTTTCTGCTGCACACATGTTGTTCGCCAAAATAGACCACATACTCACTCATAGAACATGTTTACATAAGTGCAAAGGAATTGAAGTTATCCCCTGTATATTATCAGACCATAGTGTGATGAAATTAGAGATCAATAGCAATAGAAACCACAAGAATTTCATAAACACATCGAAGTTGAACAACACACTTCTGAATAACCAATGAGTCACAGAGGAAATTAAAGAAGAAATCAGACAGTTCCTACAATTAAATGACAATGTCAATACAATATATTGGAATCTATGGGACACAATGAAAGGAGTCTTACAAGGGAAATTCATGCCATGAATACTCATATTAGGAAAGCAGAGCGAGCTCAAATAACCAAACTGATGTTGAACCTCAAGAAAAAGAAGAGCAGGACAAACCCAAAGCCCATACAAGGCAGGAAATTATAAAGATCAGAGCAGAAATCAATGCAATGGAGACTAAGAGAACATACAAAAAAAATCAAAGAAGCAAAGAGTTGGTTCTTCGAAAGAATAAATAAAACTGACAAACCCTTAGCCAATCTTATCCACAAAAAGGGAAAGAAAAGACGCAAATCCATGCAATTAGTAATGAAAAAGGTGAAATTACAACAGACCCAGCAAAAATCCAGTGGATCACCAATACCTACTTTGAGAATCTATATGTCAGTCAGTAAGATGGAAAACACAGAAGAAATGGACAGATTCCTAGATAAGTATGAATTACCAAAGTTGAATGAAGAAGACCTAAAAATTCTGAGCAACCCAATATCAATCAACAAAATTGAAAATGTAATGAAAAACTTACTGATGAAGAAAAGCCCAGGTCCTGATGGCTTCACTGCTGAATTCTATAAGACATTTTGAGAAGAACTATTGCCACTACTGTTTAAACTCTTCAGTGAAATTGAAAGGGAAGCATTAATCCCCAATTCATTCCTGGAAGCAAGCATCACCTTGATCCCCAAAGCAGAGAAAGACTCAACTGAAGAAGAGAACTATAGGCCAATCTTACTAATGAACATAGATGCAAAAGTCCTCAATAAGATACTGGTAAACATAATCCAGAAGATCATCAAGAAGATCATACACCCTGACCAAATGGGATTCATCCCAGGGATGCAGGGATGGTTATGCAAATGGGATGACATATGCAAATCAATAAATGTAATACACTATATTAACAGAGTCAAGGACAAAAACTCTATGATCATCTCAATAGATCCAGAAAAAGCATCTGACAAAATCCAACACACATTCATGATAAAAACCCTACAGAAAATTGGAATAGATGGTCTCTATCTCAACCTGATAAAAGCCATCTATGAAAAACCAACAGCCAATATCATACTAAATGATCAAAATCTGAAATCCTTCACACTAAAATCAGAAACAAGACAAGAATGTCCACTGTCACCACTCCCGTTCAACATACTTTTGGAAGCATTAGCCACAGCAATTAGACAAGAGAAACAAATAAAAGGAATAAAGATAGGGAATGAAGTTAAATTGTCATTATTTGCAGATGACACGATATTCTATATAGATGACCCTAAGAACTCCACCAAAAGTCTTCTAGACTTAACTAAATTCAGTAGTATGGCTGAATACAAGGTCAACACACAAAAATCAGTATCTTTCCTGTACACTAACAACAGCTCACTGAAAGAGGAACTGGAAAAACAACTCCCTTCACAGTAGCATCCAAAAAAAAAGAAATACCTAGGAATCGACCTAATGAAAGAAATCAAAAACCTCTACTCTGAAAACTATAGTGCTCTGAAAAAAGAGATCCAAGAGGATATCAGAAAATGGAAAGACATCCCTTGCTCCTGGATAGGGAATGAATATAGTGAAAATGGCCATACTTCCAAAACTGCTATATAGATTCAATGCAATCCCAGTTGAAATTCAACAGCATACTTCAGAGACCTTGAGAAAACGATCCAAAAATTCATTTGGCATAAGAAGAGACCTAGAATAGCAAAAGCAATTCTAGGCAACAAAGACAAGGTAGGGAGAATCACAATCCCCAACTTGAAACTATACTACAAAGCCACTGTGATTAAAAAAAAAATCAGAGTACTGGCAAAGAAACAGACTCAAGAACCAGTGGAATGGATTAGAAGAGGCAGAAACAACTCCAGACACACTCAGCCACCTCATCTTCAACAAAGGAGTCAAACACAGTCACTGGAGGAAAGATAGTCTCTTTAATAAATGGTGCTGGACAGTTCATAATAGCTAAAGCTTGGAAATAGCCCAAGTGCCCATCAACTGGAAACTGGATAAAGAAGGTGTGGTTTCTTTTGTAAAATGAAGTACTACTCAGCCATGAAGACTGAGAAACTAGAGACATTTATAGCTAAATTGATGCATATTGAGGCCATACTCTTAAGTGAAATAAATAGGACACACATGTGTAAATACCGAATAGTTTCTCTAGTGTAAGAAACTAAAAGTGTAAATAAGGATTAAAATAATTAAAATGAATAACTGATAACTTGAAATAGGAAGAAAAAGTCCGAAGGGGTAGGGGAAGTGCGAGGGGAAGGGAAAAGGAAAGAAGGGAAAGGAAAAATTATGAGAAAAGAAAAAAGTGGAAACAAAGTCTATGTAAATAGGGAAGAGTGGAGGGGATGAAGGGCACACAGGTAATGGGGAAAAAATAAGAACTAAGATACATCATTACAGGTACAAGCACCCAATGATAAATGTAAACTTATTGTATACCTAAAATGTACCAATAAAAGAATTTAAGCAAAAAAATAAAAAAATAAATGGTACTGGAAAAATTGGGTTTCAACTTGCCAAAGATTAACTAGACCTATGTATCTCAACAGAAACACTAAACCAACTGGAACAGAGTTTAGGTAAAACTCTTGAAGACATTGGTATAGGAAAAGATTTCATGAACAATACCTCAGTTGCACGTGAACTAGGACAAAGAATCAACAAGTGGGATGTCTTCTTATTAAAAAGCTTCCCCACCACAATAGAAACCACCAAAGGCGTGAAGAGACAACCCACAATGTGGGAAAATATTTTTAGCAGCTGTATATCTAGAATATATAAAGATCTTTAAAAAATCAGATCTCCCAAATTTAAAGACCCAATCCAAAAATGGGCATCTGAAATGATGAGATGTTTCTCAAAGAAGTAGAAATAGCAAGTAAACATATGAAAAAATGTTCAACCTCAGTGGTCATTTGAGAGATGCAAATGAAAACAATGCTGAGATTCCATCTCACCCCAGAAAGAATGGCTGCTATCATGAAATCAACCAATAACAAATGCTGGTGGGGCTATGGGAAAAAAAAACCCCTGCTCCACTGCTGGTGGGAGTGTAGACTGGTGAAACCACTGTGGAAATCAGTATGCAGATACCTCAAAGAACTAGGACAGGAAGTCCCATTTGACCCAGCTATTCCCCTGCTGGGTATCTTCCCAAAAGAATTTAAAGAATCATACCACAGTGATATATGTGTACTCATGTACATAGCAGCAGTTTGTAATAGGTAAAACTTGGAAGCAGCCCAATTACCTATCAACTGGAGACTGAACAAAGAAAATGTGGGGGTTTTTTTTAGTAAAATGGAGTACTACTCAGCCATAAAGAATGAGAAATTAGAGACATTTATAGTTAAATGGATGCATATTGATGCCATACTCAAGTGAAATAAATAGGACAAACGTGTAAATACTGAATAGTTTCTCTGGTGTGAGAAACTAAAAGTGTAAATAAGGATCTAAATGTGTAACAGATAATGTGAAATAGGAAGAAAAGGTGAAAAGGGGAAGGGGAAGTGGGAGGGGTAGGGGAAAGAAAGAAGGGAATGGAATTAATATGAGAAAAATAAATGGAGACAAAATCTTTGTAGGTAGGGAAGGGTGGAGGGGTTGAAGGTAGGGCAGGGTAATGAGGAAGAAATAAGAACCAAGAAAGATTATGTAAAGGCACGAATTTCCAATGATGAATGTCATTATATTTTATACCTAAAATGTACCAATAAAATTAATTTTTTAAAAAGATTCTGTCATTTGTTAGGTTTCTGGGAGTTTGACTATGATGTGTCATGGAGATCTTTTTCATCATAGTTATTTGCATTCTGTAAGCCTTACCTGTATGTTGAGTTTTTTCCCCATACTTGGAAAGTTTACTGTTATTGTTTCTGTAAACAGATTTTTTATTCTATATGCACTGTCTTCTAATTTCAGTTAGCCTTTGGTTAGTCTTCTTAGAATCATTTAGTAGTTATATGATGAATTTTTCTTGCTCTTTTATCATTTTTAAGGTTTCTCAGAGCATAACATCATGTAATTCCATTTTATAATCAATTTCTGAAACCTTATCTTCACATTGGTCATTTCTGCTGTTTATCAATTTAACAGAATGTTTTAGCTCTAGGATTTTTGATTAGCACCTTTTCATGGAGTTTATTTCTTTGGTAAATTTGTAATTCATGTTTTGAACTATTTTGGTCAGCTCTTTTAATTTTTCACTTGTTTCTCTCATAACCACATTGATCAATTCGTTTGCCCTTTTAATATTTTTTGGGTTATGTTATATTTGAGCTCATTGAGATTCTTTGCTTCCTTGTGAATCATTTTGTGCAGCTCAGTTATCAAGTATTTCATTTCCTTTCTACAGGTGCCCTTTGTATCTGCTTTGGGAGAGTTGGTAGTCTTTGGAGGCATTTTGTTGCATTGTTTTTTTCATGTTCCTGTGTGTGTGTGTGTGTGTGTGTTGAGGATTGAGGTCAAATAATGAAGAGAATTTGTTGTTGGTATGAAGATCTCTTTGTTAGGTTCTGTTTTCCAGTGATGTCTTCTTGGTTTTATTTGTCAAGAGGTATTACCACCTAAACCTATTCAATTTAATTGGGTTGGACCCTGTCACTGTCTTATAAGGAGAGAATTTCCATTGGTTATAACCACACACCAATTATATCAATCATAAACATTAAAACTTATCTTGATAATTTCACCCTTTCATCAATACCCCTTACAGACTATCTTATACTGTTTATTGTGCTTCATCTGGGATGTGGAGGTTGGAAGCAATGACAGAGGAAGGGGAAAAGGAGGGGCGTATGTCAGTTGGAAGAGAGAGACGGGTAAGAGGAACATCCATAGGTAAAGAATAGATGAGAGGTTGCACATTGTAGGAAGTGTTTGTATAGCTAGAGTAAAGGTCAAGTGTTGAGGGGGTTTAAGAAAATATTTATGCAGACAAAAGGAGGTATGTGGATGAGTCGAAGTGTATTTAGAGACTGAGGAAGGTTGTAATATTGTCAGAACCTGTTAATATATTTGTATGTAGTTTTGTTTGGATTTTCTAAGCCCAATTTTTTAAAGGATTACTCGGATATGCTCTTTAATGGTACTGTTTAAGTTATAGCACAGGTTACTTCTTATTTTCCACTGAACTTATACAGGCTTCTATTATATTTATGCCATTAGACAGGTAGAGAGGAAGAGGGGGAAGGCAAGGAAGTGAGATAATGAGGAAGAGAGGAGAAAAAAGAATAGGGAGGAAAGAGGTCCAAAAAATAAAGAGAAGGAGCACTAAAAGAGGGAGCAGGTCCAAGGGGAAAACCTTAAAGAATGAAATGTAATAACAAAACAATACCAATAAGGAAGCAAAAACCAAAGGGAAAAAAATGAAAGCAGAAAAAGAAAACAATTAAGAAGACCCAAATCAAACAAAGAAGCTAGGAAAAATAACTACAATAAGCACAATAAAAATAGAAAGAAAAAGAAAAAGCTTCACATAGTTGTTATAGCATTAACCCAGAGCATCCACACAGCTCTCTACACTGGAGTCACAGTTTGATTGCAAGCAGTAAAGCAGCTTCCCTCTGCGGACCAGTCTACTGTCTCCCCAGAGCCTGAGGGCTGTGGCTCCCTCTGAATCTGTGTCCGGGTTGGAAGCTGTGCTCTGGACGCGACCCACTGCAGGCCTCTGTGAATCCAAATGCTGTAATCAATTTACAGAGTTAATATCATGAATGTCTTCATGTCTTCCCTTCACAGACTTTACTTGCCTAGCATATGGCCAGCAGGCCACCAGCCCAGGTGCCCTTTACATCTCTCTGTCTGCCAACATCTGTCTGTCTCAGCCCCAGCTTTAGAATTTAAAGAAACCCCAGGCTAGTGCAGATCCCCCTTTTCCAGAACAAGGTGAAGGGTAGGGCATAACGCCTTCTCAGGCCTTTCTGTTGTTTGAGGAAACAATGAGAGGGTAACTGCTCTATTCTGGCTTTGCCAAGGGTTGCCTTCTGATTTGGGTGTCAGTCTCCATCTCTCCTCTCACAGATCTTCCCCGCTCCACTCTCTGCCTTCTTCTCACAGTCCCAGGTCTCCCTGCCTCCTGCTGTCCCCCAGCTAGGAGGTGGGATGATATGCTGAATGTCTGTCCTACAAGCACAGCGCTCCAGTTGTATGTGGGGGAATTGGACAAGCATTCTCTGCCCTGATAGTTCCACCACTCATAGGTGCTGGAGGACTATTATTTACAGGTCATGGGTGCATGGCAAGAGTGTGTTCCACCCTATTCTCCTGCTTTCAGCTTCCCTGAGTAGCATATGTCTCACTTGCCATGCCTGGTGGGAAGGTTAGAGTAATTGTGAGTCTATTCCATCACCCACATTGTCACAGAAGAGCCAGCTCCCTCCTTCAGTTCCATCCTCTTGTAAGATGACGTATACAGTGGGGCTGGGGTGGGGGTGGGGATGGGGTTCTGTGATCTAGGAGTGGTCTCATTTCCCCTCAAAACCCTCTAGACACTAGATTTTAGTCTAGTTATATTTTGTTTTTATTTATCCTCCCTTATCAGACTTTATATTTCCCCACTGCTTCAGGGTATCTGCTTTTCTCCAGTATGGATTTGGTCACCTTTGATGTTGACTTCTAGGATGCCATCTTCTTCTAGCTCCTCATCATGATTTTAAACAGTTGTAGAGGAGATTATGGTATGCTCTGCATGTTGTAAATATTAACATTTAAAAATCAAATCATTACATCACTTCCTTAAATACATGCAATGAAATTTCAATATCATAATGACTTTATATCAACCACCATCCATTTAAAAAATACATGAACAAACTCTTCTTTTTAATAGTTAGAACTTTCACAATGTTCCTCTTTCTCCTCTAAATAATTTTTTCCATTCCATTTCTCCCACAGAATTTTATAGGAATGCATTATATTTTTCTGCTGCTAAGTCTCATATGGATCATCTTGGCACAGTATTTAAATCAAAAATATGTTTACAGTTGGAAACTTAAAAGTTTTTATATTTTCAGGGATCATAAGGCTCTAATGGTTAAACATTTTTCTGAATTGAGATATCAACACAATTAATTGCTAGATGCAATGCATCAAACTTTTGATCATTGTTAACCAGAAAAAATATAGCTAATGAAAATTCATCTCTCAGTGAGAAGAATGGAGGAAGTGTTGTGGTATCTTAATTTGAGGAACCTCTGCTCCTTAATTCTTGGAACCAGTCTTCTGCCCCATCCCCAGCTCAGGATTGGGATGGACAAAGGATACACCTTGATTGTGTCAAATGGAAAAAGACAGCTAAGAAAGAGAAGGTAAGAATGGGAATTGGGTTGATGTCTTCCCTTTGAAGTCCTTGGAAAGCAGTGTTTTAGGCTTTTATACACAAAAGTTGGGAATCTAGAAAGGCATTCGTTTAAATTATCTGAGCTGGTTACTCCTTGAAAATTGTACTCTCAATAGATGTGCTCCCTAGTTTGAGGGCCACTGGGCTCAGTGATATCTGAAGGGTACCCTCAATGGGAAATTCTACAGGATCACATCTCAGAAGGCTAGAGTTAGTTCCATGTGCTATAAAACTTGGACAATTTCTATCCCTGAAGTTTTATGCCTCATTTCTCCCTCTGTAAATGGAGATCTATACACACCATCTCATGGGGATTCTCTAATAATTAATTGAAGCATAGCATGGTGGTGCATGCCTGTAATCCCAGCACTGAGAGTCTGAGGCAGGAGGATCGTAAGTTCAAGCTCAGCCTTAGTGATATATCAAGACATCACCTCAAAATTTAAAAAGTGTGAAGATTTAACTCAGTGTGAAGGCCCTGGGTTCAATTCCCAATACTGTTTTTTAAAGAATTAGGTGGGAGGGCCAGGGATTTAGCTCAGTGATTCTGGTGCCTGCCTCACAAGCTCAAGGACCTGAGTTCGATCCCCGGCACCCCCCCCAAATTAATTGGGAAATGTGTATAAAGCACCAGGTATATGACACATGTTCAAAAAGAATTCAAAAGATTCTAAAGTTTTTTCCCAAATTCAGATACACTCTGGGAAGGGATCAAAAATCCCCACACCTCCCACTAAACCCCCAGTAACCTGTTTTATTCCATTGGTTCCCCACACTGAGACAATGAGCTGCCATTGTAACCATCTTGATATCCCCATAATGAAAAGCAGAGCACTCCAGGCTCTTTGGCTCAGATTTGTGTGTTAAATCTTTGTTTTTGCTGTTTTACTAAGCACTGAGGCTTTTTTGATTTTTTTAAAGCATCAGTCAATATTTGTCCACTGGTCTCGACCTTTACCACCAGTGTCTCCCGTGGCAAGACCAATGGGCCATGGATTTGGTTTGGAGACCAATTTGGCTCCTTTCCTAGGACTCCCCCTTTTCTCAGAGAGAGAATTATAATCAGGCTATGTGCAGGGTATGTGAGCCCAGAAAGTGACAGCTCCTGCTTTCCAGGAATGGGAGTGAAATATATATTCACTTGTCCCCTCCTGGAAATACTACAGTTGCCTGGGGGCCAATTTTGAATCAGGCAATCCAATATTTGAGCTTTCTCCTGGAGAAACAAAATGAGACATTGATATGCTAAGAAGTTGCTAACTGAGTCAGTTTTGCCGTCAGCCTGCTCTGATGTGACTTCTGTGCTAACATTATTGCTCAGACATCAGGACTGCACAATGACTACCCTGCTGACTGTCACTTTGCCACCAGAATGTGGGCCTCTCTGGCACATTAGCGGTCTGAGTTCTGAATTCTCAGTTTATTTCCTACTGACACAGAGGAGTGCTGCTATTTTCTTTTGATAAAGAAACCACTTGTGCATATTGCCCCTTTCTTTGGTTTCCTTCTTTGCCATCTCTCAAAGCACAACTTTAAATGATGGAATCTTGGGAAACTTTATCTAAATGATTTCTTTATTTTGAAATTTACTTTTGCTCTGATGATTTTTTGAGAAGGATGAAAATTGGTGATAAGTCTGGTAGACTGAGATTATTCATGACCCCAATTCTTTATCCCTCTGTGATGGTTTAGATCTAAAATGTTCCCCTAAAGTCTCATGTATTCAGAGGTGGGGCTTTTGGAAGGTGATTGGGTTCTAGGGGCTCTGTACTCATCAGTGAACTAATCTATCAATGAGTTCATAGCTGAATGTACTATTAGGAGGCGGGGCCTGTTTGGAGGGACACTGAAGGGCGTGACCTGGAAGAGTGTATTTTTGTCCCTGGCTCCTCCTTTCCCTCTCAGCTTCCTGGCTGCCATGGGTGGCAACCTTTCTTCCACCATGCCCCTCTGCCATGTTGTGTCTGCCTTGGAGCTAACCAACTGTGGACTCAATATTCTGAATATTATGAGTCAATAAACCTCTCCTCATTTAAGTTGTGACTGTTGGGTATTTTGTCCAAGTGATGGGAAAGTGACTAATACCCCCTCCCTGTATCCATGCTTTGTACCATATAACCATGTGGTATCCTGCCAGTCTGACTCTGGGTCCAGCGATATGACTTTCTTTGGCCAATAGGATACTAGTAAATGTGATTTAAACAGAAGTTTGCAGAGTGCTTGCATAACTGGACCCTTCCACTTTTGTTCTTCTGCCTTTGGCAAGTGAATATGCCTGGGGTATACTACTGGAGAATGAGAGACAAGTGACCCACAACCAAATAGCCCTACTTGTCTCAGCCAAGAACTGGTGATCGTACAGATTACCTAAGAGTCAGCCAGCTCCAGACATGTGACCAAGCCCAGCCAGGAACTGGAGAAACTTTCAACTGGCCTGAAGACTCAGGAATAAAACTCATGCTTATTATTTGAAGCCATTGAATTTTGGACATGTTTGTTATACAGCATGGCTTTGGTATTAGTCAGTGGATAGCACACAAATAGTGGCAGCCCTGTACCCCCAGGAGCAGAATCTAAGGCAGTGGTGGCAAATCTATGGCACATGTGCCGCAGCAGGCACGCAGAGTCCTCTCTGTTGGTATGCCAACCAAGTCACCCCAGCAGCCAAGCATCAGGTAACAGTTGTTTTTGCTGAACTAAAACCTCAGTATTCAGGTTTAACTGCAATATTGGCACTTTGTGATAAATAAGTGGGTTTGGGGTTGCAGTTTGGGCACTCAGTCTCTGAAAGATTTGCCATCACTAATGAAGCACTGAGCCCACATAGAACACCTCCCCAGGACTCTGATAATACTGATAATCAGGAAAAGAGGGAACCTTAAAAGGGAGACTCCACTACTTCCACCATGAGACGGGGAATCTGCATTTTATCAGTGAGATTCGGCATAGCTGAGTAAATACAAGCACAAACTCTAGAGTCGGACTCCTGACTTCAAAACTCAGATTCTTTAATGAGCTCTGCATTCTTGGGCAGTTCTTCTATCTCTTTGTGCCTCAGTTTTCTCACTTGTAAAACAGAGAAGATAATAAACCACATCTACCTCATAAAGTTGTTATGAGGATTAATACTTTTAAAAATAGGCATTAACACTTTAAATTGACAAATAAAAATTGTGTCTATTTATGGTGTATAACACAATCTTCTGAAATGTGACTACATTTGATGGCTAAATCAAGGTAATTAGCATGCATTTCCTCACAAGCTCATTGCCCCAACCCAGAAGAACACTTAAAATCACTATACAGAGCATTGTTATTAACTGTAGTCATCATGTAAAATAGGTCTTATTTCTACTGACTGAAATTTTGTATCCTTTGACTAACATCTCCCTAGTTCCCCACTCCCAGCCCCTAGTATCCACCTCTCTACCTTGTTTCTATGGGTTCCTCTTTTGGTAGATTCTACATGTAAATCAGGTCATACAATATTTATTTTTCTGTACATGGCTTATTTCTCTTAGCTTGATGTCCTCCACATTGTCACAAATGACAGCATGACCTTTGTAAGGGCCAAATCATGTTCCTTTTTGGATATGCATCTCATTTTCTTTAGCCATCATCTATTGATAGACACTTGGGTTGAACCTACATCTTGGATATTATGAATAAAGCTGCATTGAGCATGGAAATGCAGATATCTCTTTGACACACTTGTTTTCTTTGGATTTATACCCAGTAGTGAGATTGCTGTATTATATGGTGGTTCTATCTTTAATTTTTAAGGACTCTCCACACTGATTTCCATAAAACCCAGACCAATTTACACTCCTACTAACAGTGTGCAAGAGCTCCCTTTGCTCCATTCTTTTTGGTGGTAATGGGGATTGAACCCAGATCCTCTGGCCTGAGCTATATCTCCAGTCTTTTTTATTTTTTTATTTTGATACAAGGTCTTGTTAATTGACTGAATTGCCTTGGTTGGGCTTGAACTTAAGGTTTTCCTGCCTCAGTCTTCCAGGGTGCTGGAATAATAGATGTGCATTGCCACTCCCAGATCTCTTTTCTACATTATTGTCACCACTTGATATCCTTTGAGTTTTGATAATAGCCATTCAAAGAGGTGTGAAGTGATCTATCTTTATGGTTTTGATTTTTATTTCCCTGGTAATTGATTATATCGAACACCTTATCCTATACCTGTTGACTGTATGTTTTCTCTAGAGTAATGTATATTCAGACTCTATCTCTTTTTTCAAGTGAATTGTTTTCTTGCTATCAAGATGTGTGAGTTCCTTATACATTTGAAGTATTAATCTCTTATCAGAGTATAGTTTGTAGTATTTCCTACCATCCTACAGACTGTCTCTTCACTCTGCTAGTTGTTTTCTTTGCTGTGCGGAACTTTTTAGTTTGATGCAATCCCATTTGTCTATTTTTGCTTTTGTTGTCTGTGTTTTGGAATCTTATCCAAAAAAATCATTACTAGATAAATCTCATGGAGCTTTTTCCCTATTTTCTTCTAGTAGTTTCACAGTTTTCTTTCTATATTTAAGAGTTTGATCAGTTTTGAATTGATTTTTATACATGGTGAGAGATTGGGGGTCTCATTTCTTTCTCCTGCATGTGGATATCTAGTTTTCCCAATACCATTTATTGAAGAGACAGTCCTTTCTCCACTGTGTCCTTGGTATCTTTGTCAAAAATCAAGTGATCTTAATGCAGTTAGCATAGCTCATTGCAAGCCCTTGATAAGTATTTGTTAAATAAATAAATAAATAAATAAATAAGGTACGACCTCATTGAGTGTCAGGGGGGTGTTAGAGCCTGAGGGGCCTGTGGATTACATGTGTCTTTTTGTAGGAAAGATTATATTTGCCTCATGGAAGGGCTGTTTTTCATTTCATAGGGTCAGACCATTGGCTTCTAAAGAACTGATGAACCAGTATACTCCGCTCTCAAAAACCAGCTCTTAAAAATCTGGAGAAAAATATGTTTTCCTTTTGAAAATTCACTCTATGGAATGAATGTTAATGCATCTTAATAGATTTAGAGGCAGGGCTCGATGTGAAATTTCAGGAAGGGCAGGAGGAATTATGTCACCTGTTGTTTTAGAAATATTTCCTATCCAAATTACTAAAATACGAGTTTTGGTGCTTAGAGAGGAAATTCTCAACTACTTGCAAAACTCCACTGAGAGTGTTTCTTTCTCTGAAGACTTTTTAAAGCCATACTTTCACATTATTATTATTACTATTATTATTATTATTATTATTATTATTACTACTGTTTACAGTACTTGAACCCAGGGCCTCACATATTTTTGGCAAGTACTCTCTACCACTGATCGGTATTCCCAGCCCTTTTTTAAAAATTTAATTTTGAGACAGGACCTTGCCAAGATGCCCACAGCTTGGCTGCCCAGGAGCTTGTAATCTTCCTGTCTCAGCTATCCAAATAGGTGAGATTACAGGCATGACCACTACCCCTGGCTACTCTACTATGTTTAAGTAAAGCATACAGGTCAATACTTGTGGTCCTGCTATGGTAGGGAAGGCAAAGGAGGGAGTAGGGTGTGTGTGTATGTACATGTGTGTTTACACTTGCATGTGTGTGCACAGGGATCTATTGTCCTGAATAAGAGTCTGTCGAGAAAAATGAAAAGGCACTGTGGTTTGGGGGAGAGCCTCACCTCTTCCTCTTGCTGAGTCCTCCAATCATCCTTTTCCTTCCCCACTCCTCCTCTCCTTCTCCACAGTGTGTGTAGGTCCTTAATCAGAGCCTTTCAGGAGCACATAGATTGGTGTAAACTGCTTGGAGCGAGCAACTCTTAAAGAACAAGAAGGATCTGAGGACCCAGCAGTGACATTAGCAACTGGGGTTTAGTTTCTATCAGGGACCTCGGGAAAGCCATATTTGATGTCTAGTTTTACAATAAGACCTTCTGTTCCATTCTTTATGGCTGTGTTAAAAACTACCCACACACAGAGGCTTTGAAGAACCACCATTTGATTACAGTCTGGATTCTGTGGTCAGGAATTGGGGTCTTGGAGGAGACAGTCATCTTTGCCCCACACTGCCTGGGACCAGCAGGGCTGGAGGTGAGTCTGAAGCTAGGGACTGGAATCATTTAAGGCTCTTCATTCTTCAAGCACAGGGAGGATTCAAAGGCTAGGACTACGAATTAGTCATCTACTGCTGTGTAATAAATTATGACAAACTTAACAGCGAAGAGTAGCACACATGTATGATCTTGCAATTTCTGAGGGTCAGGAATCTGCTCATGAATTCCAATCAAGGGCTAGTGTTTTGTTGAAGACTCAGCTGGTGCAGGCTCTGCCCCTAAGCTCCCTTGCAAGGTTGTCTACCCTCCCATTGTGTTGTTGGACTGAGGTTAAGTTCCCTGGTTGGCTGTTGGCTACAGGCTGTTCTCAGACCCCTGCCATGTAGGACTCCCATACATGTCAACGTGCTTCATCAAAGTTGGCAAGGCAGAGAGAGAGTCCACTACATAAACAGGCATTGTAATCATATGGCATATCATCACAGGTGTACATCCCACCATTATCGCAGTATTCTACTACTGAGGAGCAAGTTATGTTCTCACCCTCACTCAAAAGGAGGGGACTGTGGGAGGGTGTGACACCCAGGGGCCATCTTAGCATTTGTTTCCCCTGACTGTCTATCAGAGCAGCTACATTCAGTCTGTCAGTACAGTTTACCTCCCTCATGACACAGCTGCCTCAGGAAAGTCAGGTTTCTTACAGGATGGGCCAGCATTCCAAGCACGAACATTCTGGTGTACAAAGGGAAAACTCGATTGTCTTTCACGCCTTAGTCCAGGAAGCCACTGCACACCACTTCCACAGTGGTCTGTCGGTGGAAAGAGTCACAAACCCACCCAGGCTTGATGGGAGGAGAGTTAGACTCCAGCTCTTGAGAAGAAGGACAAGGCCACACTGCAGAAGAGAACACAGGATGGAAGATGTCACTTTGGCCATCTGTGAGCTCCACCTACCTGTGCTGTCAGATGTCCCAGACTCTGCAACCTAGGACCACTCCTCAGTTTTATGTGGGAAGGGTGGAGAGTAAAGTGATGTGACAGTAAAGAAAGCATGGCCTGCTAAGGTGATCATATAATTCATTATCCATAGTGAAAGGGAGCACTATTCCCAATCACCCTAGGACAACAGGCATCAACCAGAACTATCCAGGGCAAACTAGGTTATCTGGATGCTCCAGACCTGCCACAGTCCCCCTGCTCCGGGCACCTTCATGGAGAAAGTGTCACACTGTCATGTGGGCTTTGCTTGGGAGTTCCAGGGGTGTCTTTCAGTGTAAAGCACAGTGGTTCTTCACAACAGCAGGGCTAAGGCACTCTGAAAGAGCCTATTATGATAAGGAATATGTAGTCAGGAAGGGGACCCAGTAGGACACAAGCCAAATCTCGTGTTCAGTTCTAAGGGACAAAATCCTTTCCCAATTGCATTAACAAAACAAACCAAACAAAATAATATTTATTGACTCACATAACTAAGAATTCAAGAGAAATACAGCTTCAGGCCTGGCTGGATCTTTTAATCTTGTTATCAGGACTGTTTCTTCCCATTTTACCTCTGTGTTAGCTATATTCTGGCAAGCTTTTTTTCACATGCTACCTTTTGGCTCATCTAGACTTTATATCTTCTCGGTAATCTCAAAGGAAAACTTTTCTTTCAAACTCGAATCTGAACCTCATTGGCTTGGCCTGTCACATAACCCTTGAATCAGTTTGGGGTCAACGGGACAGAATGTACTGATTGACCAGGGCTGGGTGATTGTTGATGGCTTAGGGGTAGAACAACTCCATCCAGAATACATAGAGTGAACATGGCAGAGAGTCTGTTCTTTAAGAAAAATTGAGGTGCAAGTCAGATTGTGATTGTACATGCCTATTATCCAAGCATTTTGTGAGGCTGAAGCAGGAGGATTTCAAGCTCAAGCCCAGCCAGGGCAATTGGTGACTTAGCAAGACTCTGTCTCAAAATGTAAAGAAAAAACAAATAAAATTTTAAAAGAGCAGGGAATGTAGCTCAGTGAGAAGACCCAGGTTCAATCCCTGGTACCGGAAAAAGTAAAAAAGATATTCTGTAACTAAAGTGAGGGGAAATGGAGAACAGATACCTCTTCCAGCCCTTGTTCTCAATAAACTAAAGGAGTGTAGCTTTGGGGCAGAAGAGAGAAATAGGCCTTGAGATTATAACTGCCAATGCTAGAGCTGTCCAACTCTCTCATTTCTCATGACAGCTCTATGAAGTCAGACAAACTGATTGACTCCTTACGCTTTGACAGATGCAGAAACTTCAGCAGATTGAGAGAGAAAGAAGAGTACGTATCAGTTACCTGTTGCCACAGTAATACTGTGTTAACAACCGCCCCCCCAAGAACTAGATCCCCCAAAATGAGTGTTTAGCTCACAACTCTGCATGCTGGAAATTGAATCTGGATGATCGTTCCTGTCTCCTCCAAGTGCTCTCACCCTCTGAGGGCGACTGGCTGTTGGCTGGCTGCTCACACATCTGGAGGGAAGCTGGGGTAACTGATCAATTTAATCTTTTCCCTCTATTTTTCCAGACGACCACCTTGGGAATATTCTCATGGCAAAGTCATGAGTGCAGGAGAATTGCACATTTACGTGCATAAGCACTTTTCAAAGCTCTGTTGGTATGAAATTTGCTGAACCCCTGGCCAAAGCAAGTCTTATGGTTAAGCGCCGACTGCAGGAATAGGGAAACAGACTTCACCATTTTAGTAAGACGAACTATGAAGTCATGTGGCAGAGAGGGAGAGATTTGAGGAAGTATGCAGGATTAGGGCCTTTAATGCTATCAATTTCCCATGGGACAAGTGGAGAGGGTAACTTCTCTTGATCCTCTAAATTTGCTAAATATAGATGTATGGATTTTGTTTCTCAATAGACTCTGGATAAAATTCAGATAAGATTAATCACCATTCTACCTTTATTAAAGCAGCTTTTAAATTTTTTTCCTTCTTTAGCTGGTATATAAAATACTATAGTATGGTGGGTCACCAAAGAAATTAAAGACAGATTTACCACATGGTCTGTAAGGTGGAAAATCCCAAGCATCCATTATTGGATGAATGGAGAAACAACACATGGTATGTCCATACAATAGAATATCGTTCAGTCTTAAGAATGAACGCAATTTTTATGCAGTATGAATGAATCTTGAAGACAATATGCTAGTGAAGTAAGTCAGACACATACACAAAAAAACCATTGTATGATTCCATTTATATGGGTAGTCTGGAATGGTCAAATGTGTAGAAACAGAAAATATAATAGTGCTTATCAGGAGGGGCTGTGTCTTAGTAATTTTCCTGTTGCTGGGGCAAATACCCGACACCTGCAACTTAATAAAGGTTTATTTCACTCACATTTGCAGTCCATGGTTGGCCAGCTCCAAGATAGAAAATGGCACAGCTGAGGGCATAGTGGAGGAAAAGCTGCTCTCATCATGGCAGCCAGGAAGCAGAGAGCTGAGGGCGGAAGCAGGGAGGAAAATGTCAGTGCCTCTCCACTTCCGACCAGGCCCCACTTTCCATCAGCAAGTCAGCTCTAGGTGATAATAATCCAATCACTTTCCAGAAGCCCTGCCTCTGTGCCCAGGAGGTTTTGGGGGGACATTCTTGTCCTATACCATAACAGCTGGTAGGAGGGAATGAGGACTCAGTATTGAATGGGTATCAAGTTTCAGTTTGAGATGATAAAAAAAATTCTAGTGCTGAATAGTGCTGATGGTTACATAATGTGAATGCATTCAGTGTCACTGATCTGTATGTGTAAAATGCTTAAAATGGCAAATTTTATGTTATGTCTATTATATCACAATTTAACAAATGAAATTCCTTCTTTTGATGCTGATATTCAAGGTTTGGGCTGAGCCACTGATTAATCAGCTAATATATTTCCCCTGCTAACTTAATTTATGTAATGGGCTATGCTGGCCATATAGAAATCATTAGTTTGGTCCCTTACCTCAGCGACCTCAATATTAAGCAGGGGAAATAGACTGTTAAAATAGTGAGGATAGCAAGTCCTGAAGGGTTTAAGAAAATCAATAATACAAGACAAGATGGTAACCACCCCAAGTGATGTGCCAGTGTCTGCTGCAGCACTTGGGAGTTGGGGGTTGTTAAAAATGCAGATATCAAAGTTCCACCTGATTCTGACTTGGGAATGGGCAAAGTCAGGGAAACTTGTACTTTCTAAAGCTCTCAGGTCTCAGGGACAAAGATACATGCCTGTAATACTAGTGATGCAGGAGTCTGAGGCAGTAGAATCACAAGTTTGAGACAAGCCTGGGCTACTTAGGAGTCCCTGTCTCAAAATAAAAAATAAAACGGACTGGGAATATGGCTCAGTGGTGGAGCGCCTCTTGGTTCAATCCCCAGTTCCAGGAGACAACAACAAAAAAAGCTCCTAGGTGACTGACATGGCCAACCAGGGCTAGAGAATCTCTCTCAACTACATATGCAAAATTAATTTTAGAGGGCTTAAAAAAAACTGTATGAAGAATTGCATGTTACTGGTAACATTAACAATTGCAAAACTTAAAAAAAATTGTACTTGGTAGAAATAAACAACTTACAAAGACTAACAGTGCACACAGTAAATATTGTTATTGACTAAAAATTGATAGAAAATCCTAAATCTGTGGGATAAAATTGAGATCATCAAATTTACCTAGGAGAAATTGGAGCTGGTAGAAATAATGGCCACAAAAAAAACTCTTGCTGTTAGAAAAAAATAATCAGCAAATTTTGATATGAACAAACCACTAATCAATGAATGAAAAACATTTTTTATTGTTTCCAGGCATAGTGGCACTTGTTTGTAATCTCAGCACTGTGGGAGGCTGAGGCAGGAGGATGGCAAGTTCATGTCCAGCCTGGGCAACTTAGAGACTTGGAGAGATCTTGTCTCAAAATTTTTAAAAACAAAAAAATTTTCAGGGCCAGGAATGTAGCTCAGAATAAAGGCCTTGGATTCAATTCCCAATACCACAGGAAAGAAAAAGAAAAAGAAAAAAGGGAAAAATTTCCCCACACATGCATTAAAGAGTTCATTGGGATGAAAATAGTTTCAATGTGGGATTCTAGCTTTTTCAAACATTTCAGATATTTTATTTGTCTTAACCTTTTATTTTGAAATAATTTCAAAGTTATAGAAGAGTTGCAAGAATAGTACAAAGAATTCTTGTGTAATCTTTATTTAAATTAACTAATTGCTAATATGCAGTTACACATTATTGTTTTATCATTCATATATATGAAGGAAGGAGAGATGTATTTATAGGCATATACACACATAAATACATTTGTATATAGATACGTGCACATACAGTAATTCCTCTGTTTACAAATGTTTCTCTCTGCAAACAATTCAGTTTCTAACTAAAAATGTTTGGCCAAATTTTGCTTCCATTCACAAACTCCACATCAGGTGACAAACACGACCACAGCCATCTTCCCCATACAAACACAAATGCAGCCATCTCCCTCAAAATTGTAAAAGAAATTAAGTTTGTAAACTGAGGTACCATTGTACATATGTGTGCATATAAATTTTGTCTTTTTCCCTAAGCCATGTGCAAATTTCACTGGAAAGTTTGTACTTTCTAGGAGCAAGAACATCATCTTACGCAATGTGAAAACAATGATCAATTTAAAATTTTAACACAGCTATATCTTTTGCAAAAGAGAAAGGGACCAAGATATGGAAAGAGGGGGTGTGTGGGGAGAGGAAGGGGTTGAAAAAAGAATTAAGATGTGTTATGTGCATGTACCAGCTCCCCATGATGAATGTAATCATTATGTGCTACCAACATGTACTAATAAAAATTTAACTTAAATGCATACTATGACTCAGTATCCTACCATCTATACTCAAATTTCACCAATTGTCCTCCAAATGTCTTTTATATCACTTTTCCCACTCTGATACAGGGGCCAAACACAACAACAACAAAAGTGATGCCGATTCACTTTAGCATCCAGAATCATTTAATTGTCTCATGTATTTATTTAGTCCACTTCAATGGGAAACAGAGCTTCAGACTTTCATAACATAGGATATTTTTGAAGACTACAGACCAGTTGTTTTGCAGCTTGTCCCTCCATCTAGGCTTACCTGATATTTGTTATGATTAGGTTTGGGTTACGCATTTCTGGCAGGACTTCTCCGAGTGCTGTCCGTTCTGGGTACATCCCATCAAGGGGCAGATGCTGTTGGTCTGACCAGTCACTGGAAAAAGAACCATACTGTCTTCCCTTTCTGTGCCCACTCTCATCTGCTAACAGACAGAACTGAGGAGCCTAACTGGATGGGGTCACGAATGAGGTATCATTTCTGAGATGCTCCACCCACTGGATAGTTCTGGGGATAAATCCTCTGAGATCATTGTTATTCTTTTTTTTTTTTTTTGGTACCAGGGATCGAACTTGGGTCCTTGCGCTTGCTCAGCAGGTGGCAAAACCACTGAGCTAAATCCCCGGCCTGAGATCATTGTTATTAGTATCATCATTGCTAATGTCTAGGATCCCCACTATGTACTGGCATTCATTGTTTTTTCTAACCCTCATAAAAGTATGCATGTATGTTATTATCCCCATTTAAGAGGTATGAAAAATAGGGCTTGGAGACAATGATGTCATAGGCTTAGGCTCAAACAGCTGGAAAGGGGCAGAGCAGGGGTTTGAGCCCAGTTGAGTCTCTGAGCCCTATACCAAACCACCCTGTCATCTGATTCCAACCACAAGTGCATCTCAGAGCAGAAGCAGTGGACTGAGGCCTTCTTTGGGGCCTCCAGATGGCCCAAGAGAAAACAAAATGGACCAGCTCCTGCCATCTTCATTGCTCTTTCTTCCCTCTCTTGGCCTGGTCCCATCTGCACTATGAGATCCAGCAAAACTAAAGTGGAGATTTTGCCTTAGTGGTAGGGCACTGCTTGCTAGACTTGGGGCAGCTGCCTTCAAAGCTCACCTTCCTCCCTTCTTAGCTGGGAACCCTGCTCAGCCCACAGAAACCTGAATTTCCTAACACAGGTGAAAGTAGAGATGAGCTGGGAATGGTAATCATAACTACCATGAATGCAAAACATGAGTGAAGCCTTAGAGTAACCTTATGTTTTGGGCACCTTAGTTTGCCCATTTTATAGGTGAGAAGACAGGCATTCACAGCGGCAAATGTCACAATCTAGTGAATGTAGGGGGATGGATATTCCTACACAGCTCCAACTGCAGAGACTAGGTGAGATCGTCACTTAGAGACTTTCTCCTGGCTTGCTGGGATGGCAGACTGTAGGGAACAGGTTCCTGAAACACACCATACATTGTAGGCACATGATATATATTTGCTGTTGAATCGAGGGGCAGACTACTCAGAATACTCCTTTCTGATTCCTGGCCTGGGCATCAGCTTGATCTCTTCCTTTCTGCTTGCAAGTCTCCTGTCCTGGGTCTTGGTTCTGACTTTCCCCCTGGACCCTCCCTGTGGACTACCAAGCCCTCATGTACCTGATGCTCTGGAGACTTTGCCATGATTGGCAGGGGTCCCTCTTGAGGACGTAAAGTGCTGTTGGTTGATCCCAGCCCCTTCTCAACACCTCCTTTGTGAGATGAGAGGGAGGATAATGAAAACAAGGAAAAGCAAGATGATGTAAAGAGTCTGCTGATTTCGATTCTGGCCACTGGGAAGTTGCAAGGAGGCAGCCAGGACACCTGGGAAGAGCACTGTGTGGGAGTCAGCTGACTGTCACTTGCTGGTTCTGCCAAGAGACTTCTCCTCGAATTCCTCATCCTTAAAATGCAGGTGATCGTACCTCCTCTGCTCACCTCAGGAAGTAGTTGATCAAATGAAAAAAATGGTGCCTATTTGTTTGACAACTTAGGTTTTTATAAGACTGGATTGTGAGCTTCGCTGCCATGGAGTGAGGCTCGTGAGCCCAGGTCCACCTGGCTGAGCACCTCCTTTACTTTTTAGGCTTAAAAAACGCACTCAGCTCACAGGAGACACTGCTTTTGCAAAGTCCTTGCCTTCCTTCTGTTCCACACTTCACAATCTCCTGTTTTATTTTAAAGGTATCTTCTACCAAGATCCTTTCACTACATTTGAGCCAAGTTCCCAGGCAGTTTGGGATTCAAAGACCTCTTCTGGGACAGCTCCATCTCCCAACCCCTTCTGCTTGTGACACAAGCTTGACATCCATCCCTCCCGCCCCTCAGCATTCTCAACCCAGGTTTCCCGAATGTCACCAGCTGCCAGGAGAAGAGGCAGCTTCAGAGTGCATCCCCATGTCAGGCCCCAGGCACCTTCAAGTCCCTGTCCTCAGGGAGTCTGCACATCCTCTCCCCTTCCCTCAGGTGTGGCTCCAAGGCTCTGTGTTATGTGACCCTGCCCCCCTTGAGCTCAGATGATCTGCTCTGGTGGCACCAGACTGGCCAATCACGTTCTCTCTCCTGAGAGTTTGGATTGGTGCCCAGAGACGCCATTCAGCACCTGTTGGCACTGGGAGGACTGTGGGCGATCATTTTGACTCTGTGCCCAGAGAGGCGGAGACTACATGTATGGAGAAGGTATGATGAGAAAAAACAAAAGAATTCAGGACCAGATGTCAAGAGACCTGTGGCCCAGAGTGATGGGAAGAACAAGCCCAGCTTCCGAAACTTTTCTGGTTCCTGATTCGAACTTCTTCAGGGCTTCATTTCCTGCCCTTGAGTACCATGATCCATGCCCTAATTTAATGAAATAACACCTTCTTTTTTTAAAAGTATGACTCGTTTCTACTGATAACAACTAAAAGAGGCCGGATAAAACTGGAACACTTTTCAGAGATGAAACTAAAGCTCAGAGATTAAGCCAGGAGTCCATCCCACAGCTAGAGGAAGGCAGAGGTAGGACTCCGCTGGCTGACCATGGAGTGCTCTTTCTACGCTAGGTGCTTTCTAGAAACTTCATGAGTGTCTCTCACTTGTCCGCAGAGCACCTGTGAGGCAGGTAACGCTGGCAGCACCATCTTACAGGTGAGGAAATGGGAGTAAGGAGAAGCTGTCTACTTGAGACCATGCAGGTGAGATCTAGAGCCAGGCTTGAGTGGGGATGACACTACGGGCTGGGCTCTTAATAGTGACATTGGCCAGTGTTTGAGGGCAGTGGGCTGGGCATGGAAGGGGCAGAAGTTTCTGGAATTTGATCATTCAGGTATATCAGGTTGAATCGTGGGCCCTCAGAAGATGGGAGAGCCTTTGGAGGTCCCTACTGGACTACATGTCCACCAATGTTTAGTGTTGGTCTTTTGTTGGTCATTTGGCCATGCTAAGTACTGGAGGCTGTTTTATCTTTGAGCAGGTCTGGCCCCCTGAGCTCCTACAGAACATGCTGGTTGCTTGCACACCTTCTCCTGCCCCATCCAGAGCTCTTCTGGTGTTTGTCAGAGACTTCCTCTAGAAGTCCTTCTTGTGACATGGATTTGGGTGTCCTCATTATGCTGGTCTTGGCATCATTGCCCTTTGCAAGTGAAGGGCTAAGATTAGGTCACAGTTCATCTGATGGGACCACAGCCATCTTGCACAATAGTCACTTTCTTGGGCAGGTCTTTGGAACATTCTGAATGTTTCATATGACCTCTGCTTGTTGAGAATCTACCCTTAGTTAATCCCTAAATAGGGATGGATCAGCTGTGAGTGATTGCATAGCTTTTGCTGTGGTTTGGGCAATGTGTTTGTTTGTTTATTTGTTTTGAGATAGGGTCTTGCTATGTTGTGCAGGCTGGCCATGAACTCAAGGTAATCCCCTTGCCTCAGTTTTCCAAGTGCTGGGAGTACGGGTATGTGCCACCATGCCCAGATTAGTGGCTTCATTTATAAATTGGATTTTGTCAGAAAGACATCAAGCTGAGCTGCTATCCCCTTAGCATAACTTCCCTGGCCCACCTGGGATAGAGTGAAGAAGCGATGCATTCTTCAGAGCTGGGTCTCTGGGGGAAATGCCTCCTGTGGTGGCGCTGAAAACTCTCAGGATCTCTGTCCAGTTGTTGGCAGAAGGCCCAGTGCCATGGGTGGTGAGGATTTAGAAAGGACTTGCAATGATTCTAAGAAGAGAAGGTTGAGAAGGACTGTGAGACATTACAGGCCAGAGGTCTCTGGAGGTAGGCTGGGGTCACTGAACCCTTTTCGGAAATTGGTGCAAATCAAAGATTTCCTTTTCCAGAATGCACATGTAGATATTAGTTTGCTTAAGGGGCAGTTAATGGATCCACAAACTTATCCAAGGACCTAACCAAGAACCCTAACTAAGAATCCCTGCTGTAGAAAGACTCTGCCATCTGATTAGGGCCCTGGGGGAGAGGATGCTTTGAGCTACCCTCAAGTAGGGCATCATTCCTGTTGGAATCTTCATGGCGCCTGCCATGTGGGGTTAGTTGGTCCTCTTCCTTCTGCTCACATGCATGTTGCTCTTGACACCGTATTATAATGGCTTTACAAAGGTAGTCCTTAGACCAATAGCATCAGTAGCTCTGGGGAGCTTGCTAGAAACACACACTCGTGGTCCCTAACCCAGACCAAATAAATTGGAAACTCCAGGGTGGGGGCTGGCAGTGTGTGAACAGGCCCTCCTGGTGATTCAAGGCCCACTCAAGTTTGAGACTGGCTGCTGGAAGCCACAGTCTGCCCTCCTAGACACACCTTGCCATCTTTATATTTCCATATAGCAAGTGCTCAGTGAATATGTACTCCATCAAATTTTCCTGACTCCTGGGCAGGATTTTTCCTTGGTACCTTCAGCTCTGGGCCACAATGACTAAGACACCATATGGGGACTAGTTCCTTTTTACAGGGCGTGGGGAACTCGAGCTTGGCCTAGGCAGAAGAGGGGACCTGGCCTTGAGACAGATGCTGGGAAACCGTCATTCAGGGATGGAGCCAGAGAGGCAGTGAACCTGGAACATCTCTCCAGGCACCAAGGGCCCCAGCCGCCTGGTGGATGACAGGCTGGCAGGCAGGGGGCTACCTGGCAGCACATATGCCCAGGGCTCCCAGGAGCTCAACTCTGCCAGACTCTGCAGGCTGCTGGCTCCCTCGGTGCCTGATCCATACCAGCCTTGGCAGGGGCTGCCAGACCTCTGCCAGGGACATACTTGCCAGGCTGGTGGGAAGAGAAATGGCCACTTTTATTTTTAATTAATCTCCAACTTTTGGGGGTTTGGAGGAAGTAGTTAGAGGATTCCTTTTAACTTCTTTTGTGTGTGTGTCTGTGCCCATGTTTGTTAGGGAAGGTGAGGCCTATGTTAATTCCATTCCTCCCATGCAGGGCCAAATTCCCACACATTAATTCTTCAGGGAAAGTGGGTACATATTTAAAAAATAATAACTGGGGAGGTTGTAGCGGAAAAATTCCGTAAGCCTTCTTGTCTCACATTGATCCAAGTCTTTAAATATTAAATTTTTATTTTTATTTTTTTTAAGGTGGGGGCAGAGCAAAGACATTTGTCTATTCTTAATTTCCAATGCTTTTATTTTTAAAAGTACCTTTATTGTTTTCTCTTGAGAAGGAGTAAAGAAAGATTTTGGTTCACCTGTCATCTTATAGATGAGCAATTCTTCAACTTTTTTCCCCCAAAAAAGTTTGATTGAGATACAGGAAGGATCCAGTAATCTTCCTTGCCTCTATGCAGGGCAGGGTATTCACACTTTTAATTTTTTTTTAGATCTACTTTTGGGGGACACTGAGGAGACCAGAAAAAAATTCTTTTTATAATTATCCTCTCTAAATCATAAGGAGGCAGTTCAGTTCCTCAAATTTTTTTTAAAATGTGGTTTTTGTTTTAGGATGTTGGAAAGAAATGTCCTCCTTCACCTTTTAATTCTCATAGAAACGTTTCTCAAATTTTTCTTTTTCTGTATCACAGGATTGGGGGCTATGGGAGGAGAAGCTGACCCTTCTTCACCTTTAATCTCTCTTCTACAATAGGACCAGTTTTTCAATTTTTAAAAATTTGGCAGGAGTAGGTAGAAATAGCGCTTCACTGGCATTACACATACGGGCACCGCCGCACATATTTAAAAATCTGTAGCGGGTGGGGGCCTAGAAAGAATCAGCTTAACACTTCTTGTCTGATATGGGGCCAGTTCTTCAAACTTTTATTTCCTAGGAATTTGGTAGGGGTGGCAGGGGCAATGGGAATATTCCCAGTAAGCCTTCCGATGCCTCCATAAGGCCCGCTTTGCAAAACTTTTATGTTAAAAACCAATTTAATTTTTGGGGGGGGGTGGCGAGGGGGTAAGGAGTTCCCATTAACCCCTTGTGTTCTGCCAAGTGCGGGCTCCCCAAACTTTTTTCCCAACCAGAAAATGCCATTTCTGAGGGGCCAGAGGACCAGGGAGGGCAGCAGGGAGCCTGTGGGGCGGGCTTGGGGGTGCGGGCACGGCACGGGAAAGTTTGGGGGGGCGGGCGGCGGGCGCGCCGGGGCGGCCCGCTTTGTG
>NW_004624760.1:21056920-21244789 GCF_000247695.1 Heterocephalus glaber | reverse complement strand
CGGCGGCGGCGGCGGCGGCGGCACTGGCATTGTGCGCGCACCAGCAGCCCGGCCCGGGAGGAGCAGGACGCGCCGGGGCCGCCTCCTCCCGCACGGACCCATGAACCAGCCGGGCGGCGCGGCGGCTCCGCAGGTACGACGGGGGCCGGGGGCAGCACCGCGCGGGGGACCCCGGGGGCCGGCCCGGGGCTGCGCCACTTCAGCGCCGGCTTTGCAGGATGCAAAGTGCCCGGGCGCGTTTGCGGGCTTTTTGTGGGCGCAGACCGGAGGGTTGGGGTCCGGAGAGCACCCCCCCGGGCGCTGCGGGGTGTAGGGAGGGCGGGGGCGGCGAGGGGTGCCTTTCCGAGGTCCCCCCCCCTGCGCCCCCTCCAGCCCCGGGCTCGGACCGGAGCCCAGAAAACAAAGCGGCGAGAGAACAGAGCAGCCATTTCAGTTTGGACAATTCACATTTTGCAAAAATGCAACCCCTTCCAGCTCTCCCCCCTCCCCCCTAAATTTGCAATTTCCCCCTGACCCTCTCTACGCTCCGGCTCTCCGGTGACCCTCCCTCGGGAGATCTTTCCCTCCAGGCCCCCCATCTTTGCAACAATCTTTTTTTTTTTTTAGGCCATATTTCCCTTTCTCAATTTTTTTTTCTAATTTTTCTTCAAACGGTAGTTTTTTCCCATTAAAACGACGCCACCTAGAGGATACTATTTTGTAAATAAAAAAGAAATTAAAATTGAAAAGAAATATTTTTATTTCTTATTTTTTCAAAAGTTTGCTCTACAAGGCAATGGAAGGGAAAAGGATTATTTTTTTTTCTTTCTGGAGGTGAAATTTTTCACTTTAATCTTTGCAGGAGCATGGAGAAAATTTTTATTTCTGAAGCCAAATCCAGATAATATGTAAATGAAAATTAAGATGGAATTTGAATGAATTCAGTTCTTGAAGGAGAGAAACCACAAAACCTCCTAAAAGCAAAGTCAGTGTAGCCACTCAACTCATTTTAGTTTGAGAAAAAAACTAATTGGAATGAGGAAAGGACGGAAATTGTTGAGTTTGGGGAAAACTGGGAGAATTGGCTTTATGAAGCAATTAGAAATTGCACTTCATTGTAATTTGGAACTTGTTTAGCTCAGCGGGCAAAAATGGCAAATTTTACCATTTTGCAATATTTAAAGTTATTCTGTTTCCAAGAAAGAAGGATTTAAAGAGAAAATAGACCTAAAATGTTGGCTTTGGACACACCCAAAAATTGTAGTTTAAAAAAAAAAATTTTGCATTTACATTTTACTGCATTTAAATCCTAACATTCTAAAGAAAAAACAGAAGCTGGAAAAGTTAGAGTGAAATCCTGTCTTTTTTTTTTCTGGATTTGTTGGGGTTCGTGTGTGTGTTTTTTTTGTTTTGATGGAATAATTAAGACTGTTTTCTCATTTTGTTTCCTGAAAGATCTAGGCATTTCTTTTCTGTTGTTGTTTTATCTAGAAAATGTCAGGAACCTTTTTTGAGCAATATTCAGTGGGAAAAATGTAAATTCATATATTATACAAATTGAGTAGCTCACAGATTTGTATGAGAGACCGCCATTAAAATAAGATATGCATAATTAACATTATTATGAAAAAACTAACAGTGGATTCACAGAAGCCCATTTTTTATGACATGCAACTGAATCAATTGATGAAGACAAGGATTGAGGAATCCTTGGTAAGGGAAAAAACAATTCTCTTCTCTATCTTGTTCATTCTTCCAATTTGAAAAATTTATTATTAAAAAATACCCAGATTGGTTTCAGGCCTCTTTGATTATGATGTAGGTTGGTAGTTTATTAACATTTGGTATTTTTCAAAAATTTGATTACTTTCAAAGGGAGAAGAAATCCATTAGCCTCGATCATTTTGGGGAATTTGTGACCAAAAAAAAAAAAACCCAAACATAAATTTTATCGATTTAAGAAAAAAAGAAAGGGAAGGGGAGAGAGATGAAATTTCTGATTCTTATCCACCTTACTTGGTAGAACACTTTGTTAGAGAAATGGGGTAAACCACCAACTCAGCTGATTCTAGCAGCAAAATTTATTTTTTTAAAGGGAAAAAAAAAAATCAATACAAACAAAAAGCCAAACCCAAAGGTACTTGCCTTTGGAATATGAAAGCATCTGTACAAACAGTGTCTCATGTGGCTCTTTTGGCCTTAAAAATGAATCAAATGAAGGTGAAATAAAAAAAAAAATTTTTAGGAAGACAAATATTGACTGAATTGAACTTTGACAGATGGAAAAAGGATCCCTATCCAAAGAGGAAGGTTAATTTATGGTACATTAAAATCTAGATTGAACTTGCTGGGGATTTTGAATCAAAAAAATGTTTTTTAGAAAGTTCTGATTTTCCTGTCCAAAAGGATTATATGGGTAGCCTTGGCAGAGCAAGATTATGTAGGACTTTTAGTAGGGAGCTCATGGTGGGTTGCAGGGCAAGGAAAGGGAATTCTGGACTCCCATGACCAGCTACTAGCTGATTTTGAAAGAATTTGTGGCCCCAGTCCATAGCTTCCCACCCTGTTTTGTGGAAATTGGATTTCTAAGGAGATACTAATTCTGTAAAATATATTTGACAGTGGCACAGGTCTGACATTCCCCATCATCACCATTGCATTTGGGAGGGTTTTTTTTTTTTTTTTTTTGTAATGAAATCCTTCAGGGCTGACTGGCCACATTCTGACATACTTGGAATGAGCTTTTTTTTTTTTTTTTAAGTAGCATAATTAAAATTTTTTTCCTTTGAATTATTTAGGCCGATGCCTGGGACGGTCAAGGAATTTATAATTTCCAAGGGGCTCTGGAGGCCTCATGAGATAGTAGGCCCAATTTAGCTGTGATAGAAGAGGAGTGGGCTGGGGCTGGTGGGATTGGGGTAGGGGCATTGAGAAAAAGTGAGAATTATAAATAACAGATTACTTCTGGTACAAGGAATAGAAATGTTGTAACTCATGCCTTTATGTGGCCTGGAATCTCTTGACATACAATTCAGATTTCTTCATTTTATTCTGCTGAAATTTTGTTCTGTTTTCTATGGCTTAAAAGGAACTGATGGCTTGAAATTGAAAATCATTTCTGTTTGTGTAGACCTGTTTTTTTTTTTTTTTTCCTTCCACAGAATTGGTCATTCTGATCATGTTTGTTGTAAAGGAAATAGAAGTGCATGATGGTCCTGTTGGGGGCGGGGCTAGTTTTCTTTTGTTTCTATTGGTGTCTCTGGATTGAGATCTGACCTGGGCTGTGTGTCTCTCGCCTCTTTTTAGATGGAATTATGACCAGAAATGGATATAAGAGCCAATTTTGATGAGCCTGTGTCTGTTCATCACAGTCTCTCCTATTATGGGGCAAAAGATCTGGTAAATTGGAGTTGAGGAGTGGTAATTTGATGATGTTATGTTATTTTGGTGAAAGATCATTTATGCTCAGTTTCACAGTGGAGACTCATTACTTAATGTTTTGCTTTTTTGCCTAAGGATTTTTTTTTTTCTTTAATAAGGTTGCAGTTTCAAGGGCCTGCTTTATAGCTTGACTTTGGATCAAGCTGGGAAAAAAGATTGGCATATACTTCAAGTCCTACACAGAGATGAACTTGAACAGGGGTTCTTGCTTTTGCAGAAGGAGCGCAACAAGGTGGCCAGTCAGTGTAATGCTCACCTCTCGCTGGTCCTAGAAGATAAACAGCCAATGGCTGTTTCATTTGAGAAAAAATTTAAAACTCCTCTAATATCAGACATAGTTTCTTGCTCACCTTTGGCTCAGCTCTTGGCATACTGTTTCCGCTGACCCCAGAATCCTTAAATCATCTCCTTGGTGGGTGACAAGAACTTCAGGATGCGTATAAAGCTGACTTCTCATGGTTGTATGGAAATTTCAGTCGTTTTATGTTCATGTGATGCTTCCTGTTGGCCGTGTCTCCGCTGTGGTGATTTGAAGTGTCGTTGTGGGCCCTCAGGGGCCCTGGCTCTCAAAAGATCTTGCTGTGTGACCTTGGACAGATCAGTTTTTCCTGAAGAGCTGCAGGAAACATTTCTTGTGTTTGTAAAATGATTACTTAGGGTTACATCAAGAATAGTGATAAATAGGTTTCATCTCTGATTCTCATCTCCAGGGATTGGTTGTAGCTGCCTGGATCACTATGTTGAGGAGGTTCTGAGCCCATGTCTGGACTCTTCCCCTGTTCTGGAGAAAGAGGCACAGTGGTCTAATAGCAGTGAAAATCTAAGTGAACCTCTTAATTACCATACCAGGGCTAGACCTCAGAGCACCATCCGTTGATGGGTTGTGGAATCAACTTGATGAATCACAATCAGCTTTGATAAAAGAGACCAGAATAGAATACAGGGGAACAAACAAACAAAAAAACAGAGACATAACACGGGGTAGAGGTAAGTATTGTCTCATGAAACGTATTTTCTGATGCATGTGTATAATGTGAAATACATTTAGTTTTGTGGATCAAATTCGGTTTGAAAGTTATTGTACTAGATGAACCACTGTGATATGCTACAGATATGCTGCACTTTATTGCTTATACTTTCATTATCTTCTGATTCATTACTGAGTTGACTTTCAGTGGCCTGTGTGGATAGGTTCTTGTGCCAGCCTTGGTTGAGGCCACTTCAAGGGCCACCTGTGGAGTCCTGCTGCATGTGTGGTCGGGCGTAAACTGGCCTGGCAGAGTACCGGAGTGGCAGGTGCAGGATGTGAGGTACCAACTTTGCTTGGTCTTCTCACAGGAGAGGTGATGGAAAGTAGTGTGGAGTCCCTATCTTGGTAAGGACAGCTGTCAGAGTTGCTTTTGTTCCTCACTTTTACTTCAGATTGCCACAGAGTTTTTTTCCTGGAGTTAGTCCATAATGGTGCTGTATTTTTAGTTTTGATCGGCCTCTGTGTGAGTCTTTATTTTTGTGTGAATAAACTTCTTCCAACAGGATACTATCTTAAAGTTCCGCATCTTTAAACATGTCAGACCAATGTGGTCCAATGGAAATATAATTCAAACCACAGATTCGAGCCATGCATATAATTTAAAATTTTCTAGTAGTGTATTAAAAGAGTAAAAAGAAACAGGTGATGTTGATTATAGTAAAATAGTTGGTTTAATCCAATATTTGCACAGTATTGTTTCAACATGTCATCAATATAAAAATTATTAATGTGACATTTTACAGTCTTTTTTGGGTAGAGTAATTAAGTCTCTGAGATCCAGTGTGCATTTTACTTTTTTGCCATAGCTCAATTCTGATCAGCCACATTTCCTGTGCTCCGTAGCCACATGAAGCTCATGGCTATCATATTGGCCAGTGCAGGGCCAGACTCATGTTCTATCTAGTAGCAGTTGTGGTTGGCCTCAGAAGTTTACTAACACCTTTCTTCCCTTTTCGTTTTTTGGTGGGACTTCCCATTTGAGTCCCATTTGAGGGTTTATTAGCATTAGTGGCAACGAGGCACATCCTTTTAGCCCCTTCTGGTTAAAGTGGTCCACACCTCCATTTCATTCGTCTCAAAGTGGTCTTCCTCTAGGGTTAGGCCAGAATTATGTAGTTGAAAATGACAAATGGTGGCTAGAAACTGCAGGACTGTGACACAGCATGTGTACTGCTGAAGTTGAGAAGTGCCAGATAGGGGCAGTCATTGGATGTGTTGCCTGAAAGAGGGATAAAGATACAAAAAGATAGCAGGTGGCCAGGACCAAGGTCAGAGTCCCAGGAAAGGGAGAAACTTAGGGGGAAAAGATGACCTGTCGAAACAATCCATTTCCTCACCAAGAACGTGGTACCACCAGGAAATTCCTCCAAGATGGACCTAGGTCATAGACATTGACATTCACTCCATTTGGCAAAATGGAAAGGTGTATTTGAGGTCAGCCAGACCAGGGTTTGAAATCCACCCTCATGGTGTGGTTAGCTTTGTGTTACTTTGAGAAAGTCACTTCTGGCTTTAGAACCACAGCTTCTGCATCTGGAAAGTGGGGCTGACCTTGAAGGTGATTTACGATCAAAGGAAGCAGTGTGTGTGTGTGTGTGTGTGTGTGTGTGTGTGTGTGTGTGTGTGTGTCAAAATTCCCAGCCAGGCTGAGCTCCTTAGGAGGTGGTCAACACTTGTTAATTGATTTTTGGCCCAGTGGCTTGGGGTTCCCCATCTGGGGTGATTGAGTCCCACCAACACTACTTTGGGTAGTTCTGGAAACTTGGTGGCTTCTATTCAGTGGGCAGAGTTAGGCAGCAACAGAATATGTGCACTTTTTTTTTTCTTTCAAAAAGATTGAGAGGAGACTTTTGTGTCAAAGTTATTCTTAGTGCTCACATTCTAAGGATGTTCTAGCTCAGTGGTGGTGAACCTACGGCATGTGTGCCAGGGTGGGCTGTTTGTATCCTTGAAAGCTCTAAAAGGTTCGCCATCGCTGTTCTAGCTCCTGCAAATATTTTTGGATTTGTTTTCAAGCCTGTGGCCCAGTCTTTAAAAGAGGTAAATCTTAATTATGTTGGGCTTCTGCCTAGAATGCCCTTTCCCTCCTTCATCTCTGCCCCATGGGAAATGAGACCCCCCTGGAAGAGTCAACCTCCTTCCCCCTTCCCAAACCCGTGGAGATGAGATCTGGTTGTTTGCATTTTTGTTTCTCCAGCCATCTGGTGACTTCCTTGAGGGTAGAGATCATGGCTTATTCATTTTTTTTTCGTGGCTTATTCATTTTAAGGTCTGGCTCAGAGCAGTAGCTCAGTAAATATTTGATGACTTAATTTGATTTTTGGAAATAGCTCAGTCAGATTTGAGTCCAGTGAAGAGTGGATGGCCAATTTGGATTTGGCCATTTGGTCAAAACTAGTGTCTTAGGGAGCCATAAACAACATTTTCTTTACAGCAGAATCTGAAGCTCATAGTTTCCTTGAAATAGTAAGTCCAGCTGATTTCCTCAGAGAACATTCTCCTTTGACTTTACATGTCTTGGGGGGAATTTTTAAAAAGTTTTTCTGGCCACTTTTACCTTTGTCCTCCTCACTTGTTTTATATATAAAGTTTAAAACTAATAGAAAATTCAGCTGAGGTCACCATCCAGATGGCTCATTCTAGAAAGATGGGAGTGCTTGGCCATGCCCCACGGTTGTGTGAAGAGATGCTCTCCTTAGCCATGTGTCTAGAACTGTATGACAGGGGCTATTTATAGAATACAGGGGCCCCTTAAGCTTGAAGTAGCTAAATGTGTGATTTGATGTTTAACCAGACTCCATCTTTGGGTGGATTCTGGTTTGCAGATGCCAAAGATTCAAGGTGACTTTATAGAAAAACACAGAAAACAGTTTTACTGTGTTTGCTTAATTTTTTTCATGCACATTTCATATGAAACACCATTATTTTTAACACTTTCTGGCCCATTTCAGCATGAGCATGGAATTCCGGTTAAATGTAGACCAAGAGTCCTTAATGTTCACTTTCTCACATTTCATACTGCTGCTAGTGAGAAGGCCCCTTTACGGTAGATGCATACCTTCAGCAGTTTCTCCCTCTTAGTTTTTTCTTTAAAAGCTGTTATAAAGTCCATAATGCATCTCACAGTCTAAGACATCTTGGAGTTGAGGAAGTGGGGTGCACTGTGACTTCAGAGAGTTCCAAACTCTGCTCTTTTTACCTCATTATATCTGGGCTTGGCTTCTCCACCTGTTCAGTGAGGGTCAGAGTTCACTGTGAGAGGAGCAGCAGCAGGAGCCCTGACTCTGCACCCTTTCCTGCCTTCTGTTTGGGTGGGTTTCATCATTTTGCTGTGGCTCTTCCCCCCTAAGAAGTGTAAATGGTCAGTGGAAGAGGGGAAGCCCTGAAAACGAGTAGTCCCTTCTGCACACCTGGATGAGCTGTCCTGCTGGCCGAATATCAGTTTCACATTTCTAAGGCCAGAATGAACAAGAGTGAAGTTGGTGGGACAAGAATTGGCTCTCTTCTTCCTCTGCTACTTAATTGTTAGTGATCTTTGCCGAAGAACTTAATTTCCCTGTACCCTGTTTTCCTTATCTGTAATGTGGCGATGATAATACTGTTACTGATGATGCTGATGATGCTGATGATGGTGATGGTGATGATGCTGTACAGGGTTGTGAGATACACAAGAAAAAAAGCTCTGTAACTGGCAAAGTGCTTTCCATTTGCAGTGTGTTGTCTTTCATCTAGTCCAGGGACAGTAAATAGGTAACATACATGGTGCCATTTCCTGCTTTCAAGCCTATGGCAGACATCACTAATTGATCATGGCATTCTTTTACATTGAGTCTAGCCAGTGGCCTCAGAGCACTTCTTGGTATGATGCTACCAGTCAGTTAAGTTTAGCATGAGACATGAAGCCAATTTGTTCTCCTGATCTAATGGTTCCTGTTACCACCCCTTCCCCATATACACTGAACTGAGGCCTTCAAAGGAAGGTGGAGTGATTTATTCAGAACCTCAGCAAAGAGGTGGAATTGGGATTAAAAGTCCCAGATTTCCTGACTTGTCAGACAGTGCCTTTCCTGCTATATGCACATACACTGTGTCAAAAGGAATTAAAGTTAATTTGGTCTTGAGAAGTAGGGAGAGAATCCTGGCTCCTCCCTTCCTTGTTATAATTAGATACCCTTGGGGCTGTCATCAAAGGGGGGCTGGCTGACCTGCTTCTCTGGCTGAGGGAGGAGTGATCAGGTTTCAAAGCGGAGATGAAGGAGCCGGGACAGAGGTGGCTGTGGCTGGAGGGGATGTACCACCCTTGCTGTACAGTGTAGATGGTCCAGGAGAGGCAAAGCAGACCCTGGGGTTCCTGAGATGATGACCTGGGGTCGTGGCATGTCTGCTGTTCATACATTCTGCAATTTGCATTTTAGTTTCTGTATCTGGGAAATAAATGGGCTGGAGTGAAACCAGATACATGTCTGAAAAGGTTCTGAAACCCTGTAGGTTGTGTCAGGTTATTATATGTTATAGTTTTTATAATCAGTAGTGATCACTGATAATTAGTGCCCCTTTGGGTAAATTTTGGGTAAATTGTATAAACTGACAGTCACAGACTTGTACTCACAAGATTAATTGGTCTTTTCTTGTATTTTATTTATCTTTTTGCTAGCCTGTGGCTCAAAAGTTTGGAATTCTGGGGTCTTTCCACAGGGTCTGTGTTGTCCTGTTGCCTGGCCTCCAGCCCTTCATGTCATGAGCATGTTCAGTCATGAGCATAGGTGGCCCCACTCTTGGAGGCACTGGGCGTTGAGACCTCTTACACACCTCTGTCTGTCTGTCTATCTGTCTGAGTGGTCCATTCTAACCCCTGCCAGGCTTCCTGCAAGCATCCCTTGAGTCAGTGGACTCGAAAGCACTTCATAAATAGCAAAGAACTGGAGAAACATGTTGGCAACAACTCCTTTTCTTAAAAAGGCAAGGAGGGAGGCAGAGGTGAGGGTGGTATTGAGTCGACAGAAAAATGATGTAAATATTTTGGCTGACAAAGCAGAATGGAGCTTCATATAAGCTAAAGAGAATAAATGGAGTCAGATGATGCTCAGGTCTGCTTGAGAAAACACAGGGAGGGAAAACCATTTTCTAGTGAAGCAAGCCTCAGGTCAGGGGTCCAGCTTTTGAGTCTCTGGGGCTAGTCCTGGGCCTGGGTGGGGCCTAGAGAGGAAAGAATCCCACTATCTCCCCCAGGGGTGGAAATGACCCCTGCACTGTGGAGGAGCCCTCTGTGGCTCTCAGTAAGTCCCCAGCTTGTAGTTCGCTGGTAACATTCAAAGTCAGAAGCTGTTTTGGCAGGTGTGCTGGATGTACTGTCCAAGACAGCATGCCTGAGGAGCTAGCCCTGCTGCCCTGGCTTGGAGACCCACAGTACAAATTCTCATCTGCACCAACATTTGCTTTTGGAAAATTGGAGGAGTGAGGGTGGGAATTTTTGGTCAGATGAAATTTTGGGAAGAGAATTAACGTTTTGATTTATTTTGGGCTAAGAGTTTTGTGTGCCAAGTGGATATAATCAGGACACTTGGAATGCCCAGGGAGAGTAAATGAAGATGTTTCATGGATGTCTGGGAATTAAAAATAATTCATCAAATGGGAAAAATAACTATAACTATAAAATAACTGTGTGTGGGTATTTCCTATAATGTAGGCTGGAAAAACAGAAAGTGAAACTGATCTGAAATAAAACTGAAACTGGCCTGAACTGAGGCGGAAGGGAAGGGAAACTTCCCCTGGGTGCTACTAGCCTTAGGTGGAATTTGTTCTGAGGCTGGCCTTCTTTTTATCTGACAAGTCTAGAGCTAAAAAGGCTCATGGAGATTATCTGAGCCTCTGCATCCAATATGTTCTGGGAATCAGTAGCCGCATGTGGCTGTTGAGAAGCTGAAATGTGGCTAGTCAGTCCACATCAGATTTTTAAGGACTTAGGAAAAAAGACTGCAACAGTTATCAGCTATAATTTTTAAGTATTGGTATTGAAATGATAATATATATGGGGTTAAATAAGATACATTGTTAAAAGGAACTTTAACTAGTTTCTTTGTACTTAAAAAAAAATGTATCCCCTAGGTATCTTGAGATTAGCCATGTGGCTCATACTGTATTTCTGTTGAACATTGCTGATCTAAGCCAACCTGTTCCCTCTATAGTTAAGGAAGTGGAACCCCAGAGCGGGAGTGGCTGGCTTCAGCAGGTTCCTGAACAGAGGGCAGGACTCAGAACCTGCCATAAGGCAGAATAATAATGATGATGTAATGATGTAGGCATCAGCATATCTAGGTGGTGAAAGTAGAAGGGGTAATGGAGATTTATGAGCATACACACACACACACACACACACACACACACACACACGGTGGAAGAAAGGTATGGCTTAGTAATTCATGGGAAAAAATTAGTTTCCCACTTTGCTTATCCATTCTCTCAAACATTAGTTAAATACTTGCAAAGAAAGTTAAGTCCAACAAGATGGGCAGAAACAAATCTAAAAGATAACTCCTGACAGTTTCTCTGCTGCCAAAAACTTCCAAAGCCTATTTAGTCCTGGGATTTAAACTGAGGTCTTTTAATCAGAGTGGACATAGAGACCCATGTCAGGTTACATGAGGGGTATGGGCTTCAGGTCCTGGGGGAGTGGGATGGAAGCCATTCTTTTGCTGAGTCTTGTTTGCCCCCCTATAATGATTTGAGGAGAGAGGCTTTTAGAAGATCCCCAGGACACAAACTGTGTGAGTGGCCAGAACTGGGAGCCTGTCTAGCTTCCTGTCTTCCACCTGGTTCAGAGACCTGGAGGGGAGGGACTTGCCCCAGGGGACAACAAATCTCCAACTTTCTAGCCCTGTACTCCTTTGAGTGCTCTGAAAGGAGTGTGAGCTACTTGTTGGAAATTCAGCCTTATACATTTTTGTTCCTTAAATCAGAAACTGCATCAAAAGTCTGAAGTTTAGCATTTGTATCTATCTTACTTTATTTTTACAAAACAGAATTTTTCTGCCTTGAAGTATAATCACTACCCATTTGCCAGATGCTTACTTAGTATATGTCAAGCACTGGGCTAAGTGTGTAACATCGATTATGATTATTTAGTGCAATCACCCTTCCTTCTTTTCCGGGATTTAAAAAAAATACGTGGAAGTGAAGATTCAGAGGTGAAAGAAATTACCCAGGTTATGTAGCTATTTAAGTGACATTTGGATTCAGATTCAGGTGGATGTCACAGTCTAGTCTCAGAATGGCTCTCAGGTGTGGCATCTTGTCGCAGAGAAGGTGCAGTAATATTGAAAGGATGTGAAATTGATGACTGGAGTGGAACTTGACCTGAGGTCCTCAGACATTGAGGCCCATGCCCCTCACTTTGGCTTTGTGGGTCGCTCTGAACCAGCATGTCTGGGGAAGCTGCTCTTCCTGTGTCATGCAAATTTGGCCCAGAACTCCTAGCTCTTATTCCCAGCTCCCTGTGTGCCCCAGCACACCAGTAGGTTATGTGTTCCATGTTCACAAAGCCTTTAATACCACGTTTGAAAACAGTTGCAGAAGGTTTGCTGTAATTAATTACATTTGACATACTTGGAATGGGGGCCTCCTGGATTCAGAATGCAAATTTATGCCCAGACAGATGTAAGGTACACTTGCAGCCAAGAGCTCCGGCATGTCCCAGCCAGGGCTGGCATCGTCGCTTGCTGCCCTAATGGGACTGTGACAGGAAGTGAGAAGTGGAGTCAGGACTCAACCCGGGGGATACCTGGATTCCACAAGCTGCTGAGGGAAAATAGCTCTGGGCTTTCAGGCAGGAACCCTGGTCTCCAGTCTTAAGTAGGTTTTCTCCCTCTTTGGGCCTCAGTTTCTCTTACTGTGCAATAAAGGCTTAGACCTGGTGGTCCCTAAAAGCATATTCTGTTAGTTCCAAGGAAGGAGGGCAGTTAATCAGAGAATTAGAACTTGAAAGGCTGGTATTTGGAAGTGTGAACAACTGAGATGAGAGAGAATTGCAATAGCTAGGTAAGACAAAGAAACGTACGGGACTAGGCTGGCTATCCAGTGCAGAGTGGTGCTGATTTCCTTGGTTCCACCTGCAGATCTCATCTAGTCTAGTCTGTCAGTCCATCCTCCCATCTGCATACATAATACTCACCTCCTCATCTCTATTATTTATTGCTCTATAACAAATGACCCCAAAACTTAGTGACTTAAGACACTGATAATCACTAAGAGTCTTTCATGATTTCTGTGAGTTAGGAACTGGGGAGTAGCTTGATTGGTGGGGGTTCTGTCTCAGGACCTCTGTGGTTGTGGTCATATTATGGCTGGCAGTGGGGTCATCTTAAAGGTTTCTCCACTCTCATTGTTGGCAGGAGTTTGAAGACTCAGTCAGTTGAGGCTCCTTGCTCACCCCTGCCCCATATGGTGATCTCAGGCATGGAGGGCTCATACATAGCATTTTGAGACTGTGAAAGTGTAGGTAGTAAGAGAGAGAGCTAGGCAGGTGTAGCTTCACCTCTTATGACTTAGCCTCCAAAGTCTTTTGGTGTGCTCCTGGCAGTTACAGAGGTGTGGCCAGTTCAATTCCACCTGTCTAAGGGAAGTATTAGGGTTACATTGAGCATGTAGGATGGGATGTATATTGATGTGGCCATCTTGGGGAAACACAAGCTGCTATACCTCCTGTCCATCCGTCAATTGGTCTAGTTATTCACCTCTTCATCCATTTACCTCCCAATCCACCCATCAACCTATTCTGTCCTTCATCCTTCTGAGATCTATCCTTCCATACAACTCTCTGTTTATCCATCTATGTATCCATTTATAGTCACTCCGCACACTTTGAGCACCTAGTATGTGTCAGAGATAGATAAGTGCTTTCAGTAGTGAGCTTGGATGGAGAACAAGACTAGTATTAATTGAGAACTTACTCAATATTAGTCTCTTTAACCTCAAAACAATTCCATGACATAGAATTACAGTGTTATCATCTCTATTTTTCAGGGAGGAAACCAAGGCACAAAGCAACTAAATAGCTTGCCTAAGGATCATTCAGCTACTTAGTGTCAAGAGCAGGAACTCAGGGCTTCTGGACCACACCCTCCTGGGGTGCCTTCACAGAGGAGACAGGCTCTAGTCTGGTTTCTGAGTGTGGAATATCTCTCCTAGAGTTGCTTTCCCATTCCTGTTTTTTCCCAAGTGAAAATAGGTTTTTTTCCCCCCCTCTGGCTATACAAATAACATGTTCATTAGAAAAACATCCAAGCAGTCCTGAAAAATAGGAAGGTTATTTTTTTAAAAAGCTGAATCCTGAGATAACAACTGTTCACATTTGGATGACCATTATTCCAGTCATTTTTACATATTTAAGTATATATAATTATAGTTTTACACAAATAGGATTATATTCTACATGCTGTTCTGTAGCTTGCTTGCTTTTTAAACTCAGAGATATCTTTCATCATTAATGAATACAGATCTTTCTAATTATTTTTCTGATTACAGTGTATTTCCACTATATGTATGCTCCCAAATTCAACGTTCTATTGGATTTTGGTTATTTCTGATTTTTCATTATTATAATCCACCCTACAAGAAACATCTTTTTTCACTCATGTTTCTTACGTGATAATCTCATTAATATCACTCTGCAAAGCTCATTGGTGGACTACAGAGCATTTACATTATACATGTGGACAGAATTTGCCAGATGCCTGCCTAGGAAGGAAGTATAAGACTATATTTCTACTAGAAGATTGTGAGCATTTGTTTTATACACATCACCTTGTATTGCTAATATTTTAAGTCTTTGGCTAGGTAGGCAAAATAAATGAGATTGAATATCTCTTTATTAGCCACTTGACATTTTTTCTTTTGTGAATTGCCTGTTGAATCATTTTGCTTATTTCTCTCTTACAGGTGTTTATCTTTTCTTTATTTTTTAAATCTTTAGCTTTTAGTTATATTGACTTTTTGTTATTTAGGTTGGTTCCAGTTATTTTTTCTCCAGACTTTTTTTTTTTTAAAACCTAGTTATTTAGTAATGGTGGTGGTTAAATAAAATGCTTACCTTTTAAAAATATTTACATTTTTGTATTTTATATTCTTTTTTCCCCTCATACTTTGAAAGACTGCCACATTGAGAATTTATGTGAAAAGGCAACTTACAGAATGGCAGAAAATGTTTGGGAATTGTATATGACTGATAAGGGATTAGTATCTAGACCATATAAAGAACTCCTACAAAATAACAAAAAACGTAACTTGACTGAAAAATGGCAAAGGCAGAGCCCTTCTTGAATAGACATTTGTCCAAAAAGGTGCACATATGGCCAACAAATATCTGATTGGTGTTCACCATCACTAATCATTAGAAGAAAAATGCAGTTCCAAACCAAAAGGACAGAGCATTTTTCATCCATTAGTATGGCTACTGTTTTTCAAAAAAGAGAAAATAACAGGTTGGTAATAATATGGAGTACCTGAAACCCAACTGTTGATGCAGCTACTATGGAAAATAGTACAGTGGTTCCTCAAAAAAAAAAAATTAAACACAGAATTGCCAATTGATCTAGCAGTCCCATTTCTAGGTATATATGCAAAAGAATTCAAAGCAATATCTTAAAGAGCTGTTTGTACACCCACATTCACAGCAGTGTTATTTATAATAACCAGAAGGTGGAAGAAGCTGAAGTGCACATTGAGGAAGAATAGATAAAATGTGGCAAAACCATGCCATGGAATATCATTCAGTCTTAAAAAGAAGGAAATCTTATCATGCTCTGAGAGTGATGAACCTTGGAGGACATCAGAAAAAGACACTGTGATTCATTGTCTGCTTACATGAGGTTTCTAAGTCAAATTTAGAAATGCATTCTAGCATGGTTCTTTCCAGAGCCTGGAAGAAGCTGAATGGGAGGTTGGTTAGTAGCTACTGAGTTTCCATTTTGCAAGATGAAAAACTTCTAGAAATTAGTTGCACAACAATATGAATATACTTAACAGTGCTGGGGTGTATTCTTAAAATGGTTAAGATAGTAAAAAACAAAGTTAAACAAATTTACACAACTTAATAAGTTAACACTTTTATTTTCTAGAAACATGCACACAAGAAATACATACATCTGTAGACTTTGCAGTGTGTGTGTTAAGTGTTCATAGTAGGCTTGTTTGTAATAGGAAATACTCGGAAGCATTGTCAAATACTTGACAACAGTTATAAAAATACTCATCTTTGTTTCTACTATTATCTTTTATAGATTTCCTTATATTTAAATCTTATATTTAAATGATTTATTCATCTAGAATATATTTGGTTTAAAGGAGGGACACAGGATCAGGCTCTGGTTTTTCCTAAATGGCGAGCTATGTGCTGTAACACCAATAATTGAATGATTGATCTTTTATGCCTTGATTTGGAATGCCATCTTTATTTTATATTGAATTTCCATTTACTTAGGTCTATTTCTGAACTCTCTTGCGTTTTCTTGATGTACAGGTGTCACCCTGTTTTAATTTGATGACTTTAACATAAACATCAACACTAGAATCATATCTTAAGAGCAGACTTAGGAGGTAGCATATAAATCACTACCTCTCGTGCTAAGTTGGAGCGGCTTTTCGCTGGGTGACTTGTCTTGTTACCTGGCCTGGAATCAGTGACTTGCCATAGGAAGTGCAGGGTAGAGATGGGAGCCTGGGTGTGTCCAACCCCAAAGCCTCTGGAGTTCCTTTCTCAGCATGCTGTGTCTTCTGGATGCATAGATATCTTTCTCTAAGTATCACATAGCATCCAGAGTGCAGTTATAGGTGCTTATTGAGTTGTATGGGAAACAATAGTTGTGGCTTACCCAAGATATTTCCCTAACTGCAGTTATATGTGCGCTAATATTTGTTTTAATAAGTTAATTTTAAAATAGCTAATATATTGATTTGCAGATAAATCAGAAAATAAGGAAATAAAATGACTGTTTTAAATAAATTTTAGTTCCCTTCATTCACTCTTAAATTTTTGGTGCATTTTCTTCTAGTTATTTTATAAGCATATTTTTGTTATTTAAATAATATATTACCTGCCTTGCAAGTGCAAAGTCCTGAGTTCGATCGCCCAATACCAAAAAAAAAAAAGATAATATATTAGAGTTTTGCTTCTGCATTTTCTTTGCCCTATCTTTTCTCTTTAGCTGCTTTGTCTTCCCTAGTAGCCACTTTTTTTTTTTTTGGTACTGGGGATCGGACTCGGGACCTTGCCCTTGTGAGGCAGGCGGCAGCCTAATAGCTATTTTTTGAGACTATGTAATACTCATAGAAGAGAATAAACAGTTTAACCCATACATACTTCATTGTTGGACACTTAGGTTCTGATTTTTCATTTCTATAAAATTACATTGTAATGGACATCTATATATAAAATATTTTGATATTTTAAAATTAATCTCCTTTACTTTAACACATTACCTTATACAGTAATGCTTCTTCTTTTCTGACATTTATTGGTACTAGGCTTTGGGAATCTCTGTTGACTTGGAAAAGAAATAAAGTAAGTTTTTAAAAAATGATTTTATTGACTATTATGAAAGGGGTTTGTGTTCAATGAGAAACACTTAGAAAATATATGCAAAAAAGGAGAGACTTGATAATTCTATACCTTTCCAAGATAGTCTCCATTAATTTCATGCTTGTTCTTGAATTAGCTATTTATACAAGTACTGATTTTTCAGCAGATTCTTTTTTTGTGGTAATGGAGATGAATCCAGGGCCCCCCACATGCTAGGTAAGCACTGTGCCACCAAACTGTATGCCTAGTAAATTATTTTCAGTCTCATATTCTAGCCAGAATTCTCTGATAACTGGTGTTTCTGCATTTATGCTGGAAATTCACTTTTGGATGATGATCGTGATTTTGTGCCATCTATGGATGATGACTCTTGATGGGACTCAAGGTGCTGAATCAGTTTGAATTCTGTTCCCAGGCATCTGTAATACATTGCAGGGAGATCAGTGCTGTAAGACTGGTTGCCAAGGGAGGTGGAGGGAAAGATGAATCCTGGTAAAGAGAATCCAAGGCAGCTTCTTGGAGGAAGAAGCATTTGAGCTTGGCTTTGTAATTGTGATTATAATTGTATTAAATTTATCTGCGAGAGGGAGGAAGAAAAGGAGGGAGGAAGGAGGGGAGGACATTCTTAAACATTATATAGGTATTACTGCCCAGTGACAAGTTCTGCCTCTTTACTCATTATTCATTACTCCCTTTTATGAGTCAGTAACATTCTGTAGTTTTGCACCTAAGTTTTAAATATTTATTTTTAAGTGTAGTCTAAGATATTTGATATTTTTGCTTTAATTTTGAATGGTATCCTTCCTTCATTATGTCTTTATAAACGTAGGTGCATTGGAAAGCTATTGTTTTTTTTTTTCAGTAGATAACATATTATCTTCTTAGTTCCAAGTGGTTTCTTGTGGTTTACAGAATAATAGGTAGGCAATAATATATGCAAATAATGTTGATTTTCCTTATTTTCCCCTTTATATTATGAGTCAACTAGATCTTCAAGAACAATTTGAATAAGTATTCTTGTATTGTCTTATTTCTTATTTTAGTGGGAAGGATTCTAGTGTTTTGTGATCATGTATGATGTTTTACTTTGGTTTCAGAAATATATTCTTTATCACTAAACATCCTTCTGAGTTGCTAGAAGTTATTTTTAAAACTTTATCACGGTTGGGCCGGGGCTTTAGCTCAGTGGTTCCAGTGCCTGCCTCGCAAGCGCAAGGTCCTGAGTTCGATCCCCGGTACCAAAAAAAACAAGAAAAAAAACAAAACCTTTATCAAGGTGGTAGCGAGTGGTAAGTTATAGGAGTTTTACTTTTATGTATTTGAATTTTTTTCTTTTGCAAGGGAGTGTGAATCATTCCCCTCCCCACTCTAAAGCTATTTAGTAATAAGGGGGGGATGATGATGAATTTTTAACAAATGCCTTTTCATTATGTACCCGGATGGCCATATGGTTTTCTTCCTTTGATCTGCTGATGTGGTGAATTATATTAATAGATTTCATAATATTAAACTCTCCTGAAAGGAACCCATTTTGCTCATGGTGTTTCATTCTTTTAATACATCCTGGGTCCATTTTGCAGTGTTTTGTGTCTATATTCATTAGTGAGATTGCCCTGCAGTTTTATTTTTAGTGCGCCGTTTTTGTCATTTTTTAAAATAGAGGTTATGTTAGCATAGTGAGTTATAAATTGGAAAGTTTTCCATTATTTTCAATGATCTGGAACATGGAGAGTAAAAATGTTTCAGATTGTGTACTTATTAGTAGTGGCTGCAGAGATGGCCATGTTGAGAAGGACTCTGAGGCCTTGTCATGTGTAAACAATTTATTGTCTTTTAAGAGTATAGGAAATGAGAGTTTAAGTGTACATGCCAGATGCTTATTTGTAGTTTCTACCTAGAATGATTTATATTGGAAGGAATTATCTGTCTTTTGAAAGTTTAAAATAACTTGCCATTAAAACTATCGCATTAGGGTTTGGAGGATATTTTCTACTGTCACCCAGTCTTCAGTAACTTTTTTGACTTTGCTCTTCTTGAGACAATTTTAGATTTCTTAGAAACTCACTCATTACATCAGGATTTGAACTATTTTTGTACAGAACAGAATATAATGTTATTTTTAGAATGTCTTCTCTATGGTTATATTTCCTAATCTTATTTTTTGTTTGGCCAAATTTTTTTTCTTTCTTTCTTGGTTGAATGACTAGCATGTGGAACTATTTTATTGTTTTCGTATCCTCTGACTAAATTTTTAAAGTTGTCAATTTTGACTGCTTAAAATATTTCCAATTTGTTATACTTGTATATTAAGTAAATTTACCTATCTGTCTTCAAATTTTTAAAATTCTTGAATGCTTCGCCCTTAATTTTTTCTGTTTAGTAATAAAAATGCTCAATCAATGAATTTTCCTCTGAGTACATGTTTGGTCTCATCTATAAGCCTTATTATGAGATATTATTTTCTTCCCTAAATATACTATAATTTTAATTTTAATGTTTTTCTAGCTTAAAGATTTTTTAAAAATATAATTTAAATTTTTGTGTAATTTCTCTTTTATATGTTTATTTTTAAGTTATTCTATTGTGAGAAAATGTTGCAAGTGGTAGTTTTGCTTTTTGTAACTTAGAGATTTTTGGATTCCTTTTTAAATGTTAATTTATGTAAATATTTAATTGCCTTGCAGAAGAAGTGATTTCTACTATAAGGGTTTATTGTTTGCTATATAGACATATACCTCCTATCATTGGCTTTATTAGTTATATTTTTCAGATTCTCTGTATGGCTCTAATTATATTATTAAATCTTTCCATTTATTATTTAAAAAAAATGAGAGTCTATTAATGTCTTCCAATATTATTTCTTCTGATTGTTACCTTTTCCTTTTATATGTTTTCCTTTATATATTTTATTGCTGGGTTATTTAACAGAAATATACCTGCTTGCAACACTTTATTGTAGATTATACCTTTAATCTGTTAATATAGGCCTTCCTTGACCCATTTTTTACTTTCTCTTTTCAGTTCTAGGTTTTGTAAATTTAGAATTCATTTCCTGTTTTGCCTTTAGTGGTTTTTTTTTGAGTAGACAAGTTTTATTTTGTTTTAATTGACACATAGTAATTGTGCACTTTTATGGGTTAGCATTAGCCTTTAATTCTAGTGATTTTTTTTTTTTCTGCTTAAATTCTTTTAGTGGTACATTTTAGGTATACAATATGTTTACATTTATCATTGGGTGCTTGTACCTGTACATGATGTATCTTGGTTCTTATTTTTTCCCCATTCCCTGTGTGCCCTTCACCCCTCCTCCCTTCCCTATTTATATAGACTTCGTTTCCATTTTTTTTTTTCTTTTCTCATAATTTTTCCTTTCCCCATCTCCTCCCACCACCTCTACCCCTTTGGACCTTTTCCTAGTGATTTTTTAATAAAGTACTTCCTGCTTTCTCTTGATAGGATTTACCTAATGTAGTTTTACATACTTATTTTACCTTTCTTCCTACTATGCCCGTTAAACAATAGCTATATTTATTTTGGATAACTTTTTTTATATTTAAAAATTCAGAGTCTGAGAATCTGTTAGTATGGACCTTTTATTATATTTAGTATAATAACTAGTGTGCTTTGCTACTTCTTTCATCTACGTTTTTTTCTAAGTTCTTCTATGAAGAAGATATTTTTGATTCCTTCTCACGTGAGTGGCAATGTGGGTGAATATAACTACTGTGTATTTTATTCCTCAGCACTCTATAGATGTTCTTCTGTATCTTATGTTGTTAAATATTTCTAGAAGATAACTCAGAAGCCACATGATGTTTTGCTTTTGTACTCCCCCCTTCTTGAATGCCTGTGTCATTCATTTTCTTTGAAAATGCTTGGTTATTCCAAGCTATCTGTTTGGTTATCCTTTAGTTTGCTTGGTGCAAACTAATCAGATGTAGCTGTTAATAACAGGAAGATTTTTGTTCCATCTATTCCATTGGTGTCCTCTCTTTGGGATGGCATGTGTCCATGTATGCATGCTGTTTGCTTTCCATAAGGATATTTCTTTTATTTTAATCACTTATTTTTTCCTCCTTTGGGTTTTATAGGTGCTTCTCAAGCTTATCTTTTGCATCACAGAAAACTGCCAGTTTTCTGCACTGGCAGTTTTGCTATTTACTACCTCTGAGGCTGGCTTTAATTCTGGAATGACATTATTTGATTCCTTGAACTGGTCATTTCTTGAGCTTCCTCTTCTACTTCACTTTGTTCTCGTGTTTAATTTTTATTGTGGAAGGGAGAGTGTGTCTAAAATGTAATTCTGCTTCTTGCAGGAAAACTATGCTTTCTCTGATTCTTTCTCCCTCTCTCCTGCCTAACTAGTATTTGGGATTAAACCTAAAGAGCAATGAGCTTCATCTTAAGTTCTTTTTTTAAATTTTGCTTTGAGACAGGTTCCCTAAGTTTCCCAGTCTGGCTTTGAACTTGCAGTCTTCCTGCCTCAGCCTCATGAGTAGGCGGGATTAGAGTCATGTAGTATCGCACCCGTGTTTTTAATCTTGAATGGAATGCATAGTTTCTTTTTTTTTGCTACCCCATTTTATTTCCTTTGCTCTCTCCTATTTTATTTAGTCATTCAAAGTAAGGAAAGTTATATTTAAGCTGTTATATACACTAAAATGACATCAAGCGCTTCTCCTCAGATCTGGAGTTAAAAGAGGAGGGCTAGGTGATCTATATAGACGGATCGTAAACCCAGCAGCCTGGGGTTGAAGAGGTCCTTGGGACTGCAGTTGTCCCAGGGTGGGCTCGTTGCCCAGGTTACACCGCCTGGGCTCATAGGTAAGTTAGAAGTGGCTCAGCTGCCCCTGGGGTTTCTCCAGAGCTGCCCCGTGGGATCCTGTAGGTCCTGGCATCTCCCCTCGCCCTGCTTTGGGTTTTCACCTTACCAACTGTGTCACTGTCTTAGAAGGTGGCTGTGAGGCCCTTGCTCTGTCCCCACCTCTCTGATGGCTAGTGGAAATTCCTTGGTAGGTGGCTTGTGTGAGACTTGTTGGTTTCAGGACTGCCTTTTTTCTCTAGTTTTTAATTTTTAATTGTGATAAAAAACACCCATAAAGTTTACCATCTTAACAGTTTGTAAGTGTGCAGTGCTGTAGTGGTAGGTACCTTCACATGGCTGGTCTGCCAGTCTTTCCATCTTGCAAAACTGAGACTACAGCCATTCAACAACTCCTTGCTCCCCTCCTCCCAGGCCCTAGCACCGACCATTCTGGTTTTCTTTTCTTCCTTTTCTTTCTTTTTGGCAGTGCTGGGTCTTGAACCCAGGTCCTTGTGCTTGCTAGACAGGCACTCTACCACTGAGCTACCACTTGTCATCCCCCCTGCCATTCTACTTTTGTCTCTGTGACATTGGCTTCTCCCAGGTCATGTAAGTGAAATCTAACAGTATGTGTCTTTTTGAGACAGGTTTATTTTCCCTATCATAATGTTCTCAGGATGCATCTGCATTGTCACATAGGACAAGATTTCCTTCCTTTTCAAAGGCCGAATAATATTCCATTGTACAGATGAACCACATATGCTTATTTTCAACACTTTACACAGTAGTTCATTACCTTGAGTGGGCTGTACTGGGATTCTTTCTTCCATTTCACAGAGGAGTAAACTGAGGCACAGAGAGGACGGTTGACTTCTATGAGGTGAGGCAGTGCAAGTCGTAGCGCTGAGGCTGGAAGCCTAGTACCATCCTGTCCCCTCAGAGGAATCCTTCCTTTGCTTCCTCTCAGCCCTCGCCATCAAGCTTCTGGTCTTCCTCTCATTCCCACTCTGTGATCCTCCTATCAGCTCCAGGCTCTCTTGCCCCTTGGGGACTCAGTTTCTTCCTCTTTAAAATGGGCCTTTCCTGTCCCTGCTCCTCCCTAGGTAGCTGTCGCTCTAGCCCAGCTCTCGCAGCTGGCCGCCAGTGCGTCCCCTCACACACACACAGGGAACTGCTAGCATCTGCTTCCCCATCTGGGCCCCGGTTTTTCTTAATTACCCACTCACTGAATTGGCTCTAACAAAATGCTGACAACTTGAATGAGACATTAGCTGATACATCAGTGCCCGTGCCAGGCCCACACAGGCATTTCCAGCACAAGACAAACCAGGACCCACACTAGGCATGGTGGTGCATGCCTGTAGTCTTAGCGCTCTGGGAGGCTGAGCCAGGAGGATGGCGAGTCTGAGCCTAGCCTGGGCTACTTAGTGAGACCCTGTCTCAAAATGAAAATTTAAAAAGGCAGGGATTGTGGCTCAGCACGAAGGCCCCGGGTTCAATCTCTAGCATTTCCCAAACCAAAAACCAAAAACCAAAACCCAGCAAAAACCGCACAAAACACCAGGGCCCAGGAAAAGGCTTTGTTCCCTGGCCAGAGTCCCGTTCTGCCTGAATGCCGCAGGGAGAGAACACCAGGCTCAGCCTTCCTGGCCATGCATTGCCCCCTGGGTGCCTTTTGGGGATGATTTTTACATTTGCATGAAGGGGTTCTGTGAGGTGTGATACAGCTCTCACTCTGCTGCCTGCGGTTCTGAGAAGAAAGGCCAAGGGTTCTGTGTTCTCATTGTGAGTAGGGTGCGGAGAGCCAGAAGCTCACGAGGTGCAGGTGAAGAGCACAGTCAAGCCTGGGCTCTGCTACTTCCTCCCTGTGTGACCCTAGGGAAGTTGCTGAACCTCTCTTAGTTTCCTCTGTGTAGAGTGCAGAGTGGGGAGTGGTCAGAGAAACCCCGAAGAGAATTATTATGAAGATTGAATGAGCTGTAAAGTGCCAGCGCAGTAAGAACTCAAGTGTTACCTCTTTTCTTTCCCTTTCTAAGCTCCAGTGCAGCAGGGTGGTTACACTCAGCACAGGGCACAGGGAGGCAGCGACTCATCTACAGGCCTCTCTTGCTTTAGTTTTTGTCCCCATGTTCTCCACCTGCTCGGCTCCTCACCTAGCTCTGACATTGATTCTAATGTATTTAAACATCCATCCCTTTGTTTAAATGTGTTCTTAGAAGGGTGTATACTTAAAAAGCCGATATCAGTGGTACATAGTGTTTAAAATTCACTCTGTCTCTTACTTAACTCAAAAGTTTTTGAGATCCATCCACATGACTTCCAGCTTCTGGGTGACCCACCCCATTTTACCCCTCCACCTCTCTCACGTGTGACTTGTGAGCATTTTTTGTCAGCGCCCACTGTTCCACTGAAAGGTTTTCCTGGTTGAACATCTCTAATCCGAAAGCCCATCATCCAAACTGTGCTAAAATCTGAAACTTGGGTGTCGATGGTTTTGAATTTTGGAATGTTTCGGATGTTGGGTTTTTAAATTAGGGATGTTCAATCAGTTGAAGTCTATGGAGGAATTCTAAAATCTGAAAACTCAGAAATCTGACACACTCTGGCCCCGAACATTACAGATAAGGGACCTCAGCCTGCATCACAGTGAGTGTAGCCAGCCCCCTCCTGATGGATATTTCAGTTTTCTGACTATTTTATTTAGGGGCCCAGTGCCTCTTATGGTGTTGGTTTGTTGGTGATGAATCCTTTCAACTTTTGCACTTCTTACTCTTATTTGCCTCAACTTCCTGTCACCTCCGAGAAAACTGCAATGAACAGCTGACCTTGTACAGGTTCCCCCGTGGACAGCTTCGAGACCTTTTATATGATATGTAGCTGGGGTGGAATTTAGGATTAGAAGGAAATACAGAATATTTGAAGAAAGCGAAAGGAGGAATGGATATTTTCTTGCCTTGACTTGAGTACATTATTAGTGGCATTTGGCTAGTCACTCTTGGGTTTGCCTTGAATTCCAGTTAAGGAACTTCTTTGCTTTAAAAAAACTTTTTAAACATGAAACCAGTTCAGATGACAGATAAAGATAGAATAAAAAATAAAAGTGGAAATTGGTCTACCACCTTGCTGCTTTTCCTCCTGAGCCTCATTTCTAGTGGGTGAGCCTGTGGCAGGGGTGTGTGTCACTCTAGGTTTTTCCTTAAACATTTACAAGCACAGATGTGAGCCCTTCATGTTGTTTTACAGCTTAGCTTTTCTCACTTACTGGGATGTCACAAGGTCATTTCCACGTTAGCCCCAATAAATCTGCCTCCAGGGCTTTTTTCCATCAGTGCTCAATATTCCATTGTAAGAATCTACCAAAGTTTGTGCAGCCAGTCCCCTTCTGATGGGTGTTCCTGGCTTTCTGGCTGTTGTCACCAGAGAACTGGTGCTTCAAGTGGTATTGGTTTGCTGGTGATGAATCCCTTTTGTGCTTCATTTTACTTTTTTGTTTTTGAAAGATAATTTTGCTAGTTATAGAATTCTAGGTTGACAGGTTTTTTTTCTTTCAGTACTTTAAAGATGTTGGGTCACTGTCTTCTGGCTTATTTCTTTTTTTCTTTTTTTTGTCTGTTTGTGTTTTTTTTTTTTTTTTTTGAGACAGAGTCTCACTATGTAGTTCAGTCTAGCCTTGAACTCACTGTGTAGCCCAGGCTGGCCTCAACATGCTGAGATCCTCCTGCATCAGCCTCCTGAGTGCTGAGATTACAGGCATATGCCACCACACCTGACTGGCTTAATTATTTCTAATAAGTTGGCTATACTTTTTATCTTTGTTTCTTGGTGTATAATGTCTTTAAATTTTTTTCTGATGAATTTTAACATTTTGACTTATTTTAAGCCATTTGGTTATGATGTTCCTGAGAGTAGTTTTGTTTTTCTTCTACTTGGGATTCATTGAGCTTCTGAGATTTCTGTGTTTATATTTTGCACCAAGTTGGAAAGATTTGGGCCACTGTTTTTTCAAGTATTTTTTCTGTCCTTACCACCCACCTCTCCCCTTTTTTCAGTGACTCTAATTGCATGTATATTGGGCCTTTGGAATCTGTCCCATAGCTCAGCCATGCCCTGTTTTTCCCATCTTTTTTTTCTATGTTTTATTATTTGTTAATACTTTAGTTTGTATCACTGTCTTTAAGTTTATCAGTCTTTTCTTCTTTTCTCTCTCATCTGTTAGTCACATTGTCCAGTGTTTTATTTTTATCCCAGTGTATTTTTCATCTCTGGAAGTGTGATGTGAGTCTCTTATCTCTTATGTTTCTCTGTAATATTCTTGTTTTCTTCACCTTTTTGAATATTCTTGAAGTATACTTATGATAGCTGTTTAATGTACTTTAAATCTATCATTTATGCCATCCTTGTGTCTCTTCCTATTTTTTAAAGTTCTTTCAGGCCTAATAATTTTTAATTAAGAGATAATGTAAATTTTACATTGTTTGGTGCTGGATGTTTTGGCGGTTCTTTAAATATTTTTGTGTGTGCTTTGTTGTTGGTGTTGCGTTGATTGTATTAATTTCTTATGACCATGTTAACAAATTACCTCAAACTTAGTTACATAAAATACCACAAATTTATTATCTTGCAGAGTCACACACCACTTAATGATGGAAACACTGCTGGGAAATTTGTCTTAAGGTGATTTTGTTGTTGTACAAACATAGAGTGTACTTATACAAGCATAGGCTGAATAGTATAGCCCAGTGATGGCGAACCTTTTAGAACTTTCAGTGACAACAAACAGCCCACTGTGGCACACGTGCCATGGGTTTGCCACCCCGGTAAAGCCTGTCACTTGTAGGCTACACACCGGTAGTGTATTACTGTGTTGAATATTGTAGGCAGTTGTGACACACTGGTACGGATTTGTGTAGTAAATGTGTCTACACATAGAGAAAGTACAGCCAAAGTACAGTATAGAAAAGAGAAAAGTAATGCACCTGTGTGGGGTGCTTACCATGAGTAGAGCTTTCAAGACCGGAAGTTGCTCTGGGTGCGTCCAGTGGGTGAGTGGTAAAGGAGTGTGAGGGTTGAAGATGTTACTGTGCCCCACTGTGGACTATAAATACTGCACACGCAGGCTGTAGTACATTGAGAAAAATATTTTATTCAGTAGTAAATTAACCTTAGTTTACTGCAACTTTTTTTTCTTTACAGACTCTTAAATTTTTTTTAAACTTTTTGACTCTTTGGTGATAATATTTAGCTTAAAACACAAGTACATTGTATAGTTTTATAAAAATATTTTCTTTAAGATCCTCATTCTGTAAGCTTTTTTCTACTGTTTAAAATTTAAAATTTTTATTTTAGCATTAAACTGTTTTGTTAAAAATGAATACACAGACACACACATTAGACAAGGCCTGTACAAGGTCAGGATCATCAGTGTAGCTGTCTTTCATCTCCATATCTTGTCCCACTGGAAGGTTTTCAGGGACATTAACAAGTATGGCGCTGTCACCTCCTGTGACAACAATGCCTTCTTCTGGAAGGACCTGCCTGAGGCCATTTTACTGTTAACTTTTTTTTAATAAGTTGAAGAAACACACTTTAAATTTATGATAAAAGTATAGTATAGTAAATGCATAATCTAATATCAGTCATTTATTAAATGTGTCTGTTGTACAGAGACTAGCAGTGCAGCAGAGCTGTTTACACCTGCACCACAAGCACATGGGTAATATTTTATACTAGATGCTACAGGGGCTGCGAAGTCACTAGGCGATAGGGACTCTTCAGCTCCATGATAACCCTAAGGGGCCATGTCATACACATGGTGGCCTGTCATTAACCAGAGCCTTCCACAGCACATTCCTGTACTTCTGCAGATTGGAAATTGGGAATGGGTCTCACTGGCCTAAGACCAAGGTGCCTGTGCCACTGGCTTGTGTGAGTTCTTAGCCCCACATAAGTTAGAAACCAAGTGTGGGCTGGTTCTTGAGCCTGCTGAGTGTCAACCTTACCTGTCCCCTTCTTCAGAGCCCTCTGAAGAGGATGGTCTTTGTACAGGCTTCCAAGATGTTAGCAGTCAGCTGAAGATTCTTGCTAAATCTGTATAGAAATTACAGGTTGGCAAGGTGTCTCTTTCTTGTGTTAACAGCTCCGGGCTTTTAATGTCAGCAGCTATCAGCTCTTTTAGCATTACCCTTCCTTGCCACTTGGAGCCAACAGCTATTGGTAGGTCTCAGGAAATCATCCACCCACCAGAGATGGTAGCTCTTGGCTATTTTTCTTTGCTTTCTGTCATTCTCTGTTGTTAGCCCCCTTCAGTGTTACCACCCCTGGCTGCTGGCGGTTTTTGAAACCAGCTCCTAGTGTACCAGCTTGGTAAACTCTACTTGAAGTAGAAGTCACAAATAGGCAAAAATATGCCATTTGGAAGGGGCTTTATTAGGACTTAAGCTACAGCATAAGGGAGAATAGTGCACAGGCTGAACCTGCTAAGGGATGGGCTTGTATATGTGTGGTGTCAGACTTTGTTTTTCATTGGTAGGAAAGGGGTCCCTAGCAGACCTGAGTGAGGAGGGCTACAGAGAGGTGGAGTTATCCAGAGAGGTTTCTGGTTGGAGTCATCTGGGATAAGTCTGGATCCAAAGCCTGCTGGAGCCAGGGTAAATTATCTCCCAGAGCAGCTCCAGGGGGACTAATACAGCTGGGCTGGCTGCAAGGCATTTGGGGTAGCCACAGAATAAAAGTATCTTTTGGGGTGTCAGGCCCTTCTCTCCTTCTCACTTGCAGAACTTCCAGAAGCCACAGGAGAGAAGCATTTTCCTTGTGCACCTTGTAGAAGCTGCATGCATTCCTTGGCCTGTGGCCGCATTCCTTCATCTTCACAGCCAGTAATATTGTACAAAGTCCTTCTCAAGCTGCCTGTGCCTTTGGTTCTCTTTCCTGCCTTCCTCATCTATGTAGTGTAGAAGGGCCTTTTCGATGGGCCCACCCAGACAATCCAGGCTAATCTCCCAAATCCCAAGGCCATCTGATTAACAAGCTTAATTCCATAGGCACATGTCCTAACATATTGACAATCCTGGGGATTAGGATGTAGACATCTTTGAAGGACTTTGTTCTGACTATCACAGCAGTCCAGTTACTTGCAAACAGTTTGATCTTTTAGAGGCTTGCTCTTAAGCCTTGTTAGGCATGGCTAGAGCAGCCTTTAGAATCGAGTGCATTTGGCAAACTAGAGCCCATAGAGCAAAGCTGGCTTGCCATCTGCTTTTGGAAATAAAATTTTATTAGAACACAGCTTGCTCATTTGTGTGTGTACTGTCTGTGGCTGTTGTTATTCTAAATGACCCACAAGGCATAAAACATTTACTTTGTAACCCTTTACAGAGAAAGCGGTCCCACCTGTGGCCCAGGGCTTATTTTTTTCCTCACTGATGAGGTCACACCTTTCTGAGTACATGGCCTGACATCTTGCGTATCATTTAATTTCACCATTTTGCATGTTGGGGATGTGAACATTTCCTAGTCCCGGGTGAGCTCTGAGAATTACTATACCTGGTCCTTTCTGATGGTTCTTTCTCTGGCCCCTTACACCCATGTGCTGAACAGCACTTACCTGACGCCTCTGCAGAGCAGGAGCTCATTCTCTGTGCAGCTCTCTTCTCTGATCCTTTACTCTGCACATTCTCCCTTCCTCCTCGTCCTCCTCAAATTCTTCACTATGTCTGTTCAATGCAGGAGTCCTCTGGGTGCTGCTTGCTTCCCCTTCCAGCACTGCAGCTTGGATGTCTCCAGGAATACTTGCACATCCCACCTTGTTTGCTTTTACTCTCCTAGAGGATACCGTCGTGTGCTGCCTGTTAGCCAGCCCCTCAGAATCATTGTTTCTTATATTTTGTCGAGTTTCTTAGTTGTTTAAGGTGGCTGATAAGTCCAAACCCTCTACCCTATCATGAGTAAAAGCCACTGGTGGTTCTTATATTGTTTTACATTTTTGAGGACAGTTTTGGAAGATAGCACACTGGAGGAGCCAATACGGGATCACCGACTATATTCTAATGACATTACTAAATTGGCCCATGGAAAGGCTGTGTCATTTTATGCCTTTGAGAATCTCATTTCTAATTGTAGGGGCTGTGGGGCCAGATGATGGATATGACACTGCTTGGAGCTCTGCGAAGTATTGGGAACATGCCAAGGCTATGTGTTCCTGGCTGTTTTTCTTTGACTTGGGGCCTCTCATGATGGCCTTTTGGTCTTCCAAGCAGTTGTTAGGTTGTGTAGTCACTGTAGTCACTTTAGTCATTGTAGGACTGTTATTGCCTTAGCAGATGAAGGCAACATCTGGACTGCTCTTTTCTTCCTGTCTGCTGAGCACCTAAAAATGCCAAATACTGTCCTGGTGCTTCAGGTACTGGTTGTGTTGTAGTTTAATTCCCTGGCACAACATGGGGAACTTGGGATAAAAGGGAAACCAAAAAGTGGCGTGGCTTGCCCAAAGTCACATTGCTAATTTCCAGCAAAATGAGGATTTTTTTTCTGCCTTTAAAACTTATCAACTAATCTGTGAGTTCATGTAATAGACTATCCTAGTTGCAGACGACAGAAACTCATGTCAGACTTGCATAAAGCAGCAGGCACATGTATTGGTGTGCACACTGAAAAGTGCAGAGTTAGCTGGGAATGACTGGTCCACCTCTTCAGGTGACATCAGAAAAATGTGGCTCTTGTGTCGACTTCTTCAATCACTGCCTTGAAGCAGTGATTGACATCAGGCAGCAGGCTGGGGACACCTGGTCTGGGACCCCCTGCATTAGAGCCCCAAGGGCAGCTTGCTCCAAATCAGCTTCCCTGTTCTCAGGCTAGTGTTTCTGAATCTCTAGGAGGTGCAGCTCACAATCTTGAGTGCCCCAGACTCCCTGAGCCATGCTTTCCCATGCTGAAGGCTGGGAGCTGCAGTGAGATGATGTGCTCAGTTTAGCTGGGTGTTCCTTAAAAGATCATCCTTTTTTCTGATGGGAGTGTTGGACTAGTTCATCCATTTCCAAGGAGTCCCCTCCTCCTCTCTGTTGCAGCTCTTTCTGGAATAGTCGAGGCGTCAGATTACTATTTTGTATCCAACACTTTCTGTGTTTCAAAACATAATTGACAACATGAAAAGAAAAGACAGGACACCTATGTTACATTAATGACATAGACATCTAAAGCTATTGACACATGGGGATTGGCCATGCAAACCAGGAGGCCCTGGCAGTCCAAGAAATCTTGTTTTGACTCTGTGGCTTGGAAGAGCTCAGTTACCAAAGTAATAACCACACCTAAATTATTTGTAAGTTAACACCCTAACACTTTGTGGAGAAAACTTTTTACACACTACAAGATTTCAAGAACCTTTTAAGCCAAAGATCCTGTGCATAAATGTAGTATTATGTAGGAGCTCATGATGTTAAAGAGATGAAAGCATGTTTTGTAAACTGGGGAAGGGCAGCTATATTAGAACTTATGTGGACCCTAAGCACTTTTGCTTTCATGGGGTCCTTCATAAAATAAAATTTAAAATTATACTTTATGACTGCATTGGTAAAAGATGAAGATACTACGTATAAATATTTTCTTTGACTTGAAAGTGCAATTTCTTTATTGTGATTTTAAAAGAAATGAAAGCATTTTTGTGGGCCCCTAAAAGTGTAGGCCCTGTGACTGCTGTGCCTGATCAGGACATTGGCTCTGGGGGAGACCCTCCCCTCCCCATGTTTTACCCTCTGGGTGGCCCTGAGGCCGGCTGGAGGAGTGGATCCCAGTTTGCAGCCCACTGCATAACTCTCCTGTTGTTCTTTATCAGGTGCTGCTTCTGTTTCACCAGGGAGTGTTTGAAGATCACAGAGTCATAAATCACAGTAAAGATGAACTGTCAAAGTCATTCACGCCTTGTTTTGAATATGGTTTTCCAGTCTCCAAAACTCATGTTGAAATTCAGTTGCTGTTGTAGCATTGGGAGGCGGGGCCTTTAAGAGGTGATTCGCTTTTAAGAGAGATTGATGTCTTTCTCTCAGGACTGGCTTCATCCTCACTGATAGTGGGTTGTTAGGAAGCCCCTGTTGCTTCCACTCTGCTGTGTGCAGTCAGTTGTCCTTCTGCTCTTCTGCAATGTTATGTCACAGCACAAGGCCCTGGGCAGATGCTGGCAACTTCTCAGACTTACTGGCCTCTGGAACTATGGATGAAGATAAACCTCTGCTCTTTTTTTTTTTTTTTTTTTGGGTAGTGGTGATGGGGATCGAATCTGGGGCCTGCACATGCTAGGCAGGTACTGTACCACTGAGCAACACTACCAGCCCTTAAGCTTCTATTCCTTATGAAGTCCCCAGTCTCGGGTATTTTATAGCCACCAAAGATGGACTAAGACTGTACTTATCCCACACCCCATCTCCCAGAAATAAAACCTTAGGTCTTACCCTTCAGTTTCTAAAGGATCCTTTCTGCTCAACAGTCATCTTTCCGGTGATTGTTCCAGGATCTTGCTTGAACCCCTTCTAGAAACAGGGCTTGATATTCTGTTGCTGTCCTCCTTTCTGGTCCATTCTGGATGATTTCCTTGTACTCATCAAGTCCCTGGGTCATCACCATTTATTTATGCCTCCAAGTCAGTGAACCTGCAGCGCCCAGCCCACTGCCGAGGCTCCTGGGTTGGTTTGAGGTGCAGCTCCGCCTCTTCATTGCTGGGAGAGCTGAGCACAAATGCTTTCTCCCTCTCCGAACTCAAGGTGCCTCCTGTGGGAAAGGAGTGGGTTGGAAGTGATGTTCTTTTCACCCGTCAACAGTTGTGTGATGCTAAGGGGAGACCAAGGCAGGTGCTCCTGGGCCAGGTTATTCTAGGACGTAGCTTGCTGGAGGTCTGGGGCCCAAAGCCCTGTGTGTCCCTGTCCTCCTGAGTCCTGGTGGAGCACTGTGACTAGGAAAGATGTGGGGATCAGGAAAGATGGGGAGGGGGGAGGGCTCTCTGCTCCACTCCTTGTCCCTGGCAGTTTTCCTGAGGTCTTCTTAGGAAACTTGGTCAAAGGAGGGCCCAGTGGGCAGCTATCGGGTGTTCTCACAGTGTTCCTGTGCTTGTGAGTCATGTTGGGGCAGGGGAAGTGAGCGTGGTGACCAGCTTTCCTCCCTGGGGCTTGCTGGCCCAGGTGGCAGGTGTCACTGGCTTGAGGCCTGAGGTTGCTTAGGGGTGGCAGTATCTTGGCAGAGAGGACATATTCACTGCTTCCCATCCTGTCCCATCCTGTTGGAGGCCCTGGAGCTTTGATGAGGGATGCTCTCATCCTGTTCCTGAATGTCCTAGCCTTCATGTTGTCCCTTGTCCCCATCGTGCTAAATGACTCTCTTGCATGTCCCCATGATTCTCACCTCCACGCTTTGCTCATGCCACCTCTGCTGGCTTGGCCGTTGGCATTGTAGCTTCCCAGATCACAGACAGTGGGGTGCAGGGCAACCCCCATCCTGGCCTCCCAGTGGGGGTGCCTCTTGGCCAGCCATCTTCTGATCACAGGTCTGGTGTTTGTTCACCTGGCTCCTGCTCCTCCACTTTGTAATTACTGATTCCTGCCAGGGCCACTTAGCATGAACAGATGGGCTGGACCTGCCTCGCCTGCCCAGCTTCTGGGGCTTAGAAGTTCCTGGAAACAGTGACTTATTACTGGCCTACTAATGAGGGGGCCTCTGCCAGCCAGGTGTGTTCAGGTGTGCAAGGCTGCTGTAAAGGATGTGCTCATAGGCACGGGGTGGATTTTCCTTTTACTTGGTCTGGCTCCTTGGAATTATTTTTCCCCCCTCAAATAATCATCTACTTATATACCCAGGGAAAAGTCAGTTCCTTAGAATGTTTCATCAGAGAGCACTTCCCCTCACCCATCTGTCTCTTCCTGCCTCCCTCCTTTCACATCCAAGCAGAGACTAGGGATAGGGGCTGCTGAGCCTGAGAACTGAGGAGCCCAAATGCAGTCCAGGCGAGTGCAGAACTTTCTGCTTTCTAAGCAGTGTCTTCTTGCAGGATCTTTTGGTTTTGTTTAAACCGTAAGGGGCTGCAGACCTAGCTCTGTGATAGAGCACTTGCTCAGCAAGTGTGAGGCCCTAGGTTCAATACCCAGGACTGCAGGCAACAAGAGCAACAATCAAAAAACAAGAAAACCAAGTTTGTTTTTCTTCATTACAAGAAGTAGCCGGTGCTCCTTGTAGAAAAGTTGGAAAACACAGGCAAGTATGAGGAAGAAAGAATACCACCTAGACATCCTTTCCCAGATGCCAACATTTTGGCATTTTGACCTTTTTCTTCTGAATACTGGTTTTTACCAGTAGATGGAATGAATACCAGTTTTCTCCTGATTAAAAAAAATCCCCGATATTGTAAGATTTGAGTTTCCCAATGTTTCTGTAAACCTGTGATATTTTTATTGTTTTTATATGTAATGGTATTTTTTAAAAATTAATTTTGTTGGTATACTTTTGTTATACATAAAATGATCACATTCATCATAGGAAATTTGTACCTGTACCTAATATACCTTGATCCTTTTTCCCCCATTCCCCTCCCCTCCCTTCAACCGTTCTTCCCTTTGTTACAAAAGCTTTGTTTTCATTTTTTTCTTTCTATTCTTTTTTCTTTCCTTTTCCCTTCCTCCCCTCCCCCTCCCCTTTTCCCCTTCCCATTTGAACATTTTCTTCTTACTTCCCAATATCTGTCATCCATTTTGGGCCTTATTTACACTTGCATATTTCCCACACAAGAGAAAGAATGTGACATTTAAACGTATTATGTCCAATTTATTTCACTTAAAAGTATGATCTCAAGGTACATCCATTTACCTAAAAATGTCTCAAGTTTATTCTTCTTTATGGCAGCGTCGTACTCCACTGTATATAGAAACCACATTTTCTTTATCCATTCATCTGTTGATGGACATCTAGGCTTTTTCTAAGATTTAGCTATTACAAACTGTGTTGCTATAAACATGTGTGCATATATTGCTATGATATGCTTTTTAACTCTTTTGGAAAGATACCAAGGAGAATAGCTGGGTCAAATGGAACTTCTACTTTGAGTTGTTTGAGGAATCTCCACATTGATTTCCACAGTAGTTGCATCTGTCTACACTTCCACCAGCAGTGGAGAAGGGTTCCTTTTTCCCCACAGCCCTACCAGCATTTGTTATTGGTTGATTTCTTGATGATAGCCATTCTTTCAGTGTTGATTTAATTTGCATTTCTTGAATGACCAGTAATGTTGAATATTTTTATTTGCTGTTTGTACTTTTTCATCTGAGAAGTGTCCTCATTTCAGATGTCCATTTTTGGATTGGGTCTTTAAATTTGGGGAGTCTGATTTTTTTTGAGTTCTTTTTATGTTCTAGATATTAGTGCTTTTTCTGAGGAGTAGTTAGTAAAACTTTTTGCATTCTGTGGGTTATCTCTTCATTCTCTTGGTGGTTTATTTTGTTGTGCAAAAGCTTATTAATGTGATGAGATCCCAGTTGTTGTTTCTTTGTAATATTTCCTGTGTGATCAGGTTTTGTTCCTACACCTGTGTCTTTAAGAGTTTTACTTGTTTTATCTTCCAACAGATTAAATGTTTCTGTTTTAATGTTTAGATCTTTGATTCATTTCGAGTTTACTTTAGTGCATGGTGAGAGATAGGGGTCTAGATTTAATCTTCAGCACATGGAAATCCAGTTTTCCCAGGCCCATTTATTTTAAAAGGCTATCTTTCTTCCAGTGAAGGTGTTTGGCCCCTTTGTGAAAGATAAGGTGGCTGACTGTGTTTGGAGTTGTTTCTGCTTCTTTTGTTCTGTTCCATTGATCTTCAGGTCTGCTTTTTGCCAATACCATGCTGTTTTTATCATGGTAACTTTGTTATATGACTTCAAATTGTGGATTGTGATGCCCCCTGCCTTGCCTTTGTTGCCCAGAAATACTTTTGCTATTTTAGGTCTCTTCTGGTTCCATATGAATTTTAAAATTGTTTTCTCTATTTCTATGAGGTATGCTGTTGGTATTTCAATTAGGATTGCGTTAAATCTGTGTAACAGTTTTGGAAGTATGGCCATTTTCACCATATTGGTTCTGCCTAACCAAGAACAGGGGATATCTATTTTCTGACATCCTCCTCGAACTCCTTTTTCAGAGTACTGTAGTTTTCAGTGTATAGGTCTTTCACGTCCTCTGTTAGATTGATTTCTAAGTATTTAATTTTTCTTGATGCTTTTGTGAAAGGTGTGGTTTCTCTAATTTCTCTCTCAGTGAGTTGTTTTTCATGTACAGGAATGCTATTGATTTTTAATGTTGAGTTTGTATCCTGCTACGCTGCTAAATTTGGTTATTCTAGGAGTCTTGGTGGAGTTTTTGGGGATCTTATATGTAGAGGATCATGTCATCAGCAAATAATGATAATTTAACTTCTTCCTCTCCTATCTAATATTCCTTTTATTTCTTTCTCTTGTCTAATTGCTCTGGCTAATGTTTCCAGAACTGTATTGAACAGGAGTGGTGATGGTGGGCATTCTTATCTTGTTCCTGATTTTAGAGTGAAAGCTTTCACTTTCTGACCATTTAGTGTGATTTTGGCTGTTTGTCTTAGGTGGCTTTTATCAGATTGAGATAAAGACCTTCTAGTCCAATTTTCTTCACAGTTTTTTTTTTTTTTTTTATCATGAATGGGTGTTGAACTTTGTCAGACACTATTTCTGGATCTATTGAGATGATCATATGGTTTTTGTCCTTGCCTCTATTGATACAGTGTATTACATTTATTGATTTGCATATGTTGAACCATCCCTGCATCCCTGGGATGAATCCTACTTGGTCATGTTGTATGATCTTCTCGATGACTTGCTGCATTGTTTGCCAGGATTTTTGATTATTGAAGATTTTTGCATCTATGTTTATTAGAGAGATTGGCCTGTAGTTCTCTTTTTTGGTTGGATCCTTTTCTGGTTTTGGTATCAGGATAATGCTTGCTTTCAGGAATGAGTTTGGGAGTATTGCTTCCCTTTCAGTTTCATTAAAGAGTTTGAGGAGTAGTGGCATTTGCAGGTATCCCTTGAGGTGGCTGTACCTTGGTTTACTTAACTGTGCCCTGTTGCGGGCATATTCTCTTTTCAGTTTTTCCCTATTAGAAATAATGCTGTGAAGAATATCCAGGGAGTGTGTTACTTTTTGTGATTTGGATTGTTTTTCCAGTCTTTTTAATATAGAAGGAATCTCAGTGAGCACCCAGACCACTTCTCGAACTTTAGCTTGTTCTGGAATCCTCTGCAAGGCTTAATAAGATACAGCTTGCTAGGCCCTACCCCAGAGGTTCTGGTTGAGTAGCTGAGTTTGCATTTGTACCAAGCTCCCAGCTGGTGCTGTTGTTACCGTGGACCACACTTTGAGTGGCATGCGCCAGCTTCTCCTTAGAGGGAAGTTGAGGCTAAGGAGATCGGAGAGTTGGGATTCTGTGGGGATCATCTAAGCCAGACCCATGAGTGGCTCCTCTGTTCGGGCCCTACTGCCCCGTCTCCTGGGAAACCCCTGGGAGAAAGCAGCATTCATTCACAAAGGGGAGCCCCTCTCTCCAAGTTTTATTAGGATGGGATTTCAGCAGCTCCAGCCTGGCAGAAGCTGAGTGCAGACAGGAATTTACCCTGGGATCGAGGTAGGGCAGGGTAAGAGCTAGAAGACTGGTGAATTGTCTTATATGAGAGTGAGTGACAGTCTTACTAGGATGCGAGGGGTTAACCAGGCAGCTGGCACAGCCTCCCTGGAGCCAAAGGGGGAACTCAGGAGTAAGTCGTGACTGCCTAATTAATTCAATTAAACTACTTTATAAGCTCCGCTGGTGTCAGTAAATTGTTAAAGTCTATTAAAAAATCAGTGGAACGTGATGAGGGTTTGGGGACGCCTTGCCTTCCAACCCCTAGTGGGATATGCCAACGGAGGGATGGATGGCATTGGAGAGACTCAGTCTGCTGTCGCCACTGACCTGCTCCGTGCGCTAAGACTGATCCTGTCCCCTCGGGGCCTCAGTTTCCCCATCTGTTCAGTTTGCACTGGATGGGCATTTGAACTCACCTTCAGCAGTAGTGATTAGGATGAGTAACGTGGTATTAAGTCCCTAAATTAGGTTTTCCTAAAGTCAGTGTTTGTTCTGGGATCCAGAGGCCTGCTGATTCCAGGAGCCTCCCTCCTGTTGGGCAGCCAGGCCCACAGGTCCTGGACAATCTACCCCTGAGGCTCCCCACTGCCCATTTCTTGCAGAATTTGCAGGGAGAGGAACGTGCTCCCCACTGGGCACAGGAGGCAGAGGAGCCCATGGGTGGGGCTCGGGAATCACCTCCATGTGCACTCCAGAGCCCCAGCCATTCAGAGCTGCCTGCTCAGAATCTGTGACCCACACTTGGCCTTTTCAGAAGATTTGCTAAGAAACGTGCTCGTGTCAACAAGACCTTCAGGGAAAGAGTGCTAAGGTCTGTGAGAAGTCAGTCTATTTTTAAGCTGTTGGAAAACTCCCTGGGAATATAAACACTATGCTAATTATGAAAACACCTTTTCTGTTCAAAACTGGTGTAAACAAGGGAGGGGAGGAGAGCTAAATGGAGGTTAAGTCAGAGGTGAGACACCAGCAGGCCACAGTAGATGATCTAGTTGCCATTTTTTAAAAAAATCCAATTTCCTGCCAGGTACAATGGTGGACATCCTGTAATCCAGCTACTGTACTCAGGAGGCTGGGGCAGAAGTACTGCAAGTTCAAGGCCAGTCTGGGCAACTTAATGAGACTCTGTATCAAAATAAAAATTTTGAAAAAGGGCTGGGATTATAGCTCACTGACCTCTAGGCTCAAACTCTAGTTGCACGAGGGTATTTAGTTTTCCCCTGGTCTTGACATTCTGGCCACCATGGTGGTGGTGGTGGTGAACTTGCTCATCTGTTGTCCCACTGGCACCGGCAGATGTGAGTGGTGTAGCCTCGTCATCTTCCAGCCCTGGCCCCTGCACAGTGCCTCAGCCATTGAAATCTGCACCCGTGCCTTTCTAAGAACAGTTTTCTGCAGTATTTTCAGAGCAAAGTTAGCATAAAATTGCTCATTTGCTTTCCATTTGACCTTAGAGGAAATCCTTACTTAGCAAAACTTTCAGAGATGAGCAGTTTCACCAACCAGCAACTACTGTCTTTGGAGCACCTACTGTGTATCAGGCTGTGTGCAGGGCACTGGGGATTGAGTAAAACCATCTCCTGGCCTCCATGGAGCAGGCTGCCTGGCACTGTGGGCATCACTGAGAGAGCTTGTGGATGCTTTTCAGTACCAGCCATGTGTCACCAGAGCTTCTGTGTTGGACCTCCGCAGCCATATACTGTGATTCTGAAACAGTGGAAGTAGTCTTTGCTCTGGGAATCTGCTGTTGTCAGAGATGCAGTGAAGAGGGGAGGTGAGGCCTGGAAGTTCAGGCTCTCTGGGGACTTTAGGAATTTGAGGCAGAGAGGATGGATGGGTGGGAAGAGTGCTGAGGGCTGGAGAAGAGTCAGGAACACCTGCAGGAGGAGGTGGGCAACCTCGTGGAGGGTTAATACTGAGTTAGGCACAGGGGAAAGTAGAGACCATCCTGGGCTGTAAGGGAGAAAGTATAATTAGCTGAGGCTTTGTATGCAAATGGCATTTCTGAAGGCTTAAAAATGTCTTCTCAGGGGGGCTGAAAATAGCAGGTGGTCAATTTGAGCAGGGTATTTGGGGAGTGGTGGGATACAAGAGATGTGTATGGGGAACAAGGGCAGGGGGCAGGAAGAGAGGGGTGGATAGAGAGGTAAATAGGTGTTTGGACAGATGCTGGGTGTCCTTGAGGAGGACCCTGAAAATCAGGTGCAGGCGTTTGCTAACCAAGGTAATGAATGTGACCAGGCCCTAAGCCCCATGAGGGCGCAGTGTGTGTTTTATTCATCACTGTGCCCTCAGTTCCCAGACATAGTAGATGCTTATTAAATATTTGTTGAGTAAATGAGTGAAAGTACTTAGCATATTTATTTTTATGACATCCCCGTTGAGATATTATCTTTTTGTACTAGTGAAGATGAAGCTGGGCTATTCTTTGTGGAGAGTGTGTATGTGATATTGGAGAGAAACACGAGGATACTAGAAAGCTTTTTTTTGCAACAGCACCATGAAATATTGATCAATTTGATTCCATTGTATGACCCAGAGACAATTTTACTAGCAGAAAATATGACCGTGTTATATGGCTGCAATAAAAAATCACAGCCATGAGCCTAGACCCAGAAAATGAACCAGGCTCCTGAGTAGGCTGGGCTAGCAGATTCCATATCTTTCTGATAGTGTTAGTTTGCTGTTTCTTCCTTCAAGGAAATCATGATGAGCTCAGTTGTGGATAGGAGTGAACAAGTCCCAACAGAAAATTTGTAGAAGAAGAGCCTGAAACAATTTAGCTTGACTTCTAATCAGTTACTTGTGCATTTAGGAACTGTCTGCTCTTGGTGAGCTGCAGATGGAAAGTGCATGGAACTAGCTTGGAAACTGGCCCATGAAGGTGAAGGGCCTTGCAGGTTTTGAAGCAGAGGCCTGACAAGCAAGCATCACACTGCCTTAGCAGATGTGCCACTTCGGAGAGTATGCGTGCTGCAGGTGGCAGATGCCCTGGGGTGACCAGGACCAGGAGCCCAGCACTGTTGTGCTTTTGGTCTCCCAGAGAGAGAGAGAGAGAGAGAGAGAGAGAGAGCATCTTGCCCAGCTTCTATCATTTTTGTGTTAGAAGACGTGTGACTTCCCTGCAGCATGATCCCTCAGTGCAAGCCACGTCTTCATCTGATGCTCAGCTAGGAAAGCTTGGCTCTGTTTCAGTTCTGGCTGTTGTACTTTTAGAAAATTAGACTATAGTAATATTATCATCTGAGGGCTAGCTCAATTGATATACTGACTCTAGGACTTCATCCCAAGATGCAACTCTGCCTTGCTTTTGGGTAGCTGATCTTGCAGCTTATTTAGGAGGAATTGGGGCACAAATAGGGTGGAATGGGGTGGCCAGCTCCCTCAGTGGCAAAGTGGAATAGGGAGATTGTCCTGGCTCAATCTGACCATTTTTTCCCCTGTTACGCCAGGCACTGCACCTCAGGATCTTTGTACTTGCTGTTTTGGGTGCCCACATGCTCTGCTCCAGCTGTTTTCTTGGCTCACCTCTCACCTGGTTATGTGTTCTTCTTGACAAGCCTGTTCTTAAGCGCTATTTAAAATTTTACTGGGCCAGGGATTTAGCTTAGTGGTTCTGCCACCTGTCTCGCAAGTGCAAGGTCCTGAGTACAATCCCTGGTACCACAAAAAAAAAAAAAATTTTTTTTTCCCTCTTCCCATGCTTTTTTTGGCTTCATTTTTCTCCATAGTACTATATCTGATAGTATATACAGAATCCACCCAAAAATTATATACACTTCAGGAAAAGAAAAATTTGTATAAATATTTTAATACTAAGTTTATCGAGACATAAGATTGATGCAAATTACCTTTGGCCTTTACCATTAATTACCAGAGGTGCTCAAAATGATAGCCATTAGTTTCCAGACATTTATTAGTACGGCAAACTGGTACTTGGGTACCCTTGGTCATTGAGATTGCTGCTCATGCATTTTCAATTTCTTCTCTAAGGGCCGGCAGTGTAGTGGGTTTTCTGTGATACATGGCATCCTCTAGGGTCCCCCATATGAGGGTAATACCATATGTTGAACAAACATCATACTATTTTTCTTTTCCTTAAGTATATATACATTTTTTGGTAGCCTCTGTATTTTTACCTTTAAAAAAAAGGAATTTAGAATATAAGTTTTGTGAAGGTAGGGCTTAAAATTTTAACTTTTTATTTTGAAAGAATTTTAGACTTATAAAATCTTGCAAAAAATAATAGCAAGAGTTTTTTGTTTGTTTTTTTTTTGGTACCGGGGATAGAACTTGGGTCCTTGCACTTGCGCAGCAGGCGGCGAAACCACTGAGCTAAATCCCCGGCCCAATAGCAGCAGTTTTCATACATTTTCATCCAATTTCCTCAATATTAACAACGTATAATGCTTAAATTGCATGTTGAAATTAATATTAATACAGAAAACAACAGATTGAGTATCCCTTATCTGAAATACTTGAGACCAGAAATATTTCAGATTTTATAGGTTTTTTTTGCAATATTTGCATAGACTTTACTGATTGAGCATTTCTAATCCAAAAATCAGAAATCCAAAATGTCCTAAAATCTAGAACTTAACTGATTATGACAGGACATATCCTTAAAAGTTTTGGATTTCACATCATTTTGGATTTTTAATTTTCATATTAGGGATGCCCAATCTGTAATATAGTACTAATAATCGACAGACAGACTTTATTCAGATTTCACCAGTGGCCCTTGTCCGGCCTGAGATCCAATCCAGAAACTCACATTGCACTTAGCACCCCTGTCTCCTTGGTCCCCACTAGTCTGGAGCAGATCTTGGCCTTTCTTTGAGTTCTGTGTACTTGACCCCTATAAGGCGCCCCCGCCAGGTGTTTTGCGGAACATACTTCCAGGTATGTCTGCTGGCAGGGGCTGTGCATGTCTGGCAGGAACCCCAGTTGTGCTGCAGTTAGGAACTGCCCTTCTCAGTGCGTCACATCAGAGGTTCAAATCCTGCTGACTTGTTTATATAGTGTTAACTTGGAACATTTCGTAAAGGTGGTGCCTTCCAGGTTTCGCCTCTTTGAGTAAAGCTAGTCCTTCACCATTTGCAGTAATAAGTGTGTTGTGGGGAGCTATTTTGAGACAATGCCAATATCTTGTTACTTTTGTCCACTAATTTTAGCATCTATTGTTGATTCTTGCCTGCAACAATGATGCCTGTGATGTTTGCCAAATAGTGATTTCCTATTTCCATCATTCCCTCTACATTTACTAAACGGAATTCTACCATAGAAAGAGCTCTCCCTTCTCCCCATTTATTTTTCCTGCACATCAGTTTAGACTCCTAGGTGTTTATTTTATGGGTTAATGGGGTTTGATGGGTTTATAATCCATCACTATCATCATTTTTTCAGTGGCTTAAAGTATTCCAGATTTGGCTAAAGGCAGCCTCTTCATGAGGCTCCTCTGCCTTTTGGACAAGTCCCCATCTCTCATTGGACACTCCCTGCCTTTCTGGGTCTCCTGGATGTTTCAGGCTCATCTTGTACCCCAGCCCTGGAATCAGTCCTTATTTCATGAAGCAAGGCAATGGTGTTTTATCTGCAATGCTTATTGTTGTACTCCTGGTAACCATGGTGCCAGGTACATAGTAGGCTCATGGAAAATAATCCTGGATGAATGGATGAATGAATGAATCTGGAAAGGAAGATTCCATGGCCAGCTTCCAGGGGCTGTGATTCACACTCTTGCCAGCCTCTATGCACGGCCCGAATGAGCCATTTACAAAGGCAGGGGCCTTTCCCCTATTTCCTCAAGTTTTGTTCTCTGTATTCTCAGCGTCACATGGTCTGAAAGGAGCCTGGACGTCCCTGATCTTGTACAGTAGGAAGAGCCAAGAGCACGGAGAGCAGCCAGGGGACAAGTCTGACAGGAGGGGCTGGTAGGAGCCCCTGCAAATGACTTGAACAGCGGCTGCGGTGGGCACGCTCTCTGGTGGTTGATGGCAGAGGTCCTGGGGCGCCCCCATCACTGTCTGTAACTGGGGGTTGCCTAGAGCCATTCTCAGTCTCCTGAGACATGCAGGCCTTGCTTGAATATTTTATAAGTTTTTCTCTATAAAAGATTAAAACTCAGTCACATTGGGTTTGGAAAAGCCTGTGATAATCAGATTTTTATTTATAAGTTGAACGATGTGCGTGTGTGCGTGTGTGTGTGCATGTGTGTGTGTGTGTGTGTGTGTGTGTGTATGTGTGTCCTGAAGAGGAAAACTGGCTGGGAGGCTTTCTGGCCATCCCCCTTGGCAGACTTGATGCCAGGAGCAAACTTGGCGAGTTGTGGCTGTTCCATAGTGAAGAGAGGCCTGGCTGGCTTCTGGGCCAGCTGCTGCCAGAGTTCCCGGAGCCCCTTTGCAAAGTGGAACCTTCTCTGTGTGGAGAGGACCACACCAGTGCTGCCTTGACTTGCAGCTTGGGTCTGTAGGCCAAGCCTGTGTGTTCTTATTGATTCTCCACAGGGGTCCTGAGAAGCAGGCCAGACAAGGATGGTTGGTCCTATGTTTGGAGAAACTGGGGCCCAGAAAAAGGGAACTGACCAGCTCTTCATAGTGATAAGAGGAGCAGAAATCCTGAGAGTGTAAAAATGTCTGTCAGTCTATAGCAGAACTGGGCCTGCAGCTGTGCATCACCCCAGCCCCCTCTGGTCGTGATCCTTGGGGTGAGGATGCTGCAGGCCATCTGGTCTGGCCTGGCCAACACTGTGCAAGGGGCCCAGTGCCTGGTTGGAGTTGGGGAAAAAGGAGAGCCCTGGGCTGGGCATGAGGGCCTTGGCAGCTGCTGAGTACAGAATGGGCATTTGCTGTTGTAAAAGGTGCCGGGCGCCCCTGAATTCATCCTCCCTCATGTCTCTCTCACCCTCAGCCAGCTGCCATGGCGGTGCAGAAGTCACCTCTGTGGTCTCTGAGACTTTGCAAGAATTTCTCAAGAGCAGCTCTCAGTGTGGAGCCCCTGAGAGGTGAGGGCCCCTTACATGTGATTTAGGGTGGGGAGGGGCCTGCAGCCTGTGTAGGGGACCTGTGCTGGGGAGAAGGCACTGGAAGAGAGCAGTACATCTTCATTTTTCACTCATTCCCAGAGTCTCAAATTACCTGCCTGTGAAGTGGGCATAAACAAGCGTACATGATAGGGTGATGGTGAGGATGTGAATGAGTAGATGTGAAGACCCAAACACAGTGCCTGGCACTTGGGAAGAGCACTGCCAGTGACTGTGATAGTATTCATGGAACTCAGAGTTGGAGAGTTCTGCCATTTGTCATGTTGCTCATTGTAGTTTTGTTTCCCTCCCCAGGTGAGGGTGGAAATACTACTTGTGAAGCCCCTTTCACAGGGGAAGTCAGTTGTGTGGGTAATAGGCATTGTATGATGTGTTTCTCTGCTAGCGTCACATTCTACCAGGGCAGGGACAGTGGCTCTCCCATTGGTGATTTGGGCCTAGCATTTCTGAGAACCTGGCACAGATAAACACTTGATACCTTTGCCAGTTTTGAGTGGCGTGAGCATATGTATGTATTTATTTTGAAGCTTTGGCATTCATCAGATCAAGGATGGAACCTTAATAAGTGGGTGACTGAAGTCCTCCCCTCTCTGGTCTGTTTCCTCATCTGTGCATCTGGGTCAGTGTTACCCCGATTCTCCTCTCAGCCTCAGAATGAGTTCGGAGCACACAGGCAAGCTGATCCCAGGCAGCTTTTGTTGGTGGGGAGGTGCTGTTCTGATCCTGTTGGAGTTTGTGGCTTGAAGGGCTGCATGAAGTCTAAGATTCAGTTCCTCCAGCATTCCACCTTTGAGGCTGGGGCTTCTCCCTCCCTCCAATCGGCTGAGGATTCATTCCTTCCTGGTCATGGCTCTGCAGAGCCCAGTTTGGTTTTCCAGGGTCACAGAACACCCCCGCCTGAAGGAGACAACCCATAGCTGATAAGGTCAGGAGATCTTGGAACCAACCAGCTGGGATCCCCTTTAGGAGAAGAGGAAGAAGGAACATGTTCCCTTCCCCTCAGAAGTGAGCTGTCTGAACTTCACCCCATCCTGAAAAGCTTCCTGAAAAGCAAATCCTTTTTTGATTACTGTCTGCATAGAAAATTTTTATGGTAAGGCTTTTTACAAAACAAAAGATGCCTCCTATAAAGTAAATCATTCTTGGTGTTTCTTTTGTATAAACTTGGCCTTTCTTACATTGTTTTCTCTCTCCCTTCCTTCCTTCCTTCTTTCCTTCCTCTCTCTTTCTTTCTTTTTGTTGCTGTTGTTACTGTTTTCAAAGCAATGTATGCTCACTGTTGAACAGTTAGAAAGTCCAGATGAGCAAAAAGGAATAAAAACCAAAGATCACAGCTGGATGTGGAGGTGTATACCTGTAATCTCAGCACTCTGGGAAGCTGAGGCAGGAGAATTGTGTGAGCCCACCTGGGCAATTTAGAGACTTAGTGAGATCCTGTCTCAAAAAAAAAAAAAAAATGAAAGAAGGCTGGGGATGTAGCTGAGTGTGAAGGCCCTGGGTATATGTTTGCAATATATAGTGATTACATCCTGCTTGAGGGATGATACATATATATACTAAATCTTGATCATTTTTACCTCCCCTGGATCCCCTTCCCCATATCCCTTTGTTCATTTTTTTGCTAGCACTACACTATCTTATTATTGCATTTCTATAATAAATCTTGAGGTTGGGGAGTATCAATCAGTCCCCTTTATTGTTCTATATTGTTGTCTATTCTGGATCTTTTATCTTCCATATATACTTTAGAATTTTGTTGATAGTCACAGAATAGCTGGGCTTTTTGTGTTGAGTCTGTATAAAGTTAGAAAGAATTGATATCTTAATAATAAGGAGTCTGCCCCTCATGAAGATGGAATATCTCAATGTTTATTTAGATTTTTGATTTCTTTCTTCAGAGTTTTACAGTTTTATTTATATATTCTATATATATTTTTAGTCATTTATGTATGTGTGTGTGTACATTTGTTGTTGTTGTCAAAGTAAGTGATATTGTACTTTTGGTTTCAAGTTTCAGTTCTTCATTTCTGGTATATATAAAAGCAGTTGACTTGTATATATATATATATATATTTTTTTTTTGTGGTACCAGGGATCGAACTTGGGTCTTTGCGCCTGCGCAGCAGGCAGCAAAACCACTCAACTAAATCCCCAGCCCAAGTTGACTTGTATATTAACCTTGTATCCTGCAGCTTTCCTATGATTCCTTGTTAGTTCCAATGTTTGTTTGTTTGTTTGTTTGTTTTGATTCTTTGGGATTTTCTGCATAGAGAGTCATTTGTAAATGAGAGTCTGCATAGAGAGTCATTTGTTTTTCCTTCCTTCCCAATATGTATACCTTTTATTTTCCTTTCTGTCTTAACATGTTCCCACTGGCTTCCTGCTGGTATATGCATGACTGTCCCGTTGAGTGGCTTATATCACTGGAGGTACAAATGGAGCTAATCACTTTTATCGGTCTTTTTACTAATAAAATTAATAAAAAGCCACCCATGCATTGGTTCAAGCCGGCTAGCAAGAAGACGTGAATTATGGCCCCTTTGTGAACATGTTAATACACTTATTAGGACTTACAGTTGCAGGGAGTGGTGATGGAAGACATCCTTTCCTTGACCCTGGTCTTGGGGGAATGAAAGACATTTAGTTCTCACCAAGTTAAGTGGGATATTAGCTGTCGGTATTTTGTAGGTAGGGAATTGGTATCATTTTGTCTTCAGTTTGGTAGAATTTACCAGTAGACCTGGTGCTTTCTCTTTTTTTTGGAAGATTTATAATTATAATTTAATTTATTTTATAAATATAGATACATTTAGATGATCTGTTTCTCTCTGAGTTTTGGTGAATTGTGTCTATCAAGGAATTGGTCCATTTAATCTAAATTATCAAATTTGTGGGCAAGGAGTTGTTCATAAAATCCCTTTATTATCCATTTAAGTTCATGGGTTTGCTTTTCCATTTCTGATGTCTTTTTTTTCTGTTTTCATCTTGGCTAGCCTGGGTAGAGGATAATGCTTTTTTGTGATATTTTCAAATAATCAGCTTTTGGTTTCATTAATTTTCTCTATTCATTCAGTTACATATATTTCTCCTCTAATTTTTATGATTTTTTTCTGCCTGCTTTAGATTTACAATACTGTTCTTTCTTTAATTTCCTAAGGTGGAAGATTAGATGATTGATTTCAGATATTTCTTCTTTTCTCATACATGCATTCAGTGCTGTAGAATAACCCACAATTGTTGTTTCCTACAAATTTTAATAATTATATTTTCACTTCACTTAGTTTAAAATAATTTTTATTTTTCAAAATTTCTGCCTTGACCCATTGTGTTATTTAGAATTGTGTTGTTTAATCTCCAAATATTTTAGAATTTTCCAACTATCTTTCTGTTTCTGATTTCTAGTTTTATTTCATTATGGTCTGAGCATATTTTGTATGGTTTCTATTCTCCTAGGCTTGTTAAGGTATATTTTATAACCTAGACTGTGACCTGTCTTGGTGTGTGTTCTATGTGAACTTGAGAAGAATATATATTGTGCTGTTGTTAGATGAAGTACTCTATAAATGTCAATTACATCCAGTTGATTGATGGTGTTGTTCACTTTAACTGTATCTGTACTGATTTTCTGCTTGCAGGATCTGTCAATTATTGATAGAGAATATTAATGATAGGTTTGCCTGTCTTTCGAGTTCTGTCCATTTTTGTCTCATATTTTGTTTGTGTATTGCTAAATGCATACACATTAAAGACTGTTATGTCTTCCTGAAGTGTTTATTCCCTTATCATGTAATGCCCTTCTGATCTGAATTCTGCTTTGTCTGAAGTTAATATAGTTACTCTAGATTTCTTATGATTGGAGTTGACATCATATATCTTTCCCTATACCTTTACTTTTAAGGTAGATATATCTGTATCTTTATATTTAAAGTGAGTTTCTTATAGACAGCATATAGTTGGATCTTGTTTTTTTAAGAAATAAAAGTAATCTGTTCTGATAGTGTCTTTTGTGTATTTAGATTACTCACATTTAAAAATCTCATGGTATAGTTAACATCTGCCATATTTGTAATTGTTTTCTATTTGTTGCCTATGTTCTTTGTTTCTTTTTTGTCTTCCAGTCATTTTCTTCTTCCTCTGGTTGTTTTTTTGTTGTTGCTGTTTTTTGGATACCGGGGATCGAACTTGGGACCCTGGGCTTGCCAGGCAGGCGCTGGAACCACTGAGCTAAATCCCCAGCCCTTTCCTCTGGTTTTAATTGACCATTTGCTCCCTTCTTTTTACATATCTATTTTTAAATGAATCCAGTTGTCCAAGAGTATGCAATATACATTTACAGTTAATCTAAGTCTACTTTCAAATAACACCATGTTATTTCCTGGATAGTGCCAGTTATCTTATAACAAGAGTATAGATGCTTCTCAATTTCTGATAAGGATTATGTTACTATAAATGTATTGTAAGGCAAAAATACTATTAAGATGAAAATATATTTAATATCCCTAAAATCTATTGGAAAATCTAAAAATTACAAGTTAAACCATCGTAAGTCAAGAGAAATATCTCTTGTCCCAATTCTTGTCGCTTGTCCTTTATATGTCGTTCACTTCACTTATCCATAAGCTACCCAGCTACATGCCAATCTATTGTTGATATTATCATCATTATTATTAGTAGTAGTAGTACTATTATATTTTGGTTTTTTGAGACAGAGTCTTGCTGTGTAGTTCAGGCTGTCCTTAAACTTACTGTGTAGCCCAAGGTGGCCTCAAACTCACAGCAGTCTTCCTATCTCAGCCTCCTGAGTGCTGGGATTACAGGCATGCACCACCATGCCTAGCTAATATTATTTTTTTAAACCAACTGTTATCTGTTAGCACAATTTAGAATAAATTTTAAAAAATAAAACCTTTTATCTATTCCTTAGCACATTCCCTTTTTTTATGTATATCTGTTTCTGATCTGTATTGTTCCTACTCTCTGAAGTAGTTCTTTTACTATTTCTGTCAACAAATTCCCTTATATTTTTCTTTATTTCCCCTTCACTCTTTCTTTTTTTTGGCACTGAGGATTGACCCAGGGCACATGTTCTACTACTGAGCTCCCCTTACCATCCATCATCAGCACCCCAACCCTCTCCTTTACTTTTAAATATAATTTCTTAGATCATATTTCCAGATTGGTAATTGTTTTCCTTTTAACAATTTAAATACATCACTTAACTATCTTTTTCTTGTATAGTTTCTGGAAAGCAGTCCAATGTAAATTTTATCCACAGTCCTCTTATAGGAAAGGTGGGTTTTTTCACTAATCTGATTTTTTTCAAATTTTCTTTGTCTTTGGTTTTCCACAATTTGAATATAATGTGCAGAAGTGTGATTTGTTTTGGTTTTTATTCTTCTTTATACTCTCTGACTTTCTTGGATCTGTGGCTTTATGTCTGTCATTGATTTTCAAAATTTTTAGCCCTGATTACTTAAAATATTTCTTCTGCTTTCTTTTCTCCTTTATTTCCTTCTGTTATGCCCATTACATATCTATGATACCTTCTGTAATTGTCCTACAGTTCTTGGATATTCAGTTTTGTTTTAAAATTCTTTGTTCTCCTTTTTCAATTTGTGACGTAGGTAAGTCACTTTTCTGTCACTGGGACAAAATATGTGATGCCCACAACTTAAAGGAGGACAGGTTTATTTTTGGCTCATGTTTTAGTGGGTTCATTCCATGATCATTTGGCTTCAAGGCAGAAATGGCATGGTGGAGGGGCACGGCAGAGGAGAGCTGCTTACTCCATACCATCCAGGAAGCACTGAAAGAAGGCAAAAGTCAGGGACAAAAATACATCCTTCTAGGTCACATCCCCAGTGACTTGCTACCATCCAGGTCCAATTCTTCTAATGTCACTTTCAGCCATTGATGAACTCATCAGTAGATTAATCTGCTGATAAGTATAGCGCCCCCATGATCCAGTCATCTTCCAAAAGCCCCCTCTCTGAATACATAAAATTTTGGGGGCACATTTTAAATCTAAACTATAACAGGAACCGTTTATCTTTAGCATTTTCTTTTGACCCTTAGTGTTTGCATTTCTCTGCTTATATTACCATGTGTTCTTGCATGGTGTCCACCTTTCCCCTTAGGACCCCTTAGCATGTTAATCTTAGTTAAACCTAAATCCGGTTTTGATACTTTGGTCTCTTTAGACTTTTTTTTTTGTCTTTTAGAATGCCTTGCAAGTTTTGGTTGCAAGTTGGACACAGTGTATTAGTAATAGGTATATGATATATCTAGGAACAGGTGGTGACATAACCTGCACTTTGGTGTGAGGTTGAAAGCTACACATGTTAACCAGGTTAAAGGAACTAAGTATAAGTAAACAGGCCTATACTGTAGTGTGTGGTTTAGTGTTTATCTGTCTAGGAGTTGGAATGTGTTTACAACTGGCTGTATCTGTAGCTGTCAGGATGAAATTTCCTGTAGTGTCCTTGTTTTTGTGTCCCCTGCTGTCTTTGGGTTTCTCTGGAGACACTTTAAAAGTCTGAAACTCTTGAAGCTCTTTCCACCATGATCCTCTGTTATGCAGGGCCCAGTTGAGTAGTGAAGTCTAGGGAGAGAAGGTACTCTAGAATCTTCTGGTTAGTTCTCAGTTCTTTAGAGGGCCTGTACCAGGGGCTCTGGCCTTCACAAGTGCTTCTCAGGTTCCCCCTCAGGTGAGAGAAGAAGGCTGGAGGAGTCTGGAGCCCATATTCCCTTCCTTCATGGTGAAGGATGTTTCACCATGGTGTCCAGGCCGTAGGGAAGGCCACTTGGGTAGTCTGGTAAATAGTTTCCCTTGATGGTGGACCTTTGTTGAGTAGAGCAGAATGTTCTGAGGTACAGCGGACCCTCGAGTTAGGACTGTCCTGACATATGAACAACTGGGGTCACGATTGCAATTTTAGTTTTAACTGATGACCAAAGTCTTAAGTTATAACCTTATTGCCAGCTGCTTATGCTTCAGTTACAGATTTAACCCTTAAAGAGTTCTGGAAAAACATTACAACATCCTTTCCTGTGTAGAGTTAATTGAGAAATCTCTCTAAGGACACTGAGATCTGCCTGTATACAGGAGAGAGACCCGTGTAGAGAAGCCTGAACCTTCAGCTGACCAACTTGTTACGACCAGCCCTCACGAAATTCAGTTCATAAGTCAAGGGTCCACTGTATTTCAGAGTTGTTACTTGGTATCTGCCCGACTGGAACAGCACCAAGAAGAACTGAGTTTTCTTCTGTCTCAATAGCTGGTGAGGTTCCTGGACTGAGCTCTCCCCCTCCTCTCTTCCTCCTCCTCCTCCCTTCCTCTTTCTCCTTCCCCCTCTTCCCTAGTCTCTTCATTCTTGCGTTTGGGTGGTTTTTATTGAACTGTCTTCCAGCTCTGATTGTTTTCCTCAGCTGTGTTCAGTCTAGTGCAGGGCCCACCATAAAAGGCATTCCTCATTCTTTTTGCAGTATATAACTTCTTGCATTTTCTTAGAATTCTTAGAGTTTCCATGTCTTTGCTTATGCTAACCATCTGTTTTGTATGTTGTATAATTTTTCCATAGCACTCCTTAGATTAAACTATTAAGATTCTAAAATCTGTGTCATGTTTGAGCCTGGATCTGATGCTGCTCTGTCTCTTAGACTGTGTCTTTTCTCTTTTTTTTGTCCCTTGCCTTTTAGAATGCCATATGACTTTTTGTTGAAAGCCAGACTTGATATATCTTGTAATAGGAACTGAGGTCATGAGGATTTCAGTGTGAAGTTTCATGTTACATGGATTGGGACTGAGTTATATTTAATGTTTGCTATAATTGTGGGTTCCAGAAACCTCAATTTCCTTTTTTTTTTAAACTTAGAAGTACTGAAGATTGAACCCAGGGAATGCTGAGGTACATCTCCAGCCCTTTTTATATTTATTCTTTGGGGACAGTGTCTCACTAAGTTGCCCAGGCTGGCCTTGAACTTGGGAATCCTTCTGCTTCAGCCCTCTGAGTAGCTGGTATTGCAGATGTGCACTACTACACCAGGTTACAGTTTCCTTTGTTTGTTGTTTTTCTTTCCTTTTCCTTATTGTCTTTGAGTTTCCCTAAAAGGTCCTTCTTAAATAGAATCTTTATTGCAGCTCTAATTTGTAATCTGCTGTTACTTTGCTAGAGTCCTTTTGATATGGTGGTAAGGTAATAGGGACAGGAAGTGGTGTCTATGCTCATTTAATCTGCTATTATTATTATTGTTGTTATTATTATTGTTATTAGTTTTTTGGTGGTTCTGAGTCCTCGGGCTTCAGAAACTTTTTTTTTAGCTTTTTCTTTTTTCTTTAGGTGAGACTGGAAGACTCAGTAGAGAGGTGAAGTTATCCAGTTGCTCTTCCCCCAGGTCAGATAAGTCTATGGTGAAGTAGTTTCATTAGAAGACAGGCCTTTGTTCTTGCAAACAGAGGGCCCTACCCTGTGCTCTTGCAGAATGGTTACTTTTTCCTTGATGTTTACAAAATGTTTAGTCTCCACTACTACCTCATTAAAGCAGGTCAGGTTTTATTTAATCTCCATCAAGAAAATCTACTGAGGCTCCTGGATTTAAATGCTGTAAAAGTATATGGCTCTTCAGGGATTGGCCATCCATGACCTTTGCACCAAGCTACATCCCCAGCCCTTTTATTTTGAGATAGGGTCTTACTAAGTTGCCCAAGCTGGACTTGAACTTGTAATTCCTCTTGCCTCAGCCTCAGTGTGCTGGGATTGACAGGTATGTGCCACCATGTGTGGTTAACCCCCAGGAGTTTTAACTCTCATCTAGTCCACACTTAGCTTCTGGCATTTAGTTAGTTACTGTTTAAGTTTTCCAGCCTCTGACTTCTGATAAGCTCTTCTATTAGCTTTCCCTTGCTGTGACAAAATACCAGAGATCATCTTAAAAGGAGGAAGGATTTATTGTAACTCATAGTTTCAGAGGTTCATGATCAGTTGGCTCTCTTGTTTTTGGGTTGTGGTGAGACACAAAATCATGGCAGGGAGTGTATAATGAAACAAAGGCCCCATCTCATGGTGGCTGGGAAGCAAAAAACATAGAGAGGAAAGGATAAAGGTCCTAATATCCCATTCAAGGGCACGGCCCAAGTGACTTAACTTCCTTCCGTAAGGCTCTACTCCGAAAAGTTCCACCAGCTCTAAGTAGCACTGCAGATCCAAACCATAACAGCCGTGTTCCTCTGCATTTGCTTGTCTCTGCAGTTTTCACAGTGATAGCTTGTTCTGTGACTCTGCTTCTCCAATGGATCTAAGAAAAGTTGTTGATTTTCACTTTTTCCATCTTTTTTCTTGTTGTGAGGACATGAGTGACTTTGAAGCCCTTTACATGTCAGAGCACAAATTAGAATTCCCATCTGGTGGGTGGGTATAGCTATCTCCTGATTTAATTGTGCTACAGGAGTTGGTGCCCTTAAACTATGAGAGAGACAGGGACTCAGCCAAGGCCTGGGCATGTAATAGTGCCTGTTCCTTCCTGTTCCCTTTTAGCCCTGCCTGGCCTAGCCAGACAGCTCCTGGCTCTGTGATTTGGGTAGCTTTTCTTGACTCTTGTGGGGGACAAATGGTGGATGGACCAGGCTGGTCTGAGAGTCCTGTGTTCCCAGCTCTCAATTGAGACAGAGTTTAAGCCCTTCTAGGCCCCTGTGCTATTAGTTGATGCCTCCTCAAAGATAAGGAAGTGATTTGGTGATGAGTTTATGGTTTATGGAAGTATCTCCAGATGCTACCTTTTTCCTTGCTGTTGCTTTTAAGTAATAACATGGCCTCTTAATAGATACAGTGGAAGCACCAGTCACATGACATTGTAGGAATAACCAGTAAGTCAGAACATGTTTATCTTGGACTTTTCTTCCCATGATGAGTGTGTTTTCAAAAGCATTTCCACTGATAGTAGTACTGGGAGATGATCTGGGTGTGATACACAATGGCCTTTGTTCATTTATCCTTGTTAGAAAGGACACCTAGTGTTAAATATTCTCTGCAGCCAATTTGGGGAAATTGTCTTCCTTCTGGAAAACTGAAATTTGGGATGAAGGTGGCTAAAATGTATGACCAGGTTATCTTTTGCTTATTTTCTTACATATGATGTCACTTAAGTCATTTTAGAGGCAAGAAAAACTTTGCATGTTTTGTTTGGTTATAAAGGTATCACGTTAGATTCATGCATTTAAAACTACAGTTGATTCCAATTCTGCAACTTGAAATTGAGTGTTTAAAATGACATGCACTGAACTTCATCATGGTGAACTTCATAGGTTCAGGGGTCTCCTATTTTTGAAATTTGTCCAAAAGAAGCAGGGGTGTGTGTGTGTGTGTGTGTGTGTGTGTGTGTATTTGAGATAGGGCCTGGCTTTGTAGTTCAGGCTGCTCTTGAACTCACTGTGTAGCCCAGGCTGGCCTTGAACTTGGGGCAGTCCTCCTGCCTCACGCTCCCAAGTGCTGGGATTATAGGCATGTGCTGCCTGGCAGCAGCAGGTTGATCTTTGAATGATGAGATATTATTGCCATTTTAAGAAGACACAATCAGGTATAATTTCTACCCTTTGAGGTTGTGTCCCAGCATATGACATGGTGCCCTGTAAAGAGGGGGAGTTCATGAAGATTTGTTGAATGAATTAGTGGGTGAAGGAACATGTCCCCATTTCCAACCATCAGAGTGTTGAGATGGTGCCCACAGGCTCAGGGGGCTCTGATCCCTTGCCTCTCTCTCCCTTGTAGCTAATCTTTCTCTTATAATAATGTCTATGTCCCTGCCAGGCAATCAGTGCCTCTGGTGTTGGTATTGAACTCTGCTTCTCTGGGCTCCGGGTTGTGATTATCTAACAAGACCAATTTTTCCATGAAATTATTTCTCTTCCCTGGATTATTTTAGCCTTGTTTTGGATAAGAAAGGGAACCAAATAAGCACATGCAAATATTTTACATTAAATTACATGTTTATTATCCCCCCATTAGACTCCGAGGGAAATAAAGAATTTATATGGAATTTCTCTTTCCTTGAATTCAAGAATGGTTGGGCTTAGAAGGAGAGAGCAGGTTTCAGAGGCAGTGTGTCCTGGCTGTGTTCTGTAGATGGTGCAGTGAGTCAGTGGGTGGAGAGTTACCTCAGTGATCCTGGAGCACTGGCTGTATGCACTCTGAAGAGGAGTGGGGCCCCTCCCTCCAGGAGCACATGCATGCTGCCAAAGAGCTGGGTGTCTGGGGACACGGGAGGCAGAAGGGACAGCAGCCTGGGCCAGGCAGGGCTCAGTGGCAGGAGTAGATGGTCTGGTTTGAAGGTGTGTTTGGTGCAAAGGGCTTGTGGGGGACAGGGCTCGAGGCCCGTGGGTGACAGGCCATATGCCTGGCTGAGGAGTTAGAGCTTTATCCCGGCAGCCATGAGGTGTCAGGAAAAGGTTCAGGTGAGCGAGTGACATGTTCAGGTTCCTATTTCAAGTCTGGGCAGATAACAGCAGCCACTAGCCACATGGAATCCCTGAGATTAAGTCCAAATTGAGATATGCTAGAAGTGTAAAGTATATGCCAAATTCCAAAGGTTTAGTGCCAAACAGTATAAAATAGTCTCATTAATAATTCTTTCATTCGACATCATGTTGAAATATCATTTTGGATATATTGGGTTAAATAAAGATATGTTACTAAAATTAATTTTACCGTTTCTTTTTAAAATTTTTTTAAAATGTGGCTATTAGAAGATTTAAAATTTCATTGTGGCTCACTTTCTGTTTCTGTCCGGACTGTGCTATTCTTCATTCCCTGGCCTGACAGGAGGCTATTTAGTATGCTGATTGATTCATTCATTTGTGAGTTCATTTATCCAACACGTATTTATGGATCCCCCACTGTGGGCCAAGGACTGCTGTGGGCATTGAGAGCCCAGCAGTGAATAAGACGAGATCCCTAGCCTCACAGAGATGAAACAACTAAATAAGTAATAGAATTCAGATAATGTTAAGTGCCGTGAGGACAAATGAAATGGGGCTGGGATACAGAGGGACTTGGGTGAAAGGCCACTCTCATAGAAGTTGAATGAAATGAGAAAGTAAACCTTATGATTGGTGGGGAAAGCACTGTAAGTGGAGGAACAGCAATGCAAAGGTCCTGAGGTTGGAATGAGATAATGCTGGAGGAACAGCAAGAAGTCCCCTGCGGTGAGGGTAAGACAGGGCAGCTGGGTGGGTGGGGTAACCATAAGGCAGACAGCATTACAGCCACTGAGAAGAGGCTGGGAGGTTTGTAAGGTTAGGGGCTGAGATGTTAGAAGCTCATTTACATTGTGAAAGAATCACTTGGCCACCGTGAGAGGAAGTGGTGGGAATGAGAATGCTGTGAGAGGTGGTGCTGGTTAGCAGAGGGCTGTGGAGAGCTGATGGAGGATTAGGTGTGGGATGAATGTTGGCATTAGGGGCACAGACTTTCTGGCAGGTTGCTTGGGGATGGTGACAGAAAGAGGAATTCATGACTGTCCACCCTAGGTTTGGCCTAAACATGGGAGGACTGGTGGTGCCATCGCTAGATGGGGTGAGACTCAGAGGAGCGGGGACTGGTGGGATGGGGTGGGATATAGGGCCCTTTACATAGGCAGCATTGAGGGTGCCTCTGAGATGCCGAGCATCGAGGGCAAGAAGGCAGCTGGAGATGAGTCCAGAGCCCCCCTTAGAAAACTGGCCAATCAACAGCATGTAGGTGGCATTTGACCGTGGACTTGATGAGCTTCCTAATGGGCTGCAAGTTGTGGAGCCTCTCTTGTGGGAGAGGAGGAACCAGTCCCTGAGGGAGGATGCCAGGAGGGGAGGGGTCCTCAGAGCCAAGAAGACAGTGTAGGGGAGGGAAGGTGAGCGGCCATAGGTTTGGCAGTACTGACCACGGGCGACCTTGGGGAGAATGATCTCAGCGGGTGTGGCAGGGGTGGCTGATCCGGAGTGAATTAAAGCATGGGAGTTGAGGAGAGAGCCAGACCATGGGCTCATTGAGAGGGATTTTGCTCTGCAGGGGTGCAGAGTTAGATGGAGGGACAAGGACAGGGTGCTGGTGTGGCAGCCTCTTTCCTGTGCTGTGAGAGGGACTGGTGGACAAGGAAAGTATGCTATTCGGGGAGGGGAGAGGAAGTTTCTGGTGGGGCCACCTTGGGTTGACAAAAGGGCACAGACCTTCCGTCTCCCGCTGGGAAGGTACAGTTAGTGGCTTCGACAAGCCGGAGGGATTCTGAGCAGATAGATGGAGCGGGTATCAGAGGTGGTGGTGGAACGATGAGTCCTTCTCTTCTGATTGCTTTCGTTTTCCCAGGGAAAGTAGCTGATGGCAGTAGAGAGTGGGTTGGTTGAGGTTTGAGGAGAAAGGTGAGAGGCTCAGATGCTCAACGAGGACCGTGAATGGTGGAGGGAAATCGTTGGCTGTGTTAAGAGTCCACTGGAGGGTTGCGGTCACCGTTTAAAGTGGGTCCGGCCCACGTGGCTGTCTGTGTTCTTCCAGTGTGGCGAAGGCAGGAGTTGACTTGAGGTTTTGCCAGGGAGCAAAAGGGTAGAGAGAGGTGAGGCTTGAACAGTTGTGCCTCTATGTGTGCATGCATGTGTGTGTGTGCATGCATGCGTGTGTGTGTGTGTGCGCATGTGCGTGTGTGTGTGTGTGTTGATGGTGGAGTGTTATGAGGCCAGGCCTTGCGTTAACCAAGATGGACATCAGGGAGGGGATGAGAGGTGGGAGGTGGTTGGGGGTGGTTTGCAGGTTTCACTGGGGCCAAGACTAGTGGGAGGCTCTGGGAGTCTGTGCACAGGATTCTTAAAATTGAGATTGTCATGAAGTTGTCCCTGGTGAGCCCAGGGTCGGGAGTGAGTGGTTGAGCAGACGAGAGGAAAGGAAGGCCCCTGGAGGAACGGGATTTGAGAACTGATGGCTAAAGGGTTGTATGAGCAGTTGACATTGCTAAAATTGAGGACAAAAGTCACAGTGGTGGGAAAGAGTGAGCCAGGGGCTAAGCTCATGGGCATGTGGTACCTGTGGGTGACTCCCACAGAGAGCTAGTGGGAGGTTGGAGGACCCTGTGCTTCAGTGTGGTGGCCACCTGTGGCTGACACTGGCCAGATGCTGCTTCCTTTATAAAAGTAGAGATGATAGTTATACCAACCCCTGTCGTCGGTGGTGAGGACAAAGTGAACAAAATGTTTGAGCTGTGCCTGAGCCCAGTGCTTGGTTGTTGGAAAGCATGGCAGGCTGGTCACTCTTGTCACTGAAGCAGAACATCCTTAAATGAAAGTAATTTGTTTTCAGAGACCAATTGCAAATATATTCTCTCACTGGGATCCTTGGAAGGGAACACGGTCTCCAAGGGGACCTTGAAAGGGATGGATCCCCCTTGGTATGCACCTTCTGGGTGGTGGGTTAATAAGCAGGGTCTTCGGGCACTTGATGCAGATGTGGGTAGTGATACATGCTGGATTAAGTGAATTCCTGGGCTGTTGTGATTCGCAGCAGATGGGAGGGGTCTGGGAAGACCTGGTCCTGGTCTGAGCATGGAGGGCCGGGGGGGCTGCCAGGGTATCCTGTTTGTACAGTGCTTTATGCTATGTAAGCTCATTTGCTTTGGCAGCTCCAGGAAGGCACTGTGCAGGATGGAGAGGGGAGTGTGCTCAGAATGGTGGAGTGGAGCTCAGGATCTGGTACAAGCCAGCCCTCCCCCAGTGCAAGCGCAGACCAGGGCCTGATTTAATGAAAAGCCACAAGATCCTTGGCTTGTCAAGGATGAGGGGGACTTCAGGGGATAGTTGGAGCCCCTGTGGCTGGTTGGGGCTGTGACCAGGATCCCCTTGCCCAGCAGGAAGATGCTTTATGGCCCAGAGCCCAGGGTGGTGAGGCACTCACCCTTGGCCACTCGAAGGCTCGGCTCCTGCTGATCTCTGTGGCTAGTGCCTCCCAGATGACATCGTGGTCAACTGTGCCGAGTTCAGCAAGGGGAGCACTGGCCAAGGTGAGCATGTCATTTCAGGAGCTAAAGTGGGAGATGCCAGCCAGGGCCAGGACCAGGAGAGAGCACAGCTGATGCCCTTGGCACTGCCCACAATGCCATTTGGGATGAGTGCTGTTCCCAGGGACAGAAGCACCACCAGCCCTCAACCGGGCTCTGGAACTCTCCAGTACTATGTCCAGAGTATGGGTGTCATGGCCGAGGACACAGCATGGGATGTGGGCTGGAAATGTTGAATTTGAGTCTTGCACTTCTTGTGGATAACTGTACCGGGGATCGAACTTGGGTCCTTGTGCTTTCGAGGCAGGTGGCAGAACCACTGAGCTAAATCCCTGGCCCCTCTTGTGGATAACCTTTGAAGAAACACCTCTCTGGGCCACTGTGCTGCTCCTGGGAAAACGGGTGGCATGGCGAGCCCCCTTACCTCCTCCCTGCCTCCCCAGCCCGTGTCAGTCTTAATTGGTTGACTAAATATTTAACCCTTGGACTACACACTGTTTGATGATGGTGCAAAGCTTTTCTAGCTCCTGGCTGTGTCCCCAGGATTGGCATATCGTAGCTGCTTAACAAGTGTTTGTTGAATGAATCATGTTCGTGCTTCCTTGTCCCTTGAGACTCAGCTAGCTAGTTTAGTGGCTGTCCAAGAAGCAGATTGGGCTTGTTCTTCTCAGTATCTTTGGATTGATGCATTTATCCCAGGGAAGGAGGCAGTTGGCCCAAGGCCACTGGCTGTTGTTGTTTCCTTCTCCAGGGAATTGGAAGGCTGAGATTGGTGGGCCAGGGACCAGGCTCCAGAGGCAAACAGATTTGGCTCCCAATCCCAGTGCTGCCTGACTAACCCTGTTGCCTTTGGCAACTCACTGCCAGCATCGGATCCCCAGTCACCCCAGCTCAAAAAAGAGAACAGCGAAAGCTATCTCATGATGGTAGCGTGAAGTTTAAGTAAAATAAATGAAGTGTCTGCTATGGTGCCAAGAAAAAGAGAGAACTCAAAGAGTAGTAACTATTTGTTGAAAGACTGGGGATCTCCTACAGTCTGCCAGCTCCTGGATTATTTTGCAAAGTTTACTATGTAGCAGTTGCGAAGGACAGGGGAGCTCCTACTGTGAGCAGTGCAGAAGTGTGGAAACGGGTGCAGATTGGGAGCCTGGAAGGTCTCTTGGGCCCCAGAAGGTCTCTGCTCACCTACATCATCCAGATATTAAAAGGATCAGTTGAGAGAGTGTTATTTATTTAGCATTTTTCAGGGGTTTTTTGTTTAGCTATTTAATCTGTCTGAAATTTATTATCATGTATTTTTCCAGGTGTCTCACTCTTATCTGCTCATTTACTCGCCTTATTTGTCTTTACCATGTCTAATTTTAGTTAATAAAACTTTATGGCAAGAGCTGAAGCCTCCTTCTCAGCCTCATTCCCTTCACTCTCCAAAGATAACAACAATCAAGAATTTGGTGTTTGTAACACCCGGAGCTGGTTTATAATAATGGTATTTAAGGATGAAATAATATCAATCCTAAGGGGTCTTGCAACTTTTAATTTCCTTTTAAAATTTTATTTTGATGTAATTTCAGGGTTGCAGAAAAGTCGTTAGCGGAGTACAGAGAATTCCCGTCTCCTCTTCACTCATATTCCCCAAATGGTAACACTTCCCATGTTGACTCCATCGTTGTCCCTCTTTACCTCTTCCCCTCTTCCCTTCTCTCTTTCTCCTGTAAAATTCTAAGGCATTTGAGACTGTATTGCAGGAAGAATGCCCTTTTACCCATTAGTACTTCAGGATGTACAGTATTCATAAAAACAGGGACGTTCACTTATATCACAGCAGTGAGTGATTAAATTAGGAAATTAACACAGAATATTAGCTAATCTACAGATTTTATTCATTTTCCACCATCTATTCCAGCACCCTTTTCAGAATGAGAGAACTCGGGATTACAAGTGGGATTCTGTTTTCCTGTTCTTTAGTGTCTTTCAACCTAGAGGAGATCTTCAGTCTTTGCCTTTCATGACCTTGACATTTCCAAGGCTCTCCATCCAGTTATTTTGTAAAACGTCCCTCAATTTTGATTCTATCTATTTTTTCCTGAGAATTAGATTCAAGTTAAACTTTTTTTTTTTTTGGCAAGAATAGCAGAAGTGATGTTTGGTGTTCTCAGAGCATCACTGGGGGGTAATTTCTGATTAAATAATTGGTCCTTTCCCCATTGATTTGAAATGACACATTCACAGTTTTCTAAATTCTCATATATACATGGGTCTGGATCTGGACTTTTTAATCTTTTAAATTGACCGGTTTACCTAATTCTGCACTATTTTCAACTGTTTTAATTACTGTACCTTCTTAATGTGAGATTATGTGTTATTCTTTTAAGAAGCATACAGCATAGTACAGATTCTTAAAAAATTGTTTTGCACAAGCTTTGTATCATCTCCATAAGATCTCCCAGAAATCCCCTTGGGATTTTGACTGGAGTCACATGGAATTTATAGATTCATTTTTAGAGAAGTGACAAATTTATATTAAATCTTCTCACGCAGAAATGGCTGTCTTCATCATTCAGGTCTTTGATGTTTTTCAGAAAAATTTCACAGTCATCTTGGGGATCACACATATTTCTTAATAGGTTTGCTTCTCAGAGTTTTAAAGCTTGTGTTACTCATAGGAATGGCATTCCGTAGCCCATTATATTTTCTAGTTGATTATTGTTGGTATGTAGGAAACTCACTGACTGTGAATATTTATTCTGTATCTGGTTACTTTACCAAATTATTTTTGTTCTGAAAATAGTTTTTCAGTTGATTCTGTTAGATTTTTGAGATTGTATTGGAAAATAATGGCAAGCTTATCTATTCCTTTGTAATATTTAGCTTGTTTCTCTTTTTTCAGCTTTTTCACATGGGCTGGGATCTCCATAATAATTTTTAATAATACGGTAGAGATATATAGTGTATTTATTCTTGGTTATTTTTGACTTTGATTGGAATAGCTCTGGTATTATACTATTAAGTATTTGCCGGATGCTTTTGAGAAGTACTCTTTAGAAAGATTTTTTAAAAATTCCTAGTGAATTGTATTGATCAGTTTTTTGTTTTGTTTTGTTTTGTTTTCAGATTTCAAACTATCCCAGACCACCTAGGATGGTATTTTTCTGGAGTTGTATTACTTTTGTAATTTAGTGCCATGTTTTATTTGCTAACATGTATATAGGGATTTTGGATCTGTAATGTGTGCTTATCTCACGTGCAGGAGGCACTGGGTTCAATCCCTAGCACTGCCAAAAAAAAAAAAAAAAAGTCCCTGGCCCAGTTTTAGTATGAGAATTATGCTGGGTTTGTAGGAAGGATTGGAATACTTCCTTTCATCCCTGCCCAGCAGTTTAGAAAACATTGATATGTTTATTGAGGATTCAATAAAATTTGCCCGTAAAATTATTTGGATATTCCCAGTAATTTTATAATTCACATTTTCCTCTAATTATTGATCTGTTCAAGTTTTCTGTTTCTTCTTGAGTCAGTTTTGGGTAGTGTTTATTTAGAAAATGGTCTATTTCATTTACATTTTAAAATATATTAGTATAAAGCCCTCCTGCTCTTCTTCTCTCCATCTCTCCCTGTGATTCAGTAGTTACAGCTATTTTATTTAATATTTTAAAGTTATTTTTTATTTTGTTGGCCAGACACATGGGGAGAGACAGAGATAGGTATTTTACTGGTAATTTCAAGAACCCAACTTCGCTTTTATTATCAAGGCTTTTGTTGTCTATTTCTTTAACTTCTTATTTTTATTCATTTCTACATTCTTTTGGTTTATTTTTATTTTTTCTTCTTAGTTCATTTCTTTTCTTGAGTGACTATTTTGGAAATATCCCATGGGTTTTAGTATATAATGCTGTCATTGTTCATTTTTAAATAATCTGTACTTGAATTTCTTTTTAAAAAAATACTCCTCTAAATAACCTTTGGGTTATATTTCTAAGCGGTTAAAGTTTTAGTGGCTCTCCTTTTGTTTAATTTTTAGTTTTATTGCTTTGTAACCAGAGAATATGGCCTGTGTAATTTCTAATTTAAAAAAAAAATTATTGAGGCTTTCTTTGGGGCCTATCACATGATCAGTTTGTAAATTTTCAGTGGATTTTTTAAAAGATGTGTATTGTTTTATAAGGACATGTAAAAATATATCAAACTGGCTAATTGTGTTTTTCAGGTCCTTGATTGCCTCATTTGGTTTTCTTTTTGTTTTTTGATTTTTGAATCCCGTGTTCTGTCCATTTCTGAGAAGTATGCTGCAGTATCCTATTAGAACAGACCTTTCTTCCCATTTCTTCTTGTATTTTACCAATTTTTGATCTGTGTTTCTTATGGATATATAGGGCTGGGGATTTAGCTCAGTGATTCCATCACCTGCCTCACAAGCAAAAGGACCCAAGTTCAATCCCCGGTACCAAAAAAAAAAAGAGGTTTAAACTTATGGATATATAAAAGGTCATTATTGTATATCCTTTGGTAAATTTGTAAATCTCTTTGTCCTTTGTAGTTATATCCCCTTAGAGCCTGTTAACTATTTCTGCCTTTTATTGACCTAGCTCTTTTCTAACTTTAATTCCTTAATTTTTTAAACAAGTCTTTGTCTTAAAATAAGACTCACAAGGAGCTGCAAATATAATAGAGTGTTCCCTTGCTCTTCTCCTAGCTTTAATCATCAGTGGCATCTTACATCACAATATCTTCTATTTTATTTATCCTTTCTCAGTCTCCTTTAACTCCTGGCCTGCCTACTGCAGTCCCAATTTTTGGTATCCTGTGTTTTTGACAGGGCAATTTATATACTGTCTATATTTATTGTGCTTACTTGTTTAAATTCAACTTCTTACTGCCTCTTTAGTTTGGATGGATTTAGCTTTTCATGATTTTCTCTTTTCTGATTATCATCAAATTGCTAAAATTCTCTTTATTCCATTTTTTTTGGGGGGGGGGTACTGGGGATCGAACTCGGGACCTTGCGCTTGTAAGGCAGGCGCCAGAACCACTGAGCTAAATCCCCGGCCCCTTATTCCATTTTTTGTTGTTTCCCTTTGGGTTGGAAGGTCATAGTTCAATGTCTCATTTCTGACATATACATGAAATTTTAGCAAACATACTGAATCTTGGGCAAAAATAAATTAGTATCCCTAATTCCCCTTAAAGACTGCTCCCCCACCCCTGCCCCAAAAGTGCATTGACCTTTAAGTTATCCTTCCTCTGTGGTCTGTTCTGGGTTAATGGGATATGGAATTTTATTTCCAGCTTTTAAAGAGAAATGCTCCATTATGTTTTTGGGAATTCTATATGAGTTGCCTTGTGCCTCCTAGCTATGTTTTCCATCACTGTTGAGACAATTCTGTTTTGTTGGGTTTGTTCTCTCTTCTAAAATTCTATGTAGTGCCCTCTTTCTCTCATTCATTTTCCTTGTTCTTTTCAGAAAAAGTGTTGGGGTGGCATCTGAGACTTCGCATGTTTTAAGAGGTCATTATTTTTCCTCAGGCTTGAACTCTGGGTTGTTTGGCTGTTGAGGACTGTGTTGAATGACTTTTTCTCAGAACCTTGTAACCACTATCTAGCCCGTGATCTTGACTTAGACTGTCTTCTTTAAGTTGTTTTTTCCTTTAAGGAAGCATTTAGGATTTTCTCTTTGTTCTCAGCATTGGATAATCTTATCAGGCTGTGTCTAGGTGTCTTGTTTCATTCCTCTTCCTCAATTCTTGGTCCTCCAATCTGAAAACTCATACTTTTTTCCTGTTCTTTTTCTGCTGTAAAGATCCGAGTGAATAGTTAGGTCTTTGAAGTAGAACCACAGTGAGGCCCTGGCAGTGGATTGCCAAGATGAACGTCTCTGAGATGCATTCTCCTCATGTGGAAAAGGCCAGAACAGCTGCTGCCAGAGTGTTGTAAGGAGAGGAAATAGGATATAGCTAGCAGACCTTTAGGACTGTGTCTGGTGTGCAGTGAGCAGTCAGTGATGACACCTGTCCTTTCTGTCCTTCCTGCAGGTCTGAGAGATGGAGGACAGTTGTGGGCTTCTGAGTTGGAATTAGAGGGATAGACAAGCTGAGATCTCTGAGCCTCACAGTCCCTCATAGAAATGGTGGAATTGACAGGTTTTTACTTTATAGTTCTTCTTTTATTATTATTTTTAAAATTTTTACATAGAAGAAAGGCTTCATAAGAGATAATTTTATACTTCTGAATCTTAAGTCTTTCCACCCCTCATCTTCTCTTTTTTTTTTTCCCCTACTGTGTTTGGTCTTTCTGATTAATGGGATTTTGTTGAAGGCAGAATCCAGGGGTTCAAAGGGCTTCAGCTTTACCATAGGGAAAGGACTGTAGATGTGTAGAAAGGGTGTGTAGACACAACCCAGAGCCTGTTTGATATAATAGTTAGATGATTTTGTGCATGATCTGTCACCAGCAGCCCTCCGACCTTCTCCTCTGTGTGTGTGGTCGCTTCCTGGACTATAAGCTCATCTGTGTGTCCCTACATCCTGCATGCAGTAGGTGCTTAGGGAATGCTTATGGAGCAGAAGGGAGATGACTACTTCATTTTTCCTCTGTGGAGAAATGATTGCTTCTCACCTCAGTGGCCAGGTCTCAGTTGCATTTGCTGTTTCATAAAAGATTTTATTTGTAGTTGAATGACAGTCAGTTCTTTCAGAAAAACAAGAAGAACTGGTTCAGAGCCATTGTGAAACTCTGTTTTAATAGCACCAAGATGGAGCTCTGGCAACTTCAAAAAGAGCAATCAAGAAATTCTTGTTTGTTCAACAGAAAGGGCTATTTAGGCGGTTACTGAGCTTCAAAGTCACCCCTAACGCCATATAATTTTTGAGTTCTAATGATTTTTTTAGCCTTGAAGGTAATTGGTGAAAAGTGTACTTTATTTAGAGAGATGCCCTAGGTTGGTTTCACCAAGTGGACAATGTTCTAGGTGATTCTGGAAACACCAGGAAGAGATTCAGCTGGCCATTTGGCTGGGTAGGGTGTGATTTCCAACATTCTTCTCTCCCCTGTGGTTCACCCCACAGACGTTTTTGAGCCTTTATGCTCTGTTTGGCACTGGTGAGTTGGGCAGGGTGCTGTCTTTGCCCTCAGATGCCCCGAGAAGGTGTGGGAATGAATCCTTGCAGTAGAGTGTGCTAAGCGCTAACTCTGCCCCCAGAGTGATGGGGTCAGGGAGGACAGCAGTGGCCAAGGAGGAGCTGTCTGTGTACTGGAGAGGGAAGAGTGTTTTCAGCAGTGCATCCAGAGGCTCGGCAGCACGTGCAGCACACTTGGCAGTCACACGTCCTGGGTTCCGGCAATGTGTCTGGGCAGAGCATGCGCCCATGTGCCATGTTCAGTAGGGATAGGGGCTCCCATGTTCCATCTCAGGAGCGCAGTTGCCACTACCCAGCTGATTATTGCCATGGCAGGACACAGGGCCTGTGTGGCCAGATCTTCTGAGTTCCTGTTTTTCTTCTAAAGAGAAGCTTGGAATCTGGACATTTAGGTACAACTTCTGAAATTTCAAGTCATGACCATTGACTGAAAAAAAATGTAACAGCTGGGTGTGGTGGTGTATGGGTGTGTGTGCTGCTGGGAGGCTGAGGCAGGAGGATCAAAAGTTTGAGCCCAAGTTGGGCAATTTAGTGACTTAATGAGATCTTTTCTGCAAAAAGGGACAGGAGTTTGGGATGGAAGTCCTGGATTCAATCCCCAGGGCAGTAAAAAACAAAGGAAAAAGGTAAGTAAATAATGTAAATAAAAATAACATAACATGCAAAATACACACTCTCGGTCACTAGTTTGTGAAATCTGTTTAGGGGCTGGAGAGAAGTAAGGATGTAGGGGAACCCTGGGCCTGACCTGGCCTTGAGTTTGGCCCAGCCTGCCCTTGGCTGGTGTTAGGAAGGAGGGGACACACAGTCTTCTACTTCAAAAGGGAGCACAGGGATTCCAGAAATCGATGATCTGCTAACCTTACTTTATTAGGAGTTGGGACATAAGAATCAACAGAGTTGTTTTTTGTTTTTTGTCTGTCTCTCTCTCTCTCCCTTCCCTTCCCTTCCCCTTTGCCTTTCCCTTTTCTCTTTTCCCATTTTTTCCTTTTCCCTTTTCCCTTTTCCCTTCCCTTCCCATCCCGGGGACATTGACTTTGCACTGACCTATGTCCCCAGCCCTTTTTATTTTTATCTTGAGACAGGATCTCAGGTCGTTAACTTGCCCAGCCTGGGAATGAACCTGAAATCCTCCTGCTTCAGGCTCCTAGAATGCTGGGGTTGTAGCTGTGCACTACCATGGCTAGTGAGTTTTCTTCTTTTACCATCTTTTGCTAAGCCTGACTTGGGAGTCTAATGGGTGATAGTTGAGGCTTGACTGCCTTTTAGAGACTCCAGCCTCCCTTTGGCACCTATTTGGCTTGGAATTTCTCCTGACCTCTTGTGAAATTTCTCCTCTTCTTCATTGATGACGGAGGAGAGGGCTGGGTGAATATATGCTTGGCCAAACTAGCCCTTGGGACGGACTTTCCTGCCCCTGCCCAGTGCATATTCTCCTTCTCCTGGAGCAGATGAAATCTTTTAGAGCTCTTTGTTCTTAACTACGCATCACAGAGCTATCCAGTAGAAACACAATGCAAGTCACATGTGTCACTTCACATTTTCTAGTAGCTACATTAAAAAAGGAAAAAAGATGCAAGTCAAATGAATTTGGGTAACATTTTATATAACCCAGTATCTCCACAGTGTTATCAATTCAACATGTAATCATAGTAAAAGTTCTTATTAAGGTAGTATCCACTTTTTATTTTGTACAGTGCTTCCTCAGTCAGTATGTATTTTCTACCTGACAGCTGTCTCAGTTTGAATTAGCTCCATTGCAAGAGCTCAATAGACACAAGGGGCTTGTGGCAACTGTATCGGACAGTGTGGCTATAACAGATGCACATAAAAAAGTGATGTTTCCCCAGATGAAAGAGTGTACAAGCCACCAGTTACCCAGTTATTTGAAAGGACATGTTTGATCCTGTGGCTTGCCTGCTTGGGTTTTGGTCAGCTCCCCAGTCTCCTCAAGATGAAGTCTTTCCAGTTCACACCCCTTTCAGGCACCATCTTGCTTCTTCCCTCTTTCTGCACTGGCCCTCTTGATTTAGACATGCCCAGCACCTTCCAGCCTCAGAGCCCTCACACATCCTGCTCCCATGTCTGGATGGTGCCCCACTCCCACCCCACCCTGTGCTTGGCTTCTGCCAAACCATCTTTTATATTAAATGTCTAATTTTCAGGGAAGGCCTGTCTTTATCTCCCTATTGCCAACTCCAGACTAGATTATTATTTCCCTTTTTCTTTTTTTTACAGTCTTGGGAATTGAACCTAGGGCCTTTTACCCTGAGCTACACCCCCAGCCCTTTAAAAAAAGTTTGTTTTAAAACAGAATTTCACTAAATGGCCCAGGCTGGCCTCAAAGTTTCGGTCCTCCTGTCTCAGCCTCCCAGTGGGCTGAGATTACAGGCATGCGCCACCACACTCAGCTGGTTCCTTCTTTGATGCTGTCCTGGAGAAGAGTCTTCCTGTCAGCACCTGCTACGTGATGGTTATCTTCCAGTTGGTGAGATGGTTGCTTAATGTTTCTCTACCCGATTAGATTGTGCACTTCAGGAATGTAAGGGCCCTGGCCCCTTTGCTTGATTTATCCACAGTAGCTAGTGTAGCGGCTGCAGAAAATAGATGATCAATAAATATGAAATGAGTGGTGGAGGACTGAAAGTCATTCTTGTAGATTAATGTTGGTCCCAGGGGACCCCGAGGACCTGGGCCTCTAAGAGGGAGGCCAGGAGCTCAGCCCCTGCAGCCAGTGCTGCCCTTCTGTTTTGTCGTTGGCAGAATCATCCTCTCTGGGTCCCTCTCTTGACTGGCTTTCAGCTGCCTGTAAATTATATTTTTGGTGGCTGTTAATAAAAATATAGGGCTGGGGAAAAAAAAAAAAAAGACTTCTCCTAATAGAATTTTATTAAATGGCACTAGTTTAAAAATGTCTCGTAAAAAGTTAATTAATTTGGGATTTGGGGATGAAAGGCGTGATATAAATGTCAGTTATTATTATTACAATTTCAGCCGCACGCTTATGCTCTGGATCCAGCCCCTGATCTGGAGTCTCTCCTACTCCCACAGACTGGCAGCTCCGCTGACATGCCGGAGGCAGATTGGAGCTTTGGGGTCCATCGGGGACAGAGGACCTGGCCAGGTTAGGCAGTCCTGTCTGTTCATCCAGGATGAGCTGAGGCCTTGAGAACGGGTGGCACCGGCAGGCCAAGAGCCGTTCAGAACAAGGTGGCCTGGACACTCTGGGGAGTTCTCAGCTGCAGCAGTCCAGAATAGCAAGGTCAAGGGCTTTGCCCATCATGGAATCCTGGGATGTTCAAGCTGTCGGGGCTGTAAGATATTGTAGCCTCACTCTCATTTTACAGAGAGGGAAACTGAGTTTGAAGGAGGGCGGTGGCAGGCCTAACCCAAAGTCACATAGCAAGTTAATTAAATTTATGGAGCAAAAGGCAGTGGATGCAATTAGTGAAATGGGGAGAAGCCTTTAAAATAAGAGATTCAGACAATTTATTGGTGACAAGTTCAGAAAGAGTTTTCCGAGGAAACGGGAGTCTTGGGACTTCCTTTGAGTTCACAGAGACAGACAACCCTTTGCTCTTTCAAGATGCCCCACCTTCATTCCCCTAATGGCAGACAGAGTACCTAGAAGGCCGAGCTCAGCCCTGGCCCTATGTGTAATTACCAGTGCGAGGTGGGGGCCACGCTGTGGTATTAATCAACATCCAAGGTGGGAGACCTGTGTGCCTCAATTTCTCCATCTTGAAAGGGGTTGTGAGGATAGATACACCTTGTGGAGCTGTGGTGGGGGATGGTGCACTGGCAGTGGATCTCAGGGTCTTGTAGGCCCTCAGAGCCCAGCAGTGGCAGCCATGGCTGGTTGTCCTGCCACCCTTACTGGATGCCCGTTCACTGTGCAGAATGCCTGGCAGTGTGTGCCTGCTACCAGCAGTGCTCACCACCCCCCTCTTCCCTGCAGCCTGTTCTGACTTGGACGGTTCCAGACTGGCCTGGTTCCTGCTGACTTTTTCTGGTTCTGAAATCCTTGTTCGGTTTTGAGGATGACATGGACAGCGTGTCCCCTTTCCCCTTCTGAGTGACCCCATCGTTCACCAGAGTCACACCCAGACAGCCCAGTTCAGAGGAGGTGCTCAGGGGTGGGATCAGGGAAGCAAGCTCATGTCTTTTTGGTCTCTTGACTAAGAATCTGGCCTGGAGCTTTTCAGGGACTCCTTCTCTACTGGCTAGTTAGGGCTGTCCGGGGACATTGTGGATTCAGAGACAGCCAGATTCTAACTTGGGCTGCTCCATATGAGTGAGCTATTATACTTAATCTCAGTAACCCCATTTCTTCTCCTGGACAGCGGGGATACAGATTGCCTACACCGTAGCTTATTAGATGCAATAAAGGCGATGCTGCCTCCGAAGACCTTAGTTCACAGCACGCAGTACCACAATAAGCACTCGGGTGATGTCAGTAAATAGAGTGCCTTTGTGACCCATGACACCGTGGTGGCCCTCCTGCATGGCAAGTTCTTTGTTATCACCTAAAGGGGTTGGCACACACATCCCTACTAGAACCTTCCATTTCTACAGTCATGTGCCTCCAGTGATCATTGAACTGAACTGAATTGAGAGTTCTGGCTGTGCTTTATCTGGGCCTTGGACCATCTGAGCCTTGGGCCAGGAGAGGCGTGAGGCCAGGCCTGTCCTTGTGTCCCCAGCCTGAACAGCCTGGATGTGAGGCACGTGACCTCCCAGCCTTTTAGAATGTGAAATCAGCAACCTGTTGTGTCAGCTAGAGAAAGGAGGGCCGCACCTCTATTGTTATGCTTTGTTGTAAATAAAATGTTTACTCTTTTCCTCCACCTTCCCCTCCGAGGAAGCCACAGCTGCTTCAGACTTTTAAGTTCTTTAAATGGAAGGCCTAGAAGGATGGCAAAGAGAAGGGAGGGAAGGTCCAGGATGGATGTCCCTGTGGTCATCACCTTGTAACTCTTGACAGACAGCAGCAGCATGGCAGCTTGTTTTTCCCTCAGTGGGTGGCAGAGGCAGGCAGACTGTGTGGCGAGAGATGCTGTGGACCTCTCAGCAACAGAGCAGCTTCCACCCCTCGTCCTTATTGGATTTCAATGAGTCTTTCTGCTCTGGGTCTTACACACAGCGTAGCCTCATCAGTGGAGCAGCAGAATGTTGCTGCCTTGGTACTGAGGGTCTTTGGCTCCCTCCCTGGCCATGGTCACCCAGAATGGGAAAGTGCAGGAAGCACAGTGCGTCTGACTTCTCACAGGAAGCACAGGGCTTTGGAATCCGACAGATCTGTTTATAGGCACAAGCCAGTTGGAAGATGGTGACTGCCTTTCCTGCCACTTGTGTGGCAGGCTTTGCCTGCAAATCTTGAGTCCTTACACCTTCTCTTGAGTATGTCAGGGCCTTAAAGAGAGTTACCTGCTCCTCACAGCCTTGGAGCTGTCAGATCAGAAGAGGCAGACCTATGACTGGGAATGGGAAGGGTCAAGACGGCTCCTGGAAGACCTCTCTTTTGATCCACTTTAGACTTTTAAGATCAAAACTTAGTGCATTAAAAGGTCACGTTATTTCACCAGACCTACCTGGTAGTTCCCAGTGAAAGGCCCATTCTGTACCATTCATCCATTACATACTTGGGTGCCACTGTGCCACCCATGGCGCTAGGAGCCCCTTGTGCTGGGTAAGCTTATGGGAGACTGGTAATATGGGGGAAACTGTGCCTTCTTAAGGGTACAGGGTATGCCCAGGTTCTGATCCACTGATTTAGTTGTCTCTGTACTCTCTGGCATGGTAGGGCAGCTTCTGCTTTTTAAATTTTGGAGGCTGCTGTAAGATCGCTGATCCTCCCCTTGTTCCCCAGGAAGGGAAACTCAGTGGCAGAGAAAAAACTGGAACACAGGCTTCCTGGTCTCCAGTCTGGATGTTGTGACTGGATTAAACCAGGTGATGAGGGAGAAGGCAGTGGAGGAAAGCAGGGCCAGCATGGTGGTGGCCAGCACTGCCCATGAGATTGCTTGGCTTTTGACTTCTGTGTTGGAACGTCACTTCTTCCACACAGAGGCAGCTGCTGGTTATTACAGATTGCTACATGTGTTTGGATGAAAACAATTAGAGAAGGAGTATTGTTAGTCATTGCAGCTCCCACTGAGGGTTGAGTGTCACTACCCAAGTCCTAAAACTCAAGGGATGGGACAGGGCGGGACTCAAGTGCAGGGATGGTCCTCAGTGGGAAGCGAACCATTTTCTCTCCCAGCATCCCTCCATTGACAGTCATTTTTACAGACCCTCAAAGACATTTGGCTCATCCTTATAGCAGATTCCTTTGCATCCCCATAGCAGGATCATCCAACTCGAATGCCTCTGTTGTCAGGGTGCTCACTACCTATCAGTCAGACTTTTTCCGTGGAGGAGAATTTTCCTCTTCTTCCCAGTCTCAGAACTGCTTCTCTCTGACTTCTGTCCCTCAGAAACCTGTGCCCTCCTCTCTCCTCTCACAGTGAAAGGGCTCCACACAGCCCAGCCCTGTCAGGCTCTATCACCTTGACTCCATCTGGGAAAATACTATACTCCAATGTCTAAGTGTGTCACTGCCAATAATAGTGTGAGGGCTCCAAATCCAAGGGCCTTTCTAGGATCGTTTCCTGATTAATTAGGTCAGCATCTCCAAAATCAATTTCCAGTGAAGTTGCTTTGCCTGGTAGCACCACTCCCGCCCAGTCGGGCCTGGTAGTTGGCACTGGAAGCAATTCCCTGGCCTCTGGCCTGGTTCAGGCCCTGTCTCTACCTGGGAAGAAAGTCACAGAGAGTTGCACATCTCTTCTGTGATTACCCCGACTTTTATTTTATCTGCCCCCCTTCAAATTTTCCATTAAACCCCTGTAGATCCTGCTTCAAACAGGCAATTAGACTAACAACGTAATTATATCCCTCCATGCTAATTGTAACTGGTTTAGGGGAAAAACAAAGAGAAAGAGGCTTCAAAATCTCTGGAAACTAAAAGCTGTGGTTATAATTTCCAGGTATTTCATGTGCCTGATTGCAGCAGTCTGGTGTCTGCCTCAGGACGTAGCTTACCTCTGGCCTAGCCTGTCTCTTCCCTCCCAGGCCTTCTCCCTGCCCCATCTTTCCAGTTTTCTGTTTCTGATGCCCTGGCCCTGCTGGCCCTGGCTTCCATTCTGTGACTCTCTTAACCATGTTCACTCAGATCCTTGGAGAAAAAGAGTGTGGGCGCTGAGGTTGGAGGTGGAGGAAATGGCATTTCATCATGCTTTGTACCGTCATCTCCAGTAGCTTTGGGTTGATGACCATGTGATTTTCCCAGGGAGGTTGGTAGAGGCTCAGGAAGAATGGGCAGAGTTGGATCCGGAACCTGGATTTGAGCGCAGGGTGTGTGACGAGGAAGCTGTCAGGAGACATGTGCCACCCCACCATTCTCCACATTTGCAGAGCCTCTTCTCTGGTGACTGAGTCTCAGTGCCTGCTCTGGGCTGCTCTAGGCCTGGGGAGGGAGGCAGGCAGGTGATGGAGCAGGGGGACCATCAGGAGGAGTAACATGGGACGTAGAGTCATCAGAGAGGGCCAGGACAGGATGACTGAGAGGTTTCCTGGTGTAAGAGCTGTCTAGGGTTAGGCATGGACAATGGGAGGAGAGGTTGGTGGGCAGTGAGCCTGAGAACAGGCCCAGGAGCCCTGACGTGGCCAAGCGGTAGGAGCATGCATAGCTGGGGAAGAAGCCGCGCTGGAGAAGAGCAAGCCTGTGTCCCAGAGGAGGAGGAAGAGTGTAGAGGGAGTGTGTTGATGAAGTAAAGGTTTAAACCAAGGGAATTTATAAGGACAGACTTGTGCATTAGAAAGATGAAACAAGCTGCAGATGGAGGTTGTTGTGTGGGAAGGGTCTTGAATGGAGGTAGGAAAGCCTGCTACAGGAAAAGGGCCCAGATAATTTTCTATGAATAACTATTTGCTGGGATGGAGCTGGCCTAGCTGTGTGACTTTGAGGTGGCCATTTAATGTCTCCGAGCCCCTCTTTCCTCAGGAAATTACAGGTATTCATATTAACCTTTCCTTGTCATGGAGGCCTGTGAAAGATAAGGTCTGTAGAGAGAAGTTTCAGCTCAGACTCACATGGAGTAGGCCTCAAAGTGAGCTTGTACCAGCACGGCCAGGGAAACCTTCCCTGGTGTGCATCCTCTCTCCCATCAGCTCTGACATTTGCAGAGGGGAACTCAGGAAATTATGTGACTTGAGTTCTTGGATACAGAGTGGTTTCTCAGTCATTGTGCCTTTTGCTCTCTTGGCTTCCGACCCTGGAGAACCAGTGTGGAGAACCAGTCTGGTTCGGTGCCATTTTCCTTTTCTCAAAAACAGGGTTTCCCAGTATGATGACTGAATGTGGTTAGTGTTTCCCTTCAACACGTCACTCCTGTTGCCATTCTGAAACTAGGTTGGAGACTGTCATCTAGCAGCGGTAGGGCCACTTGGAACCCCACCTTCCTCAGCTTTTTGATTTGGGCCACTTGGTTGTCAGGTATCTTGGCCCTGGGTTTGCCATCAGTTTTCGGATGGGGCGTTTCATTAAAATTTCCATTAACTATTTTTTTCTTTTTTTAAACCAGTGAGCAGTTTATAAATTCATTAACTTTTTACTACACTTGTGAAACCAGAAAGGGGAATAAAGGAAATGAAATATTTGGTCCATAGCATTTCATTCGGAGATGGTGACCCTTCAATAAGGAGTACAAAAAGCTGTCTGAGATGCATTATTAGGAAGGTCTGCCTTCCAGAAGGATCCAGAACTGAAATATCCACCCTTTTCTCACACTTGGTAGCTAATCCATCCTTTCTTTCAAACCTACTGATTAATTTTTCACCAAGTGGATGTTAGCCCCGCAGGAGCTCCCGCTCTGGGCAAACTCTGTGACTCTGAATGTACTTCCTTATATTGAGGTGCAGTCTGACTCCTAGTCACTCTCGTATTTCGTTGGGGGCATGCGGTTAGTGATGCCAAGAAGGTTGAGTGCGCGGGCTTTCACACAAGCTTGGGTCCAGACTTGCTTTCAAGCTTGCTAGCTGTGTGATTTGAAACAAGGGATTTCTCCAACCCGAGCCTTACTTTCTTTGTAAAAGAGCATTAGTGTCTCTAATGCCGTACCAGAAAAGTGACACTAATAATCTCTACCCCACAGTTAAGTGGTAAGGATAAAATGAAATGGTTGCTAAAGATGACTGAGCCACAGCCGCATTTCAGCCTGAGCCATGTGGCTGGACTGGCCATCCATGACATTGTTATTTGAATCCAGTTTCTTCAGACAGCAGGTCATATCACCTCAGTTTCCCCACTTGTAAAGTAGGTGAATAATCCCTAGTTAATGAGGATGCTGGATAAGATCAGACACATTTAATGAACCTTTTAGAGTCAGTAGCACATAATAGTGTCTTAATCCACACTAGCACGCATCCAGCAGTTGTGGTCACCACTACTTAACAATATAAAAACTTCCCTTCCTGCATCTAATGTGTTAAAAAGGCAGAGGGTTTAAAGATGGTGTCCTCCAAGAGCCCCTCAGAAAGAAGATCTCTCAGCACTTGGCAGTCCTGTAGGGATCACCTTGCCTGGCTCTGGGTGGAGCTTGAGTACTCTGCCTGTGGAACTGCCCATTGGGTGGCCATGTCCCTGGGTCCATCCTCAGGATGGATAGACGCAGGTTTTTGCAGTCACAGGTTTTCAGTCTGGAATAGGGTGGGCCATAGGTAGTATTCTTATCCCAAGTACCTGCCCTTCTAGATATGCATCCTGAGTGTTGTAAAGCACGACAAGCTTTTCCTCAAAAGTAGTAATAATAGAAATCCAAGCAGGAAGGAGGAAAGAAATTGTTCATGTTTTTACCATCCAGGGCCAGTGCCTTTGTGGATATTGTCTCTCTGTGTGTGGAGGGTTTATTTATGTTAACTTTATGTAAAGTTAGGTATACAGTTTGGATTCTGTTCTTGTGACTTAGTATATTTCTTGTAGCTTTCCACCATTGCTGAACACCCGTTTCAACAGCTTTGTAAGCAGGACTTTGCTTACACTGTTGTACTTAGTGGTTGTCCCCAAATTTGCATTATAAATAATGTAGTGAGCATCTTCGTGCATGGCTTTTTCCTGCTTTTGTACAGTATTCATAACTTCATTTCCCAAAGTGAAATTGTGGAGTCAAAGGAGAGGGGAGTTGGTAAGACTGTTGTGACAGTTCCAAGTAAAAACTTGAAAAAAGCAGCAGTGGGTGTGACAGCTGAGACACACAGCTGCTCTGGAGATCTTTTAGAAGGACGTTTGTGGGAAAGTTGGTGTGACAGTCTGGCCACAGTGCTGCCTTCTCGTCCCCTATCCTAGCTTGTGTTGCTGGCTGCTGGCTCATATTGTTTGTTCAAATACTTTGGACCAAACCATGAGCTGGTGGCTGCAGTGTTGATTTCTGTGTGTGACTTTGTGCATTATTACTTCTGTATCCAGGCCTTTTTTTTTCATGCACAGAGCAGGCCCTCTGGCCTAAAGGACCATGTATCAATGACTGTACAGTATTTTGTACAGTAAGTCCCCAACTTACAAACAAGTTCCATTCCGGGAGAATCCTTCATAATTCAGACACCTTCATAAGCCAACAAAGAATGTTCACAACTCAAATGGTTGTTAAGTTGGGGACTTACTGTACACAGAAGGCATTCACTAGTGAAGATGATAGGAAGAAATTGCCAGCCTAGGTTTGAAAGATGTGGTGGTGGATACCCGGTACGGGGAAAGGAAGCTGGTGGTCAGTACTTTGGGTAGATCACCAGTGTCTCCACATGTCTTCAGATGTCTCCTCTGAATTGTGGAGTCATAAAATTTTCTATGATTTCCTGGTTTGAATTGGATGCAAACATTTTCCATAGTCTACTGCTCTGTCTGTGAGGTTTGCTAACAAATGATGTTGTGATAGATAGAATGAGTTCAGTAGTGAGGAAACATAATAAGGATGGTGACAGTGAAGACAATCATAGACAGCACTAGTCTGTGCCAGCTGCCGTTCGAAAATCCTACATTTGTGAACTCTTTTCATTTAATGATTTCATTAAATCAACTCATTTCATGAAAGAGAAGCAAGACATAGGATCTTGGAAAGGGAAGGATGTTGGTATTTGTCTTGGAAGAAGATGTGGATTTGAATCTCAGCCCTGCTAGTAATCATGTGACTTTGGGCAGAGTGACTTAACCTCTGCTCCTTCCTGTCTGAAATGGAAATCATGACTCCTGCCTTGTGAAAAATTAAGTGAAGTAATGGATGGAGAAATCCCCCCCCCCCCCGATCACTAAGCAAATACATGTGCAGCACTGATAGATTATGTTGTTCCTACCTACCTCACCCAGACTCTGGCTTCCGAGAACCTGAGTCATCTTCCCCTTTAAGGGGAAGCTCTCTGTGTGCTGGGCTGTCTGGTGGGCATCAGGGAATCCAGAGGAATAGTCCCTGCCCGGGGTGGATGGATGGTCCAGCTGGGAAGACAGGTCATAAAAAGATGACTGAGTATACCAGCTGCTTGATCAATACCATTTGAATGGCCCAGGCAATAAGTGCTTTAAGAAAACAGGGGAGGGAGATGGCCTCTGTGGCCCAGGGGAGGTGGGAATAGAGCCTGAAAGGAAAAGGAAAGGCCCTTTCTTTCTTTGCAGAATGTAGCTAAATCAAGCCTTCCGTCCCAGCCATGACATAGAAGTTCACAGGATTGAATCTCTGCCCATGTGGGTTTGGGATGCTTCGGCTTTTTATGGTACTGTTCAAAAAACAATAGAAAATTCTGGTGTGGAGCTGGGATGGCTTTGAAGGTGAAATGCTCTGGGCCCTAGGAGTGGTTTTGCCTCAGTGCAGCTGGCGTCAGAGCCTCTGCCCAGATCCCTGTAAGGGTATTGTTCTAGGTCTGGTCAGAGGATGCTTCCAGAGCACTGGGAGCTGGAGTCTGCTGGGAGATTGACAGCTAGCCTTCCATGTGAGCTTTCTGTCCATAGTCGTTTCTCAGCAAAGGCTGGAAGTGAAAATATGCTAAGGGCCTGTTGGGGCCTGGGACTGCAGGGCCACATTTCCATTTTTCAGACTCAGATTCCTGTAAACCCAGAGCTGTGATTCTGTTGGGTACACAGGAAGAGGTAGCTCAAGATGAGGCAGCCTTGTCTGTGTAGGAGTTAGACCCTGGATTGGGAAGCTGGACCTGGGTACACCCTTGGATAAGCTTGCAAGACAGTGCTCTGTATTGCAAGGGACTATATTTCCTAGGAGCCCTGGCTTTCTGGTTTCAAATAGTTCAGCCCTAGGATGTTCAGCAGGAATATTGGCACGTGAGAGGAAGGAAGAAGCCAGGGGCTCTTTCCCCTCACTCCTTCTGTGCTTCTTTGATGTCTCTGTGTAGCTCCAGCCTGCCTTTTGTGGTCCATTCCCATTGGGCAGCCCTTGCTGTAGTTTTGCCGCTTGCTGGACAGCTCCAACTTTTGGCAACATCATTTCTTCCCTTTATCTCCCCAGGTCTAGGGATGGTAGCAGCTCCCTCATGTACTAATCCCCTGGTCACCATTCAGCCCCGTTTGGCTTCTCAGTTCACTCATCAGAGGCACACTAAGGTCCCTATGTTAAATTGCCTCTATTTAAAAGACCTAGAGTAACCTAGCTGTTTTCCTAGCCCAGAACCTGAAGGACAGTCCCATGTCAGACCCCGTAGAGAGTCTGATTAGCTATTCTACTTTGCATAATCCCATGGAAGGCATTGTGAAATCATGGCTGCCCTTATGAATTCAGAGCACTAATTTTTTTTTTTCTTTTACCTCTGCAAACAAAACAAAATTGTAGAATAATTTCAGAATAACCCTGGCTGCCGAGATTTCTCAGCAGGCACCTATTGGGATGTGTAGAATTACAATCTTTCTTTTCTTCATGGACCTCTCATTTTGTAGGAAAATGAGTGGCTCTTTCCTTTCCAACTGTGAGAGGAACTATTTTGATTTTGAAAAAAATTCATACAGTTGTTCCCCCTCCCTCTGTTTGCCTGGACTGTTGATCTTGTGATATATTTATAAAGATTGTGGTTGGCTGGCCAGAAGTTATTTTGCAATAGGAATTCATAAGATTTCTACTTTGAGCATGTGTTCCAGACTTTCTTTTTTAAAAAAAAACACAACTCAGGAACATCTCTTTTGCCCTTTGGTAATTATTTCTCTTTCACACAAAAAAAGTAAGCCCTTCACTTTACTTATTTTTTTTTCTGTGAGTATTTGTCTCTGGTCTTCTGTCTTTTTTGATGTCACTTTTTACTCTGAATGTGAAGGCGCTACAGCTTCTTTGTATAAAAATGTTTTTGCAGGGCCGGGGATTTAGCTCAGTGGTTCCGCCACCTGCCTCGCAAGTGCAAGGACCCGAGTTCGATCATCGGTACCAAAAAAAAAAAAAATGTTTTTGCAAATGAGAGTGTGGTAACCTGAAATAAGGTGATTTGGGGTTCACTAAACTTCAGTTTCTATCTATAGAAGGAAGGTGTTGGCCTGGATTTGGGGCACAAGCATGTTACCATCCCCATCTTTACTGTGCTCACTGCAGACATCACTAGGTGATCACAGCAGTCTTTCTAGGTGAGCTCCAGTGTGGCTTCAGACCTTTCTAAGCACAGGCCACGACTAATCGATTAGAATTGGCACTGAAAAGAAAGCCTATACTTCCATTCTTGGACGAGATAATTCCCTAGATCGGTAGTAGTGAACCTTTTAGAGCTTTCAGTGATATAAACAGCCTGCTGTGGCACCGGGGCCCCAGGTTCGCCACTTCTGCCCTAGACCCACTTACTGCCACAGTTCTGTAAATATTGGCAGTACTATTCTTTTACGTTTTAAACCAGTTGACTGATCTTTATGAAGCTCCATCTATGTGCAGCATAGCCCTAGCCTTACGTGCTGGGGAGCCACAGGGAATCTCAACAAAGTTAGCTCTGGGAACCTACAGAGTGGCTGGGAGTAGGGCTGCACAGAGTGGTGGTGTTCGGCATGTCCTTAGCACTCTAGGATCAAGGTGTCCTGTGGTCAGGGATGGCTTCCTGGAAGAGGCTGGAGTGGACTCTAATCCAGGCAGTGAGACCACAGAAGCAAACACAGAAACAGCAGAATCAGCAAGCTTTAGAATAGGAGAATCCTTGGAGACCATCTCATCAAAATTTTCTACTTTATAGTGATGGAAACAGGCTCACAGGGAAAAACGTGACTTTCTGGAACTTTAACAATCATTTTACAGCTAAAAATGGTTGAGAAATAATCGTAATAAAAAGTAATAATAATATTGGTAATATTTTTATCATACTTCATTTACGTTAGGCATATTTAAAGGTTTATATCTCTTAGACTTAGCCCTCGGTACCCTTGTGGGTTAAGTACTGTTACTATCCCCATTGAGGAAACTGAGTCACAGAGGTTATGTGATTTACTCAGTGTCACCAGCTTATGATCCCTGGAGCTTGAACCCAGCCCGTGTGCCTCCAGATTCTGTTCTGGGAGCTACTGTGCCAAATCTTGGCTGTAGTGACCAGAATATTAAAAAAATGTATTAATGTTATTTCCCACTATTCATGTAATCAAAATGCTATCATCTAGGTGTGAGGCTCATTTAGTACTGTTAGTACTGGCTGAGAATATTACAGACTTTGTCATTTCATCCACCCACCAGCCATGCCATTAGGCAATTTTCATGTCTGTTTCACATTAGTGAAAATGGAGGCTCAAAGATGTGGGGACTGGAACAAGGTCATGATGCTACTTAGTGGCCTGGTCAGAATGCAGACCTAGGTCTCCCTGGCTCCAGTGTCAGTTGGGAGGTTTTTGAGAAGCCATCAGTCCAGCACCCCCATTGGGCAGGCAGTGCCTTCCCCAGCAGGTGAGGAGAGGGCCTTTCTGGCATTTGTGGCTCTTGCTCCTGGCTGGTGAGGTTGTCTAGGCACCAGCACTACTGCAGCCGTGTACAGTGGGCTCAAGCCTTGGGTTCCCTTGAAGAGATTGGAAGACATCCTCTTCCCCTCCTGCCTCATTTACAGGTAGATACCTAAGGGGGTGATTTGCAACCTTGTCCCCCAATTCTGGCTTCCTCTAATTTGGAGTTTGCAATTCTTTGTATTTATAATAGGATCCCCCCCTCCCCCGCCGGAAGCAAGAAAGTTTTCTTTTTTAACTCCCCTCCCCCACTTCCTGCTGATGTGAAGTGAATATTTATCACATATTTAATGAGTAATCTGAGACTTGGCTTGGTGAGGCTGTACCAGGACATGGTTTATGGCTGATCTGGTTTTAACTTGCTCCAGGCGGTTTTCCCTGGAGTTTTCTGTAAAATCATAAACCTGGAGAGAGAATTTTTGTGGAATCCAGTCACATGACTTGGTCTTTTATAAATTGAGAGATTAGCTATGTGACTGTAAAGAACTAAGATGCATTCTTGTTTTTCTTTCTTTCTTTCTTTCTTTCTTTTTTTCTTTCTTTTTTTTTTTAAGAAAACAAACAGCAGCATTTATGCACCCAGGAGCATGTCCACTCCGAAACATGGGGAAAGTCACTCTCCAAGGGCATCTACTAGCTCTGAAGGTAGCTTGGGGTTTGAAAAGGTAGACTTGGCCTGGGGTCCTAGGTGGGTCCCTGTACTCCACCTGCTTCTGAGGCCTTACCTGGACACCAGGGCTGGTGACATTCCTGTCTTTCAGAGTAACTGAGGACATTACCTGAAAGGGGATGTTCTGTGCCCAAGCCAGACATCACATGGGAGGTGCTCAGTAGGTGACGGCTGCTCCTGGACAGCAGGCATCATCGTGGTAGAAGCCCTGTGTGCTGAGCTGGTGGTAATGCTGACACTCTCTAGATGTGAAAGTCTATTCCAAGTACATGACTGACCCAATTATTTCATTTGCCCAGCAGCCCTAAGATGTGGGCACAGGTCCCCCCATTCTACAGAGGAGGGACCTTAGGCACTCTGAGTCCTGACTTGGCCAAGGTCTCACTAGTAAGGGGTGGGACCTTGCACCCACCTGACTCCCAGGGACACCACCCCAGCCTAGGCCTCTGGCTTCCCTCTTCCAGTGCAGTCTCAGAGCCTGAGGACTTTGTGCCCTCAGGCCTTCTCAGCCCAGTCCCTGGAGTCACCGGTGAAGATGGAATTCTGGCCACGTTTCTCCGCTAGCAGGGGCCCTCATGTTGGGGAAGGAGCGAGGGAAGCTCCTGTACTAACTCTGAAACTCTTTCATAAATGCAAAATTCTTTCACTATAAAATGTTTAAAAACCACAGCACCTTCTTCGGCCTGGCCCAGAAGAAGCCCTACTCTATGAAGCAACTTGTAGAATGCTTCGTGATCGACCTAGCCAGGGGAACAGATTGAACATGCGTAACACAGCTGGGAGCCATCATGGAGCCCTTCTGATGTGGACTTGGGGTTCTAACCCTGGTGGCAGCTGGTCCGTTGGGGACCAGCCTTGCACACTGGGTGGTGGGTCTCATGTGGCAGTACCAGGGAGGCTTCTGTCCCCTTCTTTCTAGAGCCAAGGTTTCTCCTCCTTTAAAGACTATAACCCAGGCCTCTGGATTGGGGTGACCTGTTCTACTTCCCTCCCTGTCAGGGGCCCAGGTTTGTGTATGGAGATGTCCTCTGCACACAGCATGAGATTGGCAGTGTTTTTCAACAGTTAATCTTTTAAAATGACAACAACAATCCCCTGCCATTCACTGAGCCACTGTGCATGCCAGCTTTGTGCTAGGTGTTTTCCTCATGTCTTCTCAGTTAGTCCTTACCACTCCCGGAAGCTCCCAGTCCTGGAGCTTTCTCTTCTCCACCACCTTGCAAACCATCATCATCTGTTCTGCACAGGGGCTGGGGGTAAAACTGGCCTCTGTGGTGAGCCCCCTGCTTCCCACTTCCATAATGTGGCCAGCAGATACTTTTGGGGGTACACATGACTTCCAGAGCTGCCCATGAGCCTCAGTCTCCTTAGCTTGACTTCAGGTGCTTGCTAATGACTGTCTGTTGATGAAGAAGAAGGTGATGATGGTGACAGGATCTGGATGCACTCTGTGTGGCTACCCACAGAGAGAAGAACCCACCTATACCTGGAAACTCACAGGAAATAGGCCCGTGCTGCTTCCATTCCCAGAAAACTTGATTTAGTTCTTGACACTTCACACCAGAGACTTAGGGCTTGGGGAAGGGCAAGAGAGCATTGTAACTGGGAGAAATAAAGGAATTGGTCATTTTCTGGGGATTTCCCCTGTAGTTGGAAACTTGGCTAACCCGTCACACTGTCACTGGGGCTTCTGTCAGAGAATCTGCCTGAACTTCACTGAGAGTCTGCACATTTCTATTCTGTGAACCATTGTGACCACTCTGTGGCAAAAGGAAAAAACCAAGGTTCTTTCTGCCAAGTCCAGATGGAGGCCTGGACTCTGTCCTGGAATTCAGTCACAACCTCCTGGTATTAGCCTGTGCATGTTGGGTGGACTTGTTTCCTCCCCAAGAAGTGGAGGCCTGCGTTGCTTGGTGACCCAGGCTTCCTAGCCAGACAAGATGGCGCCCTCTCACTGCCCTGCCCATGGAGGGTGTTGCTCCCCTTACCCCGCCTGTGTGAGCTTTGTCCACGTAGAGATCTCACACTCCTCCACCTTGAGTGTGAGCTCTGCTGCCTCTATACACACCCCCCCTCGGGATGCCCTTGACCCTGCCATCTTGTCAGGTCCTGTTGTTAGAGATGCTCATGGAACCCTGCCCTTTCTCTTCAGAGCGCATGCCTCAGTTGGTAATTATAAGTTGATAGCCCAAAGTCATTAAGTCATCACTGCCTGTCTCCTGAGTATGTTCTATGTCCCCAGGAACTACATAGCACTTAGTAGGAACTTATCATAGTAATGCACAGAAATACTGGTGAATTAATAAGGAACCATGTTGGATTCATCTTGATATCGCTTCTCCTGCCAAGGCCTTGGTCAGAATCACACATCTAATAGGAGCCCTATAAATATTTACTGGAAAACAGCAGGCTTTCAGAATTTCACTTTCTACCCAGAATCATCTTTCCAGCCTCTTCCCACCCCACAGGCTTGGAACCCAAGGCATTCAGTGGCTCTGAACAATCAGGTACAGTTGGGAAAGGAAATACGAAATTAAAAACCAAGTACCACGTGTTAGAAGTGTGTTGCTAAATAGAATCTAAGAGGCCTGGCTTAATTGGAGAACTTAGTTGGGGGGGATGACACAATCTTTCTTATAACTTGCAAAGCCGTTGTTCAGCATTGCATAGTCGTCCTTCCTAGGTGTTTTTTTAGGAACACATGATGAATGCAGGTGAGGGCTCTCTGTGCCCAACGTAGGCCTCGAGGTTAGATCATCAGGATTGTTCAGGGTTAGTTTTATTCAGTTGTTCTAGAGATGAAGGGCCAAGTATGTAGCAGACATAGCCTTGGATATGGAGTGAGAAGACCTGGGTGAGCCCCTGCCAAGTCACAGATCACCTGGGTGACCTTGGGCCCAACGGGGTGCTGGGTTAATCCAAAATCAAAGGGGATAGTTAAACTGCAATGTCTCTTCTGCAGGGTCATTGGGAGATCCTGCATGGTCTAGGTCTATACAGTGCTGTACCCATGGTCAATATTCTCATGGACCAGAAAGACCAAATTCCCTTTTGTGGAGCTACTGCCCAAGACTTGGAGTTTTTCCTGACTCCTTCTCATACCCGACATCCAGTTCATCAGGTCCACTGCCTTCCACTGTGCTCAGAGGAAGCCAACCCTTCTAACTCCCTTCACTATGGCCACCCCAGCTCCAGTCACCATCGCTTACAGTCTGCTTTCAACACACCAGCCACACTGATTTTCTACACACAAAATTCAACCACGTACCAAGGCCAAAGCCTTCTAGTGGCTCCCTAGAGTGAAAGCCAAAGCCCTTCAGTGGCCTGCAAGACCTGCATGAGCTGACCTCCATCACCTCTGGTCCACACTCACTTCCCCCCAGGTACACCAGCATCCTTGCTGTTTACCGGCACACCAGCCCCCATTCTGGCCTGTGGCTGGTAGTGGCTGTTCTCTCTTACCCAGAACCTGTATGGCTGGTCTTTCCCTCCTTTCAGTGTCTGCCCTCCTTCCAGGAGACTGCCCTGACCACTATAATTAAAATTTAGGTGAGAAGACAGAAACTTACATGTTCAATTTTGGGTATCCACTGGCTGTTGGAAAGGAAAGAGATGCATAAACGAGACTTGAGTTGTTTCAGATCCATTGTCCTTTGTAAATATAGGGGATTATAGAATCATCCTCTGGACAGATATAATGCCTCCACAGGTTCTGGGCCAAGTGCATTTTGTTGTAGCCACCTCTGAGGCGCCACATCTTCTGCAGGGTTAGGTATACCTGTTGGTCATTTAGTACCATGCATGTGAAACATATGCATGTTGTAGCATAGCATGCAGTTGGTTCTTCTGATTATAACTTTCACACCAATCATTGAGAATCGATTGGGTACAAGATTTTAAAGGTGTTAGAGCATGCAGAGAGATTCCCTTTCCTCTCCGGGCCCCTGTGCACAGTTATCTTCCCTAAGAGTGTAGATGTCTGATAATTCCTGACCACTGGGGATTTGGAATTGTATCCCAGTGGTTTTCAAGCTGTACATCCAAAGCCCAGCATAGTGGTTGACACGTAGTAGGTTTTCAACAAATACCTGCTGAGTGATTAGAGGAGTGATTGATTATTAAAGATCAGTTGATGTGTTTCATCCACATAGAATGGCCAGTGCAGTTCATCATTCATCTAGGCAACCTCATTATCAGTGTTTCCTGAGAATCCCAGTGAACGGATTCAACAATATTTGCTGAATATTTGCTCCATTCTGGGCCATAACCATGTGTCAGATGGGATCTTTGCCCAAGAGAAGTGGCACACAGACTTGGTGGTGGTGGTGGCTGGTGGGGGCCGTTGGTGGGGGCTCTAGGAACTGTGGCCTCAGTCCCATTGGATTGGTGGAAGATGCTGATAGCGATGTGTTACAGTGTTGGGAGAACAATGAACAGGGACAAATTAAATCTCGTCGGGGGAGGGGAATCAGTCAATTCTCCCGAGAGGAAGTGATTTTCAGGTTGCAGTGGGGGAGGGAAAAGGCAAGATCCTAATTATTCTGCTATGGATATATGCTGGGGTGGGTCCGTAGTGGGCTTGGCTGGCTGAGGTGCCATCTTGGACGTGCCTACTCCGAGATGGTGGCCCCAGTGTCCTCATAGAGCTGGGGGCACCACAAGCCCCCATGTTTGTGGTGACACTTCAGCCTCCCTGAGTCTCTGGCTCAGCTCCCTTATCACAGAAAGGCATTTTATTCTTAGAGATCAGGCAGCCAGGACCCAAGGAGCTGTTTTTCCTCCATTGTGCAAGCATGACAAATCATTAATTTTTGATTGATTTGCTTAGAATTATGGGCGCCCCAGCATTCTTTCCGCCGCTGAACAGCTGTATAACAAATGAATATATCAGTGCGCACAAAAGATTGGAGATCTAAGAGAAGCAATTACATTGGCCACCCTCCCCCACCCTTACCCCTTCCCGGGCAATGAAGGGAGGAAATTTTTACCAGAAATTCCTCAAGTGGCTTTTTAAAAAATGCCTTTTTATAATTGAATTAAATCTTTATCTCTTTATCTTTTACAGCAGATTTCCAAACACACACCAGTTTCCCACATGCTTGGGTTCTATCCATCTAGCAGAAATCTTTAATAATGAAATTTCAACTTGTGAATTAAAACCAAAACTGAAAAAAAAAAAAGAGGAAAAAAAAGAGCAAATTCCATCCCTCTTTTTTTTTTTTTTTTTTTTTCTTTTAAAAATTTTTTTGGTTGCTGCTATTCCTTTAAGATTTTGGAACCGTACCAGTGCACTAAATGTGACCTCCATAACTTTTAAATTAAGAATTTATGCTGGCTTGAAATTTATGAAATATTTCAGCATGAAAGAAAGCCTTTTTCCCTCAGGAAAATTGAGCAATAAATCACAGCACTGTGGATTTACTGCCCTAGAGCCAGCGAGAGATAGGATTTTTTTTTTTTTTTGCTTCATTCTGAAAAAAAAAAAAAGTAATCATATAAGACAGCTTAGCTGCTGTCCTCCCACTCTCTAGAATTTTTAATTTCAGCTGTTTCTGCTTGGATTTATTTCCAATATTCCTGCTCGGCTTTTCAATTTCCTCAGTTATTAAATTTTAATTCAGTGCATTAGCATTTAAATTAAAAAAGGGTTTATTTTATCGAAATCGTTGGCCAGCCCCCATCCCATAGCACACGAATTGCCTGTTTCTGCCATTTGCACAAAATGTGAAATGCAGCTAATGTCTTACAACTTACATTTGCACAAATTTAGAAATAAAATTTCTGGGTTTGGAATAATATTTTCTTTCCAAGAAAACCCTTAATAAGAGAATGGAAAAGAACAACTTAGCATTCATTTGGGAGGGAAGAGGAGGGTCTAATGAAACTAAAAATAGCCCTGCCCAGGTCCTGTGGAGAAGCTGGTGAATAAGGAATGGGTGGGGCTAGCAAAGGGGGATGGGCACCCTGGTGGGCTGGAGGCTTGGTTCCCTTTACCCCCAGCCACTAGGTGAGTCCCCCGCCATATTTCATTTTCTTAGAGGGTCTGGTTAAAGTTGACATAAAGTTGTTAGGGAGGAGGGGGTCTGATTTAACCCTCTGCCCTCACCCCCATTTTTACCTATGGAAAACCTCAGGTCCAGAGAAAGAAAAGAGCTTGTGAAGTTCGAAGTGAGCCCTAGACAGAGCCAGGACAAGACATCCTTTGTCACAAGGAAGCACGTGACCCTTTGGTAGAAGATGATGGTGTGACATAGAAGCCGCTGAATTTCCGTTACCTGAGTGGTTACTGCTTACACCAGGCATGGGCTTGGTGCCTTACATTCTGTGTTCAGTGTGGTTCCCACTGAACCTCGGAGTTGTGGTGATCTGTGGACCCTTGTGAGATGGGACTTGCAATGTGGGATTCTGGGCAGTCCAGGGTGGTTGGTGACTTGCTCACCTACTCTGTGATCTTGTATAGCCATTCTATCCTCCTGTGCCTCAGTCTCTTGGACACAATCAATGGTGGCCTCTGTCTCTATGGCTAGAGTTGTTAGTGGTTGATAGAGTTACTGTACAGACCCTAAGAATTTTTGTTTTTTTGGTACTGGCGATCGAACTCGGGTCCTTGCGCTTGCGAGGCAGGCGGCAGAACCACTGAGCTAAATCCCCGGTCCAGCCCTAAGTACGTTTACGCGTTCCCCCTTATTAAAGTTATCATAGGTCTGACACCAGTCCTGTGAAGTAGGTCTTAGGATTCATGCCTGCACAATTTGCAGATGAGGAAACTGAGGCCTTAGCAGCCCAGGTGACTTGCTAAACAACACACAACTAGAAAATGGCAAAAGTAGGACTCCGACCCAGCCTCTACACCCTGTGCTCTTCAACTTTAATTCATTTGGAGAATCAGGTCAGATTATGCTAGATAAAGGAGAGTTTGTCGTTTAGGTTGAATTATATGAATTTGCTCATATTAGACCATTTTGGTCTAAGACAATGGCAGCATCAGAGTTCAGGTTAACTCAAATACAAGGGATAAGCATGATTTATTTTCTTTTTTTTTTTAGCATGATTTATTTTCAAGGGCATGGACAAAGCCAGCCAAGTGTCATGTAGACCTCTACTCTTGAGAGTTGATGTAGTCAGCACCATGGGCTTCAGCTGCAGGGGCCAGGAGGCTGTGCCCTGTCATGATGGTGGGCCATGGTTGCCATGTGCTGTGATGTTGACGTATCCCATCTTGGACGTCTAGCACTGCATCCATTGTCCACCGCCATGCCATCCCATACCTGCATCTGCTACTAATGGAAGGACATCCCTCACCCTGCCCAGGTAGGTAGTCCTCCTGCCTCCCGCAGCTCCAGGACCCCAGTGCCACGCAAAAGGATTTGTTTCAACAACTATTGGAATATATCTAGCATTCTGTCTGTTTTATAAAGATGAGTGGAAAATAGAAGTTAGTGTGGCTGCCAGTAATACAGAGTGAAAGAAAAACAAGAGTGGAGATTGTCAGCTGTGCCAGAAGCAGAGCCTCAGATCCTCCCTGCCCTATGACAGTTCACTGCTCTTGACTTGGTCAACCCTAAGTAAAACTGTGATGGCAGAGGACAAAAAAAGGCATCATTAAAAATGCGTGAGCAATGGTAGAAAAGCACACACAGATGGGAAAGGAGAGAGATCATTTGAAGTTTTGGTACCAGGGATCGAACTCAGGACCTTGCACTTGCAAAGCAGGCGGCGGAACCACTGAGCTAAATCCCTGGCCTGAGGTTTTGGTTTCTTAAAGCTCTCTGGGTCAGAACTTCCACCCCCTATCACCCCTGCCTCTTAGGATATGAACATTAAAACAACTTTGTGTACAAGAATGCAAAATGTGAGAAAGAGGCTGCACCTGGTCCTGTTCCATTGGTCCCAGGGAAACGATGCACAAGCCACTTCCCATCTTCTTATTTCTTTCGTGGAAATCGAATACCCACATCCTATTACTTTCTCCTTCCACATCTTATATTTCACCCTCCCTATTCATCCTTTTTCATTTTCCTCATGTGGAATATGGGGCTCTGTGATGTCACCCCATTTCCCATTTGGTTCTCTTGAATGTCATTGGGAGATAAAGTGTTCCAGAGCTGAAGGGGAGGCCTTGGGAGTGACTCAGACCTGACCTGATAGCTGTGGAACTTTCAATAAATGACTTAAAGGCAGTGACCCTCTCTGTCTTTACCTGTGAAGTGGAAATTTTGTGTGTGTGTTGTGGAGGGCCTGTCGAGAATCAAACGAGATGAGGCATTAATGTCCTTCCAGTAGCACTTGGTGGGAAGTTACCCAGGGGAGGAATGCCACAGCCACAGGGGCCAGGCAGGCACTGGATGTAAGACAGGAAGAAGTGGCGGGAACTATGAAGAAGCAGGTAGGTTAGCTCTGGCTGTCAGTCTGTGGGGCTGTGTGTCACTGGATTTTTTAAAGTGAAGCTGGAAATCTTTGGGACAAAACCCCTTTACTCTATACGTTACTGGTTCTTTTGAATGAAGTCTGCTATCTGGTTTTCCCAGTGTGCAACTTCTTGTCAGCATGTCTCAAAGGTAGCTCTTTTACTATAGAGCCCAAATTCTTCATGCACAGTCCTGAATCTGAAAAGCTTGGAAACAAAAAGATTGTAGCTGATGAGCAGCAGAATTTGATTGGAAGGGCAATGAGGCTGCTTAATGGTCACCAGTCATGTGCCCATGTACGGTTGCTTGTGCTTGTGTCACCACTGAAACATCAGGGTGTGCAGTTACTGGGGCCCTCACAGACCCTGCTGGGGTGTTTCCAAATACAAGGCACGTGCAGTATTACCTTTCTAAACTTGGAAAATTTTTGAGTTTGTGAACATGTGCTTTAGATTTTCAGACCTGCATTACTCTACTGTGATTCCTCTTATTACACGAGTTTTGAGAGAGCGAGGGAGTGCATTTCAGCCACGGTGGTGGAGGCCATTGTTTGTCATCTTTGCCCTCCTTTGGCCCTGCATCCAGGTCTTCTTGAGCACTGGCCTGAGATTCAGGACTCCAGGTATTTGTCATTTGGTCCTCATGAGACTTCAGACATCTCCTTCTGTACCCAGAAGCCTTAGTCTCCTTATCTGAACCAGAATTTTATGATTTCTGAAAATTTCATTTGGTCAGCCCTATCTCTCCATCCTCCACCCCCAAATAAAAGAGATTAAGAACTGGCACTCTCTTGCCTTCCCCTATTCATAGGATTGGGGGGCGGTACAGAATATTTTAACATAATAGGATTTTTCCCCTCCAGTTGGTAGGAATAAATCTGCAGCTACTGTTTTATTGGAAATCCCAGCTGAAAATAAAAATGGTGCAATTCAATCTCAGATTTAACTGGTTACTTACTTTTCACAAAGTCCCCAAGGCTGTGTGGTTGCTAGGTTTGTGTTGGCAATGGGTGCTCGGCGGGATTTAAAGGGCCAAGCAAATGGGATAGGGGAGTGTTCTGATTCTTCCTCATCACTTGGGACAGGTTTTTCCAGCCTGGAGGAGTTGGGCAGGGGCTGAGGGCCTGCTCACCCTCTGTCTGAGGCTGGTGTTCAGCAGCGACTGGTGGGGCGGCAGTAGGGAGAATCTCTGCCTTGAGCCTTGGCTGATGGAGGTGTTTGGGTTTCTTTTGCAGGCTGACGGAGCCAGTGCGGCTGGAAGGAAAAGCACCGCAAGCAGGTATGCCCCTCCATGCTATTGGCACCCCTCCCTATCTCTGATCTTTAGCTGCTACTGTGGTTCTTACCTCTCTCCTGGAAGGATGGATGATCAGACCCGAGGAACATCCACACTGCCCCCAGAGGATGTGAAGTTGTGAGCAGTACTTTCCATGTGCCCTCTGTGGCCATCTGTGACCATCTGTGACTAGAATCCAAGCGTGACTCATTCTTGCTCTGGTCTTTGGTCACTCACATTGGGTCAAGCTTAGGAACAAAGCCCAGGTTGGGGAGCCCCAGTGCTGTAGCATGAACTTCAGGGGAGCACGAACTCCTTTTAGTGTTGAATTCCTTGGCTGGAGGGTCAAGTCCAGAGCAGGATAGTGAGATACTCTGATGAGAGTTGGTGGGTTGGTCCCCACCCTGGAAGCTAACAGTAAATGGGAGAAGAATGATCCCCAAAGGTAAGTTGGACCAAAGGAGAGAGAAAGGGATACTAGACCAGCCCAAGATGGGGATGTCACTGCAGGTGTTCCAGGTGGGCACTTGGTAAATGTCAGCACTGATGCTACTGCTGCCTGTTGGGCAGAGCAAAGCTGAAGCAACCATGTGACCTTCATTTGGGGCACTGGAGCTAGGAAGAAGGCAAAGGACAACCAGGAGAGATGGCTCCTAGCTCAAGCATAAAACTCAGAATGAGCTCTGGGGTTACTTGCTGGACTTGAGGGTCAGATTGTGAAGGCCTAGAGAAGAGTCTGCCAGAGTAAAGAGTTTGCACATTAGTCCATAGCCCACAGAGTACCAGTTCCTTAAAATGTCAATAGACTTTGGAAGGGTTCTTTTTGTGGGCATATAAAATTGGAGGGCATAGGGCTGGGGATTTAGCTCAGTGGTTCCACTGCCTGCCTTGCAAGCGCAAGGTCCCGAGTTCAATCCCTGGTACCAAAAAAAAAAAAAAAAAAATCGGAGGGCTATAGGTTAAACAAAGTCAAACAGTTTTCTTCGCCATGGGACTTTTCAGAGCCTTTTTTGTGCTAATATGCATGCCTGGGCACATCTAAGAGAGAGATGAGAACATCATATTTCTCAAACTTCACTAACCTTTGGATGTAGGAACCAGACCACGAGCTTGAACCTGACCAAGGAGTGATGAGGATGAAAAGTATAGACACAGAATCGGGTTAAAATGTGGAGGGCCAGGAGGCTCTTGTCCCCCTTCGACAGAGAGCCCTGAGTGGCTTACCTAGGTTTTATTTACTCAGACATGGGTACAAGCAATTAGAGTTACACAGGATTCATCTGCCTCCTACTCTCCATGGTGCTTGTCTGAATAAACAACAGGATCTCAGCTGTTTTTACTTTTCCTTGCAGCATGTCAAATGTTTACATGCCACCTTTTCTCTTAGTACTCACTGAGGGGGCCAGTTAGGCCTCAGTTTTCCTCTCTGGTCTCCCACATTTGGATACTTTTATTGAGCTTCATTCTATGAATGAGTGTTCCTTGGAGCACACTTGGAGAATCCATGGAGAGTGCTGAAGTTCTGTGGGCATAAGAATAATGTGTTTGGCTTTGTTTGCCAGGAAGAACACCCTGGCAGCCTTTTGCAGGGTGGATTGCAGATCATGACACACACAGTTCAGTGTGACCTGGAAATATTTTATGCCTTGCAGGTCTGAATGGCCTCTGACAGTTTCTCAACCACCAGGGTAGTATGAAAGCAACCATAGATAATACATAAATATGTACATAAATGGTAGTAGTTTGCTGACCCCTCCTAAATTGCCTGGAATACGTTTTTCTGTCTTCCTAGGTTAGTGCCCTTCATCTTGCAGGCCTCAATTCAGGTCCCCCCTTGGGGAAGCTTTCCCTGATCCCCTCACTCAAGGCACTGCCGGCCCAGCCCAAGACCCATGTCCTTCATAGCATACTTACACTCCTGAGTTATTCCTTTTGCTTGTGTGCCTTTTTTTGCTTCTGATCTTGGAGTGCTGGCTCTACAGGACAAGAACTGTGTCTGTCCTGTGCACCACCGTGGGCCTGGGCCTTAGTGGGCACTCACTGGATGCTGACGTGATGGATACACTGAAAGAAAGGAGAAGAAGAAGGGTGATGCAGGGACAGGGAATGTACGCTTAAATGGAGGGGCTGGAGCCCAAAAGGGTAAGACATTGTGGCTTGAATCTGTGAACATTGTGGTGATCCGTGGGGCGAGTGACTGTCCAGAGTGCTGTGTGCCCAGGACCCCTGCTGGTAGGTTTGGGTATGAACAGTGTGTGAGACTGTGGCCTCCAGAGCACTGGTAGTCCTTAAGGCTGCTTGCTGGTGCCGGGAAGTGTTCCTTGGATCAGAAGAAGTATTCACTAACTGTTGCTGAAATAAAATACCTTAGATACACAGTTTGAAGAAGGAAGGACTTATTCTGGCTCACAGTTTTAGTCCATGGTTGGCTGGCTCCGAAGCAGAGACAGCGTGACAGAAGGGTGTGGTGGAGGAGAGCTCATGGTGGCCAGACGTAGAGAGTCAGGGAAAGAGCCCAAGAGGAAGGGGCCAGGGATTTGATACAGTCCCAAGGTCACACCCCTGGGACTCAGTGCAGACACACCTCCTGGTTATCTCAAGCCAATCAAGTTGACAGTGAAGAGTAAGTATCACAGCAGTCAGGACTGGAAGGGGCCTGGAGTTTGTCTCATCTGCCCTCTCAGTATACATATAGGGAGAGTCCAGTTTTGGAGGAAAGGTCCTGCTCAGGGTCATATGAACAGTGAGTGGCCGTGTCAGGCCTGGAACCTGCTGTAGCTGAGTTTTCCCCCACACAGTGCTGCTGTGCAGAGCACAGGCCTAGCAAATCATGGCCTTCCACCCACGGTCCTCAGGAGCTGGCTGTGGCGGGCTCAGTGCTGTGTGCTGTGGACTCTAGTGGACCAGAAGCAAGTTCATTCATCCAGAAGACAAGTGAGTGGCTCTGTAGGCTCTGTTCAAAGTGCTGGGTCCACATCAGTGAACCAAGAGATGAAGCTCCATCCACCTCCATGACTCTGGGTCTTCACACTGAGCTACATCCCCAGTGGCCCTCCTCCTTTTAAATTTTGAGATAGGGTCTTGCTAAAATGCTTAGGCTGGGCTCAAACTTGTCATCCTCCTACCTCAGCCTCCCAGAGTGCTAGGATTACAGGCCTGTGTTACCATGCCTGGGCCCTCACATCCTCACTACAAGGATGTGGTCCTTGCCCTCACTGTCTAATGCATGAATTTCTCCCATGCCAGTGGATTGGTGTGAATTGTCAGAGGACAACCGGTGGGTTTTCCCACAGTTGTCATAGCTTCCTGAATCTATGAATTCAGTGCTCTCAGCCCATGGCTGCAGTCAGTGGGGGAAGAATGCAGAGATTCATTAGAGATGTCTGCCCATTCAGCAGAGGGGCAGGGTGGTTCCTGTGTAGTGTCTTTTTCTCTCTGTGACTAGCCTGGGATTTCTACCACATATTCTCTGTGGCCAAGCCCTGTGTTATTACCAGGGCTCTATAGCATACACTAGGAAGGGCCAGCCCAAACCTCTGGGTCATATGTGATTGAGATGTAAACACAGAATTCCTCTTTATAACAACTGCCATGTAGTCAGTGTCTCCCTGTCAGGCTCTGAGCTGCTTTGATGTATTTGTTTATTAATTGTGTGTAATCTCTCTAACAGCCTCATAAGGGAGGTGCTTGTATTATTCCACTTTATAGATGAGGGAGGGGAGGCACAGAGAGATCGACAGGCCTAAGACTGCCTCCTTGGAAGGAAGCTGTAGAACTGCTTGCCCAAGTATCCTTTGCCTGCTATGTGCACTTGCCTGCTGTACCCTCCTGCTTCTGGATGTGAAGTGTCTGGTTAACGTGAGTTCTAGGATCCTGGAATGGCCAGAGACTGTGTCAGAGCTTGGCAGCCCATCAGAGGGCAGGGACTCAGTAAGGTGATACTGATTCTGTGGCTAGAACCAACAGCATCCTGAAAGTTAACCCAGTGTGGCTGGAGAGTGACTTGATATTCTCATAAGTGAATGACACATTCAAGCACCAAGAGAACATTAGCAGTGGCCTTAGCTAGTACCACTGGTGACTTTGACCCTGGCCACATGGGGTTTAGGTCGGTGGCACTTGGTAGGGCATCAGAGCTCATTTAGTTCCTGTTTCCAATGGACTTAATCAAGGTCTTAAAGCTCCTTAAACTTAAAACCAGGCTAGAGTGCCGTGGGGAGGAATGACCGTGAAGGACCCCTGCCCTTCTGACAGGGCCTCTGCTCCCAGCCATGCCACAACGCACTGTTATTACACCAAGCTCTGCTTTCCTCCCCGTGCCTTCCTCTTGGCCCGGAACACACAATTTTGTTATTTCTCCAGAGGGCCTCTGGCTCAACCCCAAAACCAACAGCATGGGCTGCTAAGGAATTAGTGTTAAATTGAGGGGGACAAGAAGAGGTGGTGTTCCTGATCTTAAGAAACAACCGAATGTGGTTTGCTTTACTTCTCTGGAACCCAACCTGAGTCAGTTTTACAAGATAGTGATCCCACTCTTGAGGTTAACACTGACCTGGTGTGCAGGTTACAAATCACGGCGACAGCGGCGGCCAGACCTCACTTGCTCTAAGAGGCAGGGGACCTGCGGGACTTGAACTGTGGAAAACCTAAAGGAGATGCAGCTTTTGTACTCGGGTAAATGCAGTTGCAGGCTAGTTGCAGTGGAGAATTATGCCTTTCTTTTTGGCTGAAGGTTGTCATAGTGGAAGCACTACATAGATCACCTAGTCCAGCCCCTTGTTTTTGAGATCAGGAAGCAGGGATAGAAGGGGTCAAGTGGCTCACTGCTCCTGTGTATCCAGTTGCCTAACAAGTAAACAGGGTCTTTGAGCCAGGAGGTTGGGAGGAGACAAAGGTGAGATGGTGAAACCAAGTCTCATGCATTCACTCCACATATTGTTTCCCGAGTGCCTACCACGTGCTGGGCACTACCCTAGGTGCTGGGCCCACAGCACCGAACAAAACAGAATTTCCTGCCCACATAGAGGTGGTGTTCTATGGGGAGTGGGTCAGATATGGCAAATACCTAAACTAGTAGCTCTTCAGATGGCACAGTGCTGTGGAAAAAGCAGAGAGGGAGATCGGGAGACCTGGAGCAGGTATTTCTTTTTTAATGTGGGTAGTCAGGCAAGACATCGCTGAGAATGTGACCTGAAGGAGATGAGGGACAGAGCCAGGTAGTCATTGAGGAAGATGCATTCCAGGCAGAGACAACAACAGGTGCAAAGGCCCTGGGGCCAGAGTGTGAACATGCATTAGAGCAACAGGAACAGGCCAGCGGGGTTACTTAGGCCCTTGGAGATAGTTGTGTGGACTTTGGCCATGACTGTAAGATCAGGAGCCACTGGGAATTTTGAGCAGGGAGGTGACATGGTATGTTTTAGTTTTAAAAGGATCATTCTGGCTGCCAAGAGGAGAATAAACAGCAGGGGGCAAGATATTACAAGAGATGTTCCCGAGGGTTCATGACAGACAGGCCCTTAGAAAGTACTTTTAAAGGTGAGTTGCTGAAGGGCTGCTTACTTCCAGGCCAGAAGACGTACAGCCTCCTGCCCCAGAGCGGGGCAGCCTAACCCCCCTGGTGCACCACTCTCCATGACCCCTGCACTTCCCACTGTGCCTTTGGGCACCATCTTTACTCTCTCTCTCTAGTAGTAATGAAGGCCAGGCAATACCCACTGCCTGGTTCTGTGACCTTGGGCTGGTCGCCTAACCTCCTTCTGTTCCAGAGCTCTCATCTGTGAAATGGGCATTGTGTTAGTTGTACCTTCTCAGTATTGTCGTTGAGGTTTCAGTAATGGTGTGTATACCCTTAGCACAATGCCTGGACCATGGTAGGTGTATTGTACACATTTATTTTTATTTTTGTCGCCATCGTGTTGTCTGAATTCCAGTTCTTAGGAGAAGTTAATAGCGGTGACAGCTGCTTTATTGATGAGTGTCTAGTTACTTTTCTCATTGCTGAGACAAAATAGCCTATACCCATAGTTAAAAGAGGGAAGGTTTCTTGTAGCTCACAGTTTGTAGAGGTTTCATTTCATGGTTGGCTGGCTCCAAGGCAGGGTGGAATGGCGCAGCAGGCAGGAAGCAGGCAGCAAGCAACAAGGAACAACGGGAGCCCTCTTTCTGTCTTTTATATTTTATCCAATTTACCTGCCCTTAACAGGGGTAGCACTCACACCCTTAATCCCAGCATCACATCCTTGATCCCAGCATCACCCACCCTCTGAAAAACCTCACCCTATGACCACATGAGGTTTGGGGGACATCCAGATACAAGCCATAACGGGGCCTGCACAGTGAACAGGGTGGGGGCGGAGTTCGTGTTTGTGGCGCTCCCCCCAGGATCTAGTCACTCTGCCTTGCACTTTACACATACCTCGTTTGCTGCTCCCACCAGCCCTGTGAGGTAGTGACAGGTATCCTTTGTCTCCAGAAGCAACTGATGATAAACTCGCTGGAGGTCACCTAAACAGTGAATGACTTTGGATCTAGGTGAGCCTTATCCTTAAGCCAAGGTCTTTCACCAGTGGACCATTTAATCCTAACCATGTGTATAAGGCTGCATAATTCTTCAAATAATGTCTTCTTGCTGAGTGTTTTGGTTTCAGCAGCCAAATAAAAGTTCTCCTAAACAAATTGCATTTGCACAAAATTTCATAGTAACTGTCTGCCCAGCACTAGTCAGTGGACAGTTACGGCATTAGCAGAGTGAATTATTTGAGAATGGTATATTTTCTCCAGGAGACATCTTCATCTTAACTCTAGGCATCTGTTCCTATTGGTGGAACTCAGATTTGATGCCCAGAAAGGGCCATTCTCACCCTACCAAACTTCGGGCAAAGGTTGTTCACAAAACCATAAACTGCAGTTGCCTCTTGGGGCTCATATGCTTATTCTAAAGAGGCCAGTTACTTGGTGGGCAAAGTTCACTGTACTTAATCAACTACCGTTAAAGCTAGACTCTGTAAACAGGGAAGATTCTGGAAAATTCAGAGGCAGCTTTAGGCTTGACCTCTGGCGACAGCTGTGCAAATGAAGCCACCACTCAGGTACATCAGAGTCCACAAGGTCATTTTTACCAAAGGGCATTTGAGAGTGGCCCTGGAAAGGGAATTGAGTGGAGTCCATAGGGACCCTCTGCTCGGCCCAGCCATGCAGTACAAGTGCTCTTTGTCCCCTGTGAGCAAGTTAAACTCTTCTGGTGAACCCGGGGTTATCAGTTCAGAGCACACAGAATCTGTCCTTGTCCTGAAGAAGCACAGGCTTGAGTGGTCACTGGGAGGGCTGGCCATTTGCTTCTTGGGCCCTCATGACAAAGGCCTTGATCTGAGAAGTTCATGCTGTAACTTCCTGCGACCTCACCATCTGTCTGGCCCTAGTAATGGGAGAGAAAGTCTGACACTCGTCTTGCACTTCCTGCCGCTCTATTTGGAGCGTGACTGGGAAGGTGGGATGCCCCGCGCCCTCCCGCATCCTTCCCGCCTGCCTCTCTGGCAGTGAACCTGGCTGTGGTGTGTCGCCAGTCCTCTTCTCAGCCACGCCTGTCACTCCTTTCGCTCTCATGCAGGCTGAAAATTCTTCTACCTTCATATATGAAGAACTCCATCAGTGGCTTGAGAGCTCATCTTTTTCATAGTTTGACCAAATTTCTCCCCTTTAGTCTGGGGGGTGTTTTGTAGAGATGGGAAAAAAGAACCACCATTTACTTGATCCCTGCTAGGTACAGCTGTCCCTTGGTGTTTGCATGGGTTTGTGTCCAGGTCCCCACTGGATACTGACTCTGAGGAGGCTTAAATCCCTTGTATCAAATGTCACATAATGTGTGCACAGCTTTCCATATACTGGGAATCATCTCCGAGTTACTTATAATACTGACATAGTGTAAATGCTATATAAATGGTTATTCTACTGCATTGTTCAGGGAATCATGATAAGAAAAAAGTCTGTCTGTGTTCAATACAGATGCAGTTTTTCTTCTGAAGATTTTCGATCTGTAGATGGTTGAGTCTATAGATGTGGAGAGCCGACTGTGTATGGTGCCATACTCGGTACCAGATGTGCATCTGTGTTAATCTTCTGAACTAACCTTAGTGGTTAGTTTTAGCATCTCTGATTTACACATGAATCGAAGATTTGGGCAGGTTAGGAGACCTGGCAACAAATCCTACATCAAGTTCCTTGTCCCCAAGCCACTTGTGAGGCTGGACTGTGGGTGAGGGAAGCTTGGGCTGGGTGTCCCTGTGGAGTGCCGTGGTCAGAGCTGCTGGGCATCACACGTCATGGTGTGTTGCACACTGGGAGGACTGGGAGGTGGAGGGGAGGCCAGTTGTAGTGGCAGGAGGATGAAGCACATGGCAGGGACTGCAGACTATCTGCTAGTGGCATGGGTGGGGTGGGGCTGGAGCAGCAGTTACTCAGGAGCTTCTTCACTCTGGCATTCCTAGGAGGAGCTAGACATCAGACAATGGAAAGGGACAGGTGCTAAATGACAGCCTCAGCAGGAAATAAGGTTGGTGGGCAGAATGATGTGCGGATCCTGTTTATATGTCCAGCTTGAAGATGTTGGGACAGCCTCCCTCTTTCGTTGTGGAGCTCCCTGTCCTCTGGGGTCTGAATGGGACCCGTGTGTGCCCTAGAGGGTCTCTGCCCTGGAGAGACCGTGGGCATGGGCCCCTCGTGACCTCCATCCCCCCACCACCTGGGTCTACAAGGTGGACAGATGAGTGAGTGAGGGCCAGTGGGGAGCTTTGCAGAGAACAGTGCTAATGGATCAAAATTATGCCACTGCCAGACCCCTGGAAAACGAAGGCTGGGTGTCTGTTTAAAATGCTGTTAACGCTAATTCCTTTTAATGTCCAACCTCCTAGGTGCCACAGGACCCATGAAAGAAGGTCCTGGCTTTAATCGAAGAGCCCCACCTAGCTGAAATTTGGAGTTTGTCATTTTATGTGTTGCCAGGTCTCACTTTTCTCCACTTTAAGTTTCAATTAGCCAGGGAATTTACTCTTAATATTTAAGTCTTAATGCCATCTTTCTGAACTGCAGTACTACCCAGCATTGTGGCTGACTGACACAGTGCATTGAAGAAAATTAAGTGCCTAAGAATTATCTCAAACTAATGATATATTAATGCATTGTAGGTTATTTTGAGTTTCTAGACTGTTGAGAGTTGTTTAATAGGTTAATAGTTTTAATTTATTTAATCTTTTCTGCTTGACTATTTATTAAAATATATCAGTGATACATGACAGAACAAGAAGCACAGACAATTTGAGGGTTATTAAGGGACAGGTGGTGGCGTGAGGATTTGAAACTTGGGCGACGTAGTCAGGACAGACCCAGGCCCAATCCCAGTACTTCCAGTCTGAGATTTCACTCTAGATCCTCTTCCTCAGCTCTGCCAGGATAGTATTGAAGCTGCCACCATTGCTTCCATTGTGATTTCTGTCCTTGTCAGAGCAAACAGGAGGCTCTTCTTACCTAGAGGACATGCCAGAGCACCCTAGCCCTTTGAGCACATGGCAGGGAGAGCTGGAGGTAACCAGTGGGCACTGAGCCCATGCACTTTTCTCTGTGGAAGAGATAGAGCCCTCTGTTCCTGACTTGCTACTTGTTAGTATCCCGTATATGCCAGTCCTGTCTGGATGCTAAGGAGACAGAGGAGCACCAGCCCCGTTTCTTGGAGTACTTGGTGTTTAGTCATATTTGTTCATTCATGTAATAGGTATGTTTGTTTTTTTCAGAAGAGAAAGCAAAAATTATCCAACTGGTTAAAAGCCCAGGCTCTGGAGTCAGGCAGATCTGGGAGAATCCTGCTTCTGTCATTGGGCAGCTATTTTTCCAATCCTTGCCTTTCTTACTGTAAAATGAAAACTGCCTACAGTGTAAGGCATCATGTAGAACAATGAGGAGGTGCCTATACAACATGCAGTGCTGCACCTGACATGTCGCGAATACTTGATACATCAGAGTACCCGTCACTGTGCTCCATGTTATTTCTGCTGTTTGCAGCATCCCCACATCAACACCAGCCTCACCGCTACCTCATACCCTGACACGTTTAAATCTGGTCATCTTCTGATAGTAGTGTTCAGCAAACCTTGGAAGACGCCTGGCAGAGAGTAGGGTGGCCAGGCACAAGGCTGCTGAAGCAGTGGGGCATGGGGCAAAGCCCTGGCCTCTGGAGGTCTCCCAATCATGAGAAGTCCCTGGGGGAAGGGGAGAATTTGGAGCAGGGCCCATTAAAAGTGGGAGCAGCATTTCTAGAACCTCTAGGGTGACAGCCAGAGGGACAGCCAGCCCATCCCCTGAGCACCTGAGACTGTGCTAATCAGTGCTCATCCTGGTGACCCTGAGTTCTCAAGACAGGATGGTAGGGTATGACCAGGCTCCACTCTCTTGGCATTTCAGAAGGTAGGGAGACTATGTTATGTTTAGGAAAGTCTTCAGCAGAAAGGATGAGACTTTGACACTCAAGGAATAAACTTCACTTATTCAGAGTCAGCTTCCATGAAATACCTCCACCCATGTTATGCTGGGGATCAGACGAAGGTAACACCACCCTGTTCCGTTCACTAAAGTGGTGGAATCATTGACGGTAAAGGTGCTGGTGAGGGACTGACTGCAGAGAGGGTATCACATGGTGCCAGCATTGACCTTCCCTGGCTTACTTGGTAAACAGGCTCTTATTGACCGTCTGGCACATGCCACTGCTCTGGAGGCAGTAAAGAACAAGATCAAGCCCTGCTCTCTTGTAGCCCACATTCTAGACAAGGAAACAGATGATAAAATGAACAGAGAGTTAACAGCGGATGTTGGCTGGGTAAATATTGAGGAGCCACAAATGGCCCAGGAGGGACCTCACCTGGTTTATTATAATAGCATCTCTTTGGCTGCTGGTTCAATGTAGATTTCAGATCAGCGGGAGTGGGGGCTGGATGGGGTGGGGTGGTGTGGGTGGGGAAGAGAAAGAGAGACAGACAGACAGACTGACTCTGACTCTGGACTGGATTGCAGGAGAAAGGGGAAGGTGGCATGAACCAGCTGGTGGCTTGGGGTAGTTAAAAAGGGTCCGGTGTTCTGGACATTTTTATAGGTGGAGTTGATAGGATTTGCTGGTAGGTTCATTAATAGGGGCTGAGAGAGAGGAAAGGGTCATTGAGTCTGATGTAAGGAACTAGAAGGATAGAACTACTATTACCCAAAGCAGAGAAGGCTGTGGTTATCTGATCATGGATCTTAGACTACAAGTTTTGGTAGAAAGAGCATTAGGCTGAGAGGCAGAACTGTTTTCCTGGTGTGTGTGTTGGGGGGATAGCAGTTGCTCTGTTTCGGACATGTTAAATGTCAGGTACCAATTAGGCATCCCAGGAGGAGTTCTCAAGTACATGTTGTGTGTGCAGGTTTAGGGTTCATGGGACAGCTCCAAGCTGAAGGTATAATCTGAGATTCATCATCACATAACTAATACTTATAAAGTAAGTGAGTGCTTTCACCATATCTCTAAGAGGGTCATGGGGGATAAACATAGAACAGGTTACAGAACTGATCCTTGGGCCGTGTCAAGCGAGAAGGATTGGGAGATGAAGAGGCTTCAGCACAAGGCAAGGAGTGGCGGTGAGGTGGGAGGCCCCCAGGTGACTGTAGAGCAGAGTGAGGGAAGAGTTGGTTGGAGGAGGGAGGGGGCCTCTGTCAGAGGCTGCTGATAGAGGATGCATCAGATGAAAGCTGAGAAAGAACCACTGATTCAGCAGCATCACAGGAGACCTCAGAGGAGCAGCTCTGAAGATGCAGTAGAGCAGCAGCCTCAACAGACTTAAGAAAAATTGCCAAGGAGAGGGCCACCAACATCTAAAAGTAGTAGTGATCCTTTGCACTTTGATAATTGGTGCCTGGTAGATGGGTAAAGTTGGAAGATTTGGTCAGTGGGGAGCTTGTACAGCAGGGTAATCATGGACCCTAGAGTTGTGACAGGAGGTGGATTAATTCATCTCATATCTCATGCATCCACGCATTCTTGGAGAGTGTATTTAAACTCAGCTTGAGACTAGTTAACTCTCATTCTAAAGGAGAAGAGTCTTTTAATAAAGTTTTATTGTAGAAGGAGTTAAGCAAGGTGTTACTGCATAGCATGATAAAAGATTTTTTTTCCCCATTCTTAACATCATTTGAGGTGGGTGAGGCACCAGAGTAAAGGTTTCCTTTGGAGAAAGCGAACTCGTCCACAAGCTGAGTCTGGGGGCTTAGATGGATGTGCAGGGAGATGCACACCCCAGCTGGGTAAAGATCTGGTCTCTATAAAGGCTTTAGACATCTCAGATTCCAGCTTGCTCATTGTGTAGATGGGAAAACTCAGTTCCAGGAGCCAAGTGTGGTGGTGCACACCTCTTCTCTCTGTTACTTGGAGGATCATTTGAGCCCAGATGTTTGAGACCAGCCTGGGCAACACTACAAGATCCAGTCCCAAGAGGAAACAAAATTTTAAAAACAGCACCAGGCAGGATGACTGAAGGAATCAGCAGCAGAAGCAGGACTGAAGTCCAGGATGCTGAGGACTTTTCATATTTACTGTAACTTGGTAGAGCTTCTGGTGTCAGGGTTTTGGTGGGACAATGCAGAAATTGTGCCGAGAAACAACATTGACTCTTGGGGACCTAGTATCTCCTGGGACTCTTACTCCAGCTTGCCTGGAAATGGCAGGTCCTTGGTGCTCAGATCCACCGCTAAGTTTCCTGGTTGTACTCTCTTAGGCTGCAGGGCTTAGTGGTAACAGAATAAAAGCCAGAAGGATGTTTTTCAGACTCAATTCATCATTCAGATTGTGACCTTGGACATGCCATTCATCTGTCCTGTGTATTGAGCGGCTGCTGTGTGCTGGGCATTGTGCTATGCCTGGGAATGTGGAAGTGAACAAGCAGATATGGATCCGATCTTTGCTTCGGTTTCCCCATCTGGCCCTAGGGCTCTTGTGAACTCCAGGTGGGATGAGTGGGTATGAATGCTCGAACTGTCAGGTAAGCCTCAGAGGAAGAGGCTTACCTCTGCAACCTCCCTGGCACAGTCTTGGGGCACAGTGTATGGGCCAGACACAGTGTGAGGGATGAATAAGAACAAAGTGAATGAAAACTGGAGCTAGTGGAGAGCTGTGTTTTATAAGCTTAACTGCTTTGGAGCCATTTCTTTAAATTTAGTCTTACATATCAGTTGCCTGTGGCCATGATAACCAACTACAGTAGTTTCCCCTTGTCTACAGTTTTGCTTCTGTGGTTCCAAAATTACAGTCCAAAAGAATTAAAGTAGAAAATTCAAGAAATAAACAATATGTAAGTCTTAAATTACTTGCTATTCTGAGAGGCGTGATGAAATCCTATGCAGTCCTGCTCCATTCTGCTCAGGACCTGAATCATACTTTTCATCAAGGCTATCCATGCCATATATGCTGCCTACCTGCTAGTCACTTAGTAGCTGTCTTGGTTATTAGGGCCACTGTCTCAGTATCACAGTGCTTGTGTTTATATTTTGTTTTTCTTTAACAAAGGCCTCAAGTGCAAGAGTAGCGATGCAAAAGAGGCACCAGGGTATAAAACATGAAAGTACAAATTAGTCTAGTGATGTGTATGTTGAAGAACACAGAAGAAAAAATATATATAAATAAGGCTTGATATTATCCACAGTTTCAGGCATCTGCTAGGGGATCTTGGAAGGCCTCCCCTATAGATAGAAGGGGTCTCTTGTGCCACACAGACTGGGTAGCTTTAAGTCAACAAGAATTTATTTTCTCATGGCCTGAAGTCCAAAGGTGTGGCATGATTGTACTCCCTCTGGAGGCCTTTGGGAAAATTACACCCTGCTTCTGGTAGCTGACAGCATTCCTTGTCTTGTGGCCATACTGCTCCGGTCACGTAGCCACAGCTTGTTCTCTGTGACTTCTCCTCTTCTGTCTGTCACAAGTTTCCCAGTGTCTTACAGTGTCATTTGTTATTGCCTGGAGGGCCCACCCGGGTAATCCAAGATGAGCTCAGTTCCAGCATCTTTAATTAATTACATCTACAAGGACCCTTTTTCCAAATAAGGTCACATTGACAGATTCTGGAATTAGGGCATGAACATATCTTTTACCCTACCACAGGGAGGAAGAAGCCCAGATGCAAATATGTCAGGAAAAAAGAAAAGCTGTGCATATTGAAAGTCAAGGCAATGGGATCTTAGAGCTTAGCGCCTTGTGGGCACTCCTGAGCCATTCCCATGGGGACCCCTAGGCCTTCAAGGAACACACTTTGAGAAGCATTACCTAAGAGAAAGGCCAGGGCTCTCAGGGATTCCGTGGGCAGAGACCCCTCTGGTCTTGGCTTCTCTCCTGGCAGCCGGGCACAAGCAGTAACCAGTGACCACAGACAGCAGATACTCACTGAAAAATACTCTTTAGTGCCCAACTTTGGATTTTATGTTGAAGTGTGACTTGGTTTAAATATAAAATTCATAGCATATCTTGAGCAACTATTTTGTAGTTATCTATATATAAATCTATTTTACAGCGACACAAATAGAATAGATTATGGAGTGTCAGCATGTAGATAGATTCCGAGTGCTTTTTCACTAATATACCTAATGATTCGTGCTGAGAATATCCAAGGACTCCACTGTACATTTAAATGGATATAATTAAAATAATGAGCTCTATTTTAAAAAATGATATGTGAAAAAAATTTTTAAAGAAGTTAGAAGGAGCTGCACCACTAATTCAAAGTGATATAAGTACTTCTGCAATTCCATTGTTATTAGGACACCTAATTAAATGCAAAGCATCCGAGAAAAGCAGTGTTGGGCTTGTAAATCTAAAGTGCCAAAGTCAGGGGAAGAGAGGGAAGTTGCCTGTGTCCTTGGTGCCGTGAAGCCTCAGTGCATCACTGTTAAAGGACTGCATGGCTGTGTGCTCTCCTGCCTGTGGGTGCAAGGGGGCAGCTCCCATGACTTCCGTCCTTCATGGGCTGAGCCAGGGGTCTGACTGGTCACAGAGCTGCAGCTGTATTACACAGCATGGGCTCTGATTGCTTGGGGTGCAGGGTGTAGGCAGAAGAACTGGGGGGAGTCTGCCTTCCCATAGGAGGAGGCCATTTCCCTGCACCTCTCCCCCACCCTGGGTGACTTGAGGCCGGTAGTTCAGTGAAAGGACAAAGGATGGTTTTGCTCAAGTCCCAGCTTTGCTGCATCCCTGTGTCTTAAGAGGAGAGGGCTCTTCTGTGATACATTTGTTCCCAGCTCTGTGGCACGTGTATGACTGTCCATTCTGCAAAGTACCTCTGTCCCAGTGGGCCCTCGGGAGTCACAGCAGGCTTAAGTCCCATTTCCCACTTCCCAGGAGACTGGTCATTAGGCAAGTACAGCATATTTGGAGCACCTACTCTGTGCCCCCTGAATGCCAGGACTATGGCAGTACACAAGACTGCCCCACCCACCATCAGGGTATATATGATTTGGTCAGTCACAGATAGGCTATTTTCAAATGACAGCCAGGGCCACAAAGGAAAAAAATGAGGTGAGAAGCTAGAAGCTGCACCCAGGTGGTCAGCAAGGGGTTGGGTACACCAAGGTGAATCATTAGCATGCTGTGCAAGGACGACTGGGAGAGCCACTTTTGCAAGGTGATGTGACATTCAGGGAGGGCATCAGACTCTTGACTCCAGCAAGCTGGAAGGCTTCCCAGAGGAGAGGAGGACGTCACGAACCCTTGTCCTTATAATGACAGCTGCCATCTGTAGAAATCACTCTCTGTCTCCCACCCCCTGGCTGGGCTCCTCGTGGGCATCATCCTTGCCAGCTGTAACAGATGAAGAAACTGAGCCTCAGAGAGGGGTCTTCTGCCCAAGGTCTCAGCGTATCAGGTGGACAGGTGAGTTACACCCAGCTGTCCGACTCCACAGCTCCTCCCTGCCCAGCAGGTGTTATGATGCTGTGAAGACCTGGGGAGTGGGAAAGGGCATCAGTCTGTCTCAGAACATCAGCAGTGACAAAAGCAGGGGCAATGGTGTTCTGGCTGGGAAGCCTTTCTGTCCCTGCCTGTCCTGTCTTTTTGCCCAGCAAGCCTCAAGGCAGGTAAGACTGGCTGGTCATTAGCACCACATGGACTCAGCCAGTGAATAGAACCCCGTGTCTCTTTCATGTTAATAAACGGGATTTGCCACCATCAGTGGCAGTGGATTTGCCACCATCAGTTTCCATTAGTGTGATCATCTCTACTCCATGAGCAACTGTAAGCAAGTTCCTTGCTTCTTCCCAGGCTGCTGTCCCACTACTCAACGTGGTAGAGCTGGGATATGAACCCCCATCAATGTAATATGGGCTACACACTCAGGTCTGTGCCGTGTAAGCTCCTTCCCTCAAATACCCTGCTCAATCTCTGTATTAGTCCATTTTCTGTTGCTGTAACAAAATATCTGAGGGTGGATACTTTATAAAGGAAAGAAGCTTCTTTAGCTCACAGTTCTCCAGGTTTAAGGGCATGGCACCAGCATGGGCTGGCTCTGGTCAGCCCTTGTGGCAGATGGTGGCCCAGTTGTAAGAGGGAGAGATCACATGGCAAGATGGGAAGCCAGAACAGTTGAGGGGTCAGGCTCACTCTAAAACAATCTGCTCTCATGAGACCAATGTTCATCCTTTGATGGCCACACCCTTGTGCTGTAATCACCTCTCGTGTCACCACACTGGGGACTGCGCTTGGGAGATACACTCGCACTGTGGCCCTCCTCTCCCCTATTCCCCCAGAAAAGAAGAGACACCAATAGAAGGTCTCCGCAGGGGGAGACAGGGGCCACTGTCAGGGGTCCTTCTGGACGTCACAGCACTGTGACAAAGGTACCATGTTTGTCCCCTGTGTGGATGTGAAGACCGAGGCTTGGCCGGGCAGAGGCACCTATGCAGGAACCCACAGTCTGAGGATAGTAGTTGCAAGATTTGCCTCTGGGATGATCCATCTTCAAGCTGGGGACTCTTTCTGTCTCACTTCATGGTCCCTCACTCCCACCAGGCCACTGCCGGCCTCTGCCCAGTGTCTCCATTGACCAGGGCTGTCCCAAGCTGGGCTTCCTTTCTGTTAGCAGGCAGGCTCTCTATCCTCTCCAGAACACACCTCTGCCTGTGACTTCTTAAGAATTTCGAGGCTTCCTTGCCCTTTGCCAACCCTGCAGCCAGGTGGGGCCATGTTCCCCTCCCCAAGGGCTCTGGCTCAGATGTACCCCCTGTAGGCAGCTAGAAAGCCAGGGAGCCACCTGTCCTCGTGTGCCCCATCCCCCCACCCCAGCACCTTGGTTTGACTGCTCCAGATGTGGAATGCCAGGAGAGGGTGACATGAGGGCTGCCAGGGCAGCTGAGGGGGCTTCCTTTTGCAGGGCCTTCGCAGTCCAGGTGCCTTGTGGCTGGGCACCAGGATGCCTGCATCAGGCCCTGACCTCACTTATTTGAACATTTATTCTGTCTCTCAGTGCCTCAGTTTCCTGGACTGTAAATGGAGATAAGCCAGGACTCACCGCCAGGGCTGTGGCTGAGAATGATAGGAATTCTTGTGTTATGGCAGTGTCCAGTACATAGGAAGCCCAATTTAAGTTTCTTAAATAATAAAGGAAATGACTTCTTAGTAAATTGAATCATCCAGTAGAGAAGGGCCAAGGCCCACATGGTGTCTGGTGGCCCCAATGTGGCAGGAACACTGAGGAGAGGCATCCCTGGGCCACAGGATGCTGAAGACAGTCCTGCAGGGTGTTGTTGATAGTTAAGAGAGCAGTTATAGGCCATGCACTCTGCTGAGTGCCTGCTGTGTGTTTATTGATTGAAACCCAAATGACAACTCTTTTGGCTCCATTTTGCAAAAGGGGAAACTGAGGCTGAGCAGTGAGGTGGCTGGTGTAGGCTGCACATGCCTGAGATGGTCTCCCCAGCCAGCCTTGTCACTCCTGCTCTGTCCCACTGAGGCCCTGCCTCCTTCTTAGTCCACTTGGGCTGCTGTAGCAGAACACTGGGACTGGATGCCTTAAGAAAACAGCAGAAATGTCTTTTTTCCCAGTCTGGAGACCAGAGGTTGGAGGTCAGGGTGCCGCCTGGATTGCAATCTTTCTTGCAGGAGGCTACCTTCTCATCATGTCCTTTCTTGGAAGAGAAAGCAGTCTCTCTCTTTCTCTCCTTCCCTCCTCTTATAAAATCACTAATCCCATCACAAGAGCCCATCCTCATTTAACTTTAAGGACCTCCTAACGACCCTGACTCCAGATATAGTCATGGCGGGGCCAGGACACCAGCATATGAATTTAAGGGGGACAGTGTGATCCAGAGCATCTCCCTAATGGCCTTCCTTTGCTACCCTCTCATTAGTTGGGCCCCTCACCCTCTTTGCTCATTTTTGCATCCTTTCTCCAGCCTGGGAGACTGCAGCTGGAAGGGACAGCAGACATGAGATCACTGATACTTCTGCAATAGTTGGAGCTGCTAGAGCCCAGAGAGGAGAAGGATCTTGCCTAGAGCCACATAGCACACCCCCGCCCACAGATGAGAATCAGAGCCTAGGCCCTGCCGCCCTGCTCCAGCACCTTGGTGGTTCTCCAGTTGGCTTCCTGGTGGGCCTTGCCTGAGTGTGCATAGAGTGTCAGCCTTGAAATCCAGTCTGAATGCACCCCCAGGCCAGACATATGACTTGACTTCCAGTGTGTGTGTGCCTCAGTTTCCTCTCCTCAGAAAGAGGAGTCATGTGACAGTTTGCCTGCCAAAGGATGTGGTGACATATAATCACACCTAGTGGGGAGTGGCTCAGGAAAGGTTGGCAGGCCTGGCTTCATGCTTTGTCCTGTCGCTGTTTGTGTGGGTGGCCCGAGTGGGTTACAATCCTGCTGTAGGCCTCTGTGTCCTGTAACAAAGTCTCGGTAACACATGTCCTGCCCTGCTCAGTACCAACCTCAGTCTCTTGAGGATATTTTTCAATGTTAAAGGAGCTACCTCCATGCCCAAGTTTGGCCCCATGACATCTCAACCACAGGACCCTTTTGGGGACTGTGGTTTCTACATCTGTAACACAGGAGCAGGGAAGAGCTGAGATGAGCTCTAGCCCTCTTGCCAAGGAACAAGGGGACCAGCCTGGTGGCTGTGCATCAGTTCACTCAAATCCTTGCTGCTCAGAGAAAAGTACAGTTTGAGATCTGCGCAACAGCCTGACCTAGGAGGTTATTAGAACTGCAGAATCTCGGGCTCCAGCCCAGCCCTGCTGAACCAGAACCTGTATTTGTCCAGGTTCCTAGCTGATTCATGTACACATTGAAATTGGAGAACATTTCAGCGAACGAAAGGTGCCCTTTTAAAAGATCGCTTGTAACTCCAGTTGTGATGAGTTTGAACAGGGAGGCAGCTGGGCACATCTGGACCTCTTTAGACCTACCTTCCCCATCTGTGGAATGGATGCAGTTGGAGCTATACTGGCTCAGTGATTTTCAAACTGTTTCATGGAGCCCCAGGGTTCCCTGGAGGAGCCTTGGGTAACCATGGGGGCTATGGGAAGTTAGAGTGGGCCAGGGCCCTACTGTCCACTTTATTCCAAGCTTGGCATGTCTCTGTGGTACCATGGGCCGGGAGCCTCCTGTGTGGGCCCAGGGGCATGTATGGGGTGCAGTCTGAGCAGACTCTCTTCTCTCCCAGGGAACGCTTGAAGCGCAGCCAGAAGAGCGCCAAGGTGGAGGGCCCAGAGCCGGTGCCTGCTGAGGCCTCACTGAGTGCCGAGCAGGGGACGATGACGGAGGTGAAAGTGAAGACCGAGCTGCCTGATGATTACATCCAGGAAGTGATCTGGCAGGGCGAGGCCAAGGAGGAGAAGAAGGCCATCAGTAAGGATGGGACCGGCGATCTGCCTGCTGAGATCTGCGTGGTGATCGGCGGCGTCCGCAACCAGCAGACCCTTGGTGAGTGCCCATCTGTGAGGGTCAGGGCCAGGACCAAGTCCTGGGGAGAAAGGCTAGCATCTCTGCCCTCCCTGACTGAGAGAGCTTCAGTGGCTCCTCTCTAACTTCCCAGGACTTGGTTTTGCTTGGTCAACCCCAGTCTGGAGAGCTCTTCTCTTTCTCCCTGGTGAGGCAAAGCCCTGCCCGTAGATCAAGCCTTTGCTGAAGTCACACACTTGGAACCTCCTGCAGGCTCAATGAGTCCCTCCTGCCTTGAGGTTCCTGTGCTCTTGGTGTGGCCAGTGCAGCTCTTGGCACTCAGAGTCTCAAATGCTGCTCTCCTTTCCTTCTCCCTGGCGTGATGTGGGCAGCTCCCGGCACAGGTCCTGCTCAGAGCAGACACCTGGTTGGGATCAGATCAGTGGCAGACGAGGTCCTTCCCTTACCTAGAGGAGCCCTGGAGAAACTAGCTACAAAGTACTGATTTCTCCTCCTTCAGCTCTCCAGCAGATGCCCTACAAGGGCTCCCTGCACTGTAGTCAGGTTCACAGACTCTAAGGCCCACAAGGCCCAGCAAACGTGCTTCTCTAGCATAAGTATAGAGACAGCAGGGCAGGTGATGGGGACCACATGTCCAGTTTGAGCACCCACACCCTATGTGCAGAGGGCAGCTCCTTCTCAATGCTTGGGGGGATCCGGGCTTGGCATTGCCAGATCCGTGCCCCCATCCTGTACCAGAAATGAAAATTATCATCTACATTCTTTTTAGCGTTCAACATTGGCAACAAATTCAGCTTTTAAAATCAGCCAAATGAAACATGTTGGGCCAAGCTTGCAACCCGTGCTCTGAATTAAAGTCCTTAGTCCTCAGCCTGGCACTGAGGCCCTTCCTGGTCTGATCCTAGACTTCCATTTCTTTCTGCTCCCTCCTCCATATTTCCCATGCTCCGTGTGTTCTTCAGAGTGCTGCTGCCTCCATTGTCACTGCCTGCCCTTCCTGGTCTGGGTCTGACTCATCTCTTTGTGACTTTCAAGCCCCCATCTTCCTGATGCATATCAAGGAACCAGGAACCAAGGGAGGTTCCTGGTATCTGTTTTCATAAGTCTTGTGGGCTTTTCTTCCCAGCTGCATGGCCTCATGCTTCCTTCCAGCTGTTCCTCCGTGGGTTGCAGCCATTATCTGTCCCTGCTGGGTGGTGGCAGCCTCCTGCTAAGTTATGCTTTTGTGTCTCCTTTCCTCAGTATTACCTGCTCTTCGTGTTGGCTGCAAGGAGGGCTTGACAGAAACAAACTACCGACCCGTCTACCTCCTGTTTGTAAACCATAGGACTGACTTCTGCCATCTCTAGGGTCAAGGCCATGGCATTGAGATCCTCCATCACCCATTTATTGCTTTTGATCTTCTCAGACCTCTTATTCCAGGGCAGCCTACTTTTCCTGCACTTTGCTTGTGCTGTTTCCTCTCCTAGGAATGCCTTTGCCCTTTCCCAGATCCAACCCATTCTTCAAGACGGTCCTTCCTTGATCTCCTCTGACCAGAGGAGTCTCTTGCCATGCTATCCTCCTCACTGGGTCACTTTCCACTGTCTCTAGATTAGAGGCCCTGGCAGTGTCTTAACTGCCATGAAATTGGGAGCCCCTAGCACTTGGAGCTCCAGGACCTGCCTGATTTCTGTCTCCATATTCCCTATTCCTACCCTAACTCTAATTCCTAGCAAGGCCTTTGGCTTCTGGTAAGCAGTGTTGACAGTGGTGCTGTAACTGTCAGGACAGGGCTACATTATGAGGCAATAACAAAAGATCCCCAAAGAAAGTAATAAAAGATCTTGGTAGCTTGAAATCCCAAATTTCTTACTCACACTACATGTTCATTGTGGGTCACGTTGGCCTCTGCTGTACCCTAGACCCAGATGAAAGGCAGCCACTATGTGGATCACTGCCAGCCAAATGGCAGAGGGAAAGTAGGCTGTGGGTGGACTCAGGCCAGCAATTAACTACTGCAGCCAGAGTGGAGAGTTGTTAATTCTGTTTGCAGTCCTTGGCCAGAACTAGTCATGTGGCCCTGCCCAACCTCAGGGAGGCTGGCAAGCACCATCCTTCCACATGGCAGCATGGAGGTGAACCAGAAAGACATACCCCATGACAAATGATAAGACAGTCTTTTCAGAGGCTTCGCCTGATCCCTCTTCCGTATTCCCTCTCTGAGGTTGTGGACTGTGTCACCACTGGTGGATTTGTTCATTAATGGAGAAGATGTGCCCTTGCTCTCTAGGGGGTGTGGGTATTAAGACTCATTAGACCAGTAACTGTTTTATGTCCTTCACCAGGAGATGCCTAGTGAAGAGCTGTGGAATCTGAGTCTTGAGATGGGTCCCAGGCCAGAGAATGTTGGAGCTTTCCCTGGGCCAGCTGCCTGCACAGTGAAAGCCCTGATGCTGGTTTCCTTGCTCAGTAGTGGGGTCCTTGACCTCACTGTACCTTAACATCCTCCTCTTTTGACTGAAGCATAGCCCCTGTCCTGGTCACCTCAGAGGTGTGGGAATCTGAAGTAACACTGGAAGGGAGCAGTGTTGTATGATGAGAATGAGCTCAGCTCCTCAAACTGAGAGTGAATCCAGGCTCTCTGACTTCAGGGATCTGGTACCTTGGGCAAGCTGCTTGCTCTCTCTGCACTTCAGTGCCCCACTTGCAAATTCATGGGGTTATGTGAGGATGCAATAAGGTAATGTATGCAGAGAGCTCAACGTGGGGCTTAGGGAACGACGAATGAGCTATTATTAGCAATAGTTCTAGTATTCATGGCATGAAGAACTTCTTCAAGGGGGAGTAATCATTTCTGCTTTTTTTCACCAGTCTAAAAAATAAGCCACTATGATATAGAGAAAAAAATGGGATGGGGAAGAAAGTTGGCACTGGGTAAGACTCAAGTGTTCCTTCTAGTGCTGCATCCCTACAATTGAGGGGCTTGAATAGCTTGTGAAACGTCTGAGTTACTTGCTCTCCACAAAGCTTTGTGGGAAAGGTTGCAGAAGCCCCAGTGATGAGTTGCAGTGGAGCTGCCATATGGAGGCTGTACCAAGGCAGGGCCAGAGTGCTCACTGCCTGCTGGCCATAGTGGCTCAGCTGGGATCCCAAGGCAGGCCCTCCTGCTGGAGCGAGTTGCCTCTGCTGAGGGTCAGGTGCAGAGGAAGCTGGCTTGGCCTCATCACCACCACAGAAAGGCATTTAAAAATATCAACCTGAGGATGGACCCTTTGACCCCATCTCATGTCCAGATGGCAGGTAGATTTCATCTTGTGGGCCAAGTCCAAGCAATTTCTGTTAGGAGTTCTGTGATGAAGACTTTGAACAGTGTCTGCTCTGGGTGTGGAATTATCATTTGGCTACACATGGTATTGATCAGCACCCCTGACCCACTGATTTTGTAGAGGCTAACAAAGGCCTGTGGAAAGGAAGAGTTTCTCAGAGTCAAATGCAAGTTGGTGGCATTTCTTGCCTTGTGAAGGACACACTCACTTCTCAGTACCTGCTTGTACCCACTTCTGAAAGTGAAGCAAGGAGAGAAGATGTTCTGGGTTCCCAAATGTGGTAGGAAGCTGGCTAGAGACAAGCCTTTAAGTGAGCTCGTGGCACCTTGTGTGCTCTGTGTCCTGGCGGCTGGACTTGGGCATTGGCATGTTCCTGAGGCACTTGTGGGGAGTGTGTGTGCTCTACTCTGCTCACCTGGCTGCGCTCTAGGCTCAAGAGACAGGCTCTGTTGCTGATAGACTAGTGTTCCTGTTCAGTCACCCAGTGCTGCAGCATGAGGAGCCTCCCCGAGTCCCCGGTAGCCTTTAATAACCATCAGACAGGCAATGTTGCCAGTGATACAAACATTATCCAGGGCACTTCCCATGGAGCAGTCCATTTCATGGATAGGCAGACGGCATTTGGAAGCTCCTTTGGCTGAGAGAGTCAGGAGAGCCTTGCTGCCCAGGAGGTTGGGTACCAAGTTTGCAGCAGTTGCTGTAACTGCTCTGCCGCCCAGAAAAGCCCTTGTGCTGAGGAGGGCATCTCTCACTCTTAGAACTACTGCCATTGGAACTGGTGTGAGACTGGGAATTGAGAACCTCAAGCTTCTTTTCTTGGCAAAAACAGAGATAATACTGAACTTGACTTCCTCATTGTATAAAACCAGAAGTGAATAGAAGCAAGGTAACGGAAGCTGCAGCCGTACCTCTGCACAGCAGCCCTGTGCATGGCCATCACAGCTGCCCAGTCCCGTGTTCATGGCAGGCATTGCTCCCTGGCCACTGCACACTGTCACTTAGTGGAAAGCTGCTTGCCATTCTTGTCCTATGTCAGCAGTTTCCAACCTTTTTGGCACCAGGGACTGATTTCTTAGAAGACAGTTTTCCTATGGATGGGTTAAAAGGAAGATGGTTTCAGGATGATTCAAGCACATGACATTTATTGTGCACTTTGTTTCTATTATTATTACATTAGATTCTCATAAGGAGCATGTAACCTAGATTCCTCACATGCGCAGTTCACAGTAAGGTTCCTGTTCCGAAGGGTATCTAGTGCCGCAGCTGATCTGACAGGAGATGGAGCTCAGGCAGTAAGAGGAGCAATGGGGAGTGCCTGAAAATACAGATGAAACTGCTCCTTAGCCCACCGCCTACCTCCTTCTGTGTAGCCTGGTTCCTGATAGACTGGTGTTGGTCTTCGACCCTGGGGTTGAGGACCCCTCCCCTAGGTGGTAACAAGGCAAGCTGGGCTTACAGCAATTAGGACATCCTGCCCATGGCCCATTTCCTGGTTCTAAGAGATGAGGATACCTGGAACCCATCATGGTAGTCAGAATGTACCATCAAGTAGTGGCTGCTGTTCTCTATGCTATGGGACCAATGGTCCTTAATCCCAAGGAGGGTCCAGATGAGGAGTCCTGAGAGGGCTTCAGTTCTGTGGAGACCTGAATGGTACCAAGTTTCCTGGTGGTGGTTCAGAGGCCATGAAGGGAGCGAATGGCCCAGCCTCCACTGGGCTCCTCTTCTCATGAGGGATGTGGACCACCCAGGTTATCGCCAGAGGTTTACCTCAGGGTCTGGAAGAGCTCTGTAGAAGAGTCAAAGACTCTACGTTGTAGGGAAGAGGAGGCTGGGGCAGTGGGGTGGTGAGGGGGAAGATGATGGAATCTAAATATTCACAACTTCCAGCATTTGGTAGAATAGCCACATTCCAGGGAGCCCCAACCAATATGGAGAGGTCACCAGGAGATGATTTCAGTTCAAGGGAGGACTCAAAGGCTAGGGTACTGTTGGGTAATTGAATACAGGTCTGTGGAGTGAGTTCCCCTTCTTGGACATGGGTGAGCAGAGGGGGTCATTGGATAGGAAGTAGAGGATCAGATGGGAGACTGCTTTCTGCATGGCAGTCCTGGCAGGGAGCCTTGAGCACCCAGGGAAGGAGGTGTTTGCACACATGGAGGGTGGCCCAGGGAGGGGCAAGGGGAGAAGAGAAGGAAAGGGCTCCAGCCAGGAGGTGGCGGCTGTGCCATGGCTCTGGAAAGAGCAACAGAAGAGCTTGACAGCCACTCAGACACAGCTATGTGGGTTTGGGCCTGTGACAAACCCAGGCAGCGAAGGTGCCAGGTCCTGCTTGCTGGTGCCAGCTGATAGTTAGTTTCCTGTTTCGATGGGTTGTTGGCAGAGCTTTGTGATTAAGCCTGCCAGAACCAACACTCGGCTCTTTGCTGCAGCCACGAGGAAAGGAGGGGTGCTGGCCGTGCTCCCGGGCCTACTTGTCTTTGCTGTGCATTCTCCATCTGGTGGGCTGAAGGGGAAAGGGAGTCCTGTTGGAGGAGCCCTGTTGGGACGGGCTCCTGAGCTGTACTTCAAGAGGTCTGGGGTCCCCCTCTGTGAGGCCTAGATGATCCCCTAACTCGCTGAGCTACAGTATCTTAAATAGTCATGAGTGAAATAAAGTCTGCCCCTCCCAGAAGGGTTTTTTGTTTGTTTGTTTTGGTACCGGAGATTGAACTCGGGTCCTTGTGCTTTCGAGGCAGGCGGCGGAACCGCTGAGCTAAATCACCGGCCCCCCAGAAGGTTTGTTGGGAAAAGAAAATAGGTATAAGAGAGACATAGCTATCTCTGGAGTAACCTTGGGTATGGTAGGAACCTAAAAAGCCAATGTGTCATACATTTTTTGTTCAATACCTCCTAAGAGAAATTTGAGAAACAGTATACTCTCTTTTGCATTTTTGAGTTGACATCTAACATTTTATCCAAAATGTAAGTAATTGGAAAGGATATGATTTCTGGAGTATTGTATTTTCTAAAAAAGGTGACACTTTGGAAATAAAGCTGTGAACCACTATTTCTAAATGTATCCAAGGGAATCCAAACACCACTGCTATTTGATATCCGCCATTGTCACTTAAAAAACATATGAACAAGCTCATCTTTAGCAGTCAGAAATTTTATATCTTTCCTTTTTCTCCTTGAGCTCATATTTCCACTCCACTTCCCCCACAGGGTTTTATCCTAATGTAATATATTTTTTATGCCTGAAAGTCTTTTATTGATCACTGTTTCACACTCATCCACCACAACAAAAGGTACATAAATTGAAATAGAAAATTCAGGGGGGAATTCCTGGGATCATAAAGCTCTACATTTTAAACCCCTTTTTTTTATTTTTCCAGATTGAGTTATTAGCATGCAATTTGTCAGAAATAAATTTAGATAAATAGTAAATGTAAAAGTAAAAAATTGTTGAAAATGTACTTCTTAATGAAATGGATATGGCTTTATTTCTCTCTCAATTGACTCATGTATCTGTGAATTAATATATCTTACTGCTAGAATGAGAGAAGACTCGGCCTTCATTTTATTCCTAATTTTCTGTGTTCACGGGAGTAAGCACTTAAGAAGCTTGAGCTCATAATCAGGAACTGGCGACGATGGGGTTTGTGTCAGTGCTGTCACTCTGTTCTTTGAATTCCTGCCAAGATGTTTGCCAAAAATCACGCCGGGTCTATCATCAGACAGCATTTTTAATGGTTTCTCCACTAACACCTCCATTAGAGCCTTCTTTATCTTAGTTGAAAGCTGAGAATTAGAAGTCCTTGGATTCAGAAAAGGAATTGTCCTCAGTCATGAGATTATCGTTTTTTGAACCTGGCCCTGGTGTTTTGGAGCCCCCCGGTTTTCCTCCCTGTGGGGAAGGCAAGGTGATAGGGTTAGAATAATGAAAGAGTAAGGGAGGAGAAGGGTGAAGGAAGAAGTGGAAGAGAAAAGCAGTGAGTAGGACCCTGGGGAAGAACACGTTTGGAAGATGATGGCTGGGGGATTGATTCTCTTAAAATGGCTGTGCTTATGTGTCCCCAGAAGCCTCTGTAATCCCCAGAAGATCTGTCCAACCTTGGTGACCCTGCTCCACAAGGCACTGGACCTGAGGCCAAGCCCCAGAGAGCCACAGGCAACCCCCTTGTCCACGACTTCCCTCTCCCAAGTCCACTATCCTTGGCAAGCTCTGGCCTAGTTCCTGTCATGTCTTGGAACCAGGAGTGCTGGATACCCTTGAGCATTTGAGCTGTGATCTTCTCTCATTCACCTTCTCTGCACTTCTGTCTTCTTGCATTTTGTGTATCCTGAAAGATATCCAGGCTTCCCTGGAGCTCGCTGGATATATGTGATAGGAATTGACAGTTGACCCTCATGTTCCCTGTCCTTGACAACCACACCCACCCTCCCGCCAACCCTCCCCATGATGCCCTCCCCAGTCTGCTCCCTGGGAAGGAGCTGAGCCAAGGCCTCTGCCAGGTGCTATGACATGCAGGTGGGAGCTATTAACAAGAATTTGTCTTGTGGATTCTTGTAGCACAAGTGACAATGAGAATCGGAAGGGGAAGGCAGGCTCTGGGATGCTAGCAAGCCCTGCCAGCTGTCCCTACCAGCTGTGCTCAGGGTGCTTGGTAGGGGACTCTTGGGAATCTGCTGCCCTGCAGAGAGGGGGCTGGCATTGAGGTACTAGCAGCCCCAGCTCTGATGCCTCTAGAACTTACGCTGTCTTGTGAAACGGAGGTTGGGTCGCCCCAACCCCAGGAGTTGTGGAGAGCTGGGGCAGGGGAGCAAGGGCCAGGTGTGCTCCGTCAGTGCTAACTGCTCACACGCACTGTCTTCCATGACCCAGCAAGGCTGATGGTGCTTGCATGCGTGGGCTCTGGAACAGAGCAGATCTGGGCAACCTGTGGCAGAAGTGCGGCCCCTTCTGTCCTTACTTCACACCAGTGGAAAATGGCGATAAAAATCATTGTGACCTGCTGGAGTTGTGGCAGTGAACCGAGCTGGTATGAGAGGCCCTGGGGCTGGGGCCCCACTCCCACTCACTGCCTATGGGCACTGGGCACGTTGCTGCATGCACCTGTCTGGGCTCTGCTCTCTCATCTGTGCCATGGGGTCAGAGGCCAGATCTGCATGGACATGTTGCAGGCTACATGGGCCACAGCACCTGGCACACCTGGCACACCTGGCACTTAGCAGGCAGGTGGTGATACTGATTACTGAGGTTTATGTAGGAAGAAGAAGAAGCTGGCAAGCCAGCGGACAAGAAAGCATGCAGGACCAGGGGCTCTGCACTGGGGCAGGAGACTGTCTGAGCTGAGAGAATCCAAAAAGGTCCTCTCGTGTCCCCAAGTATCAACGGTGGCCATGGGCCAGGGGGACACAGGCCACAGCACATATGGTGCACATCTCTTTGGGGATCATTTTATTGGAAGGTTTCTGGGGAGAACTTTTATGTTATAACCATGTGATGAAGCAGGATACAGAGAAAACAGAAAGCATGGCCTGTCTCAGCTTTCTACCCTCCCTGGCCTCCCTGGGGAACAGTGGGTGTCCCCTGGCCAGCACGAGGTCTTGAGTGAGGAGCTACATGGTGTGGTCTTGGCCACCCCTCCAGCATGCAGTTGGGAAGACTGAGGCCCTGACCATGCAAGTGACTGGCTGAGCCTAGTCAGCCCCTGGCTACCCTTGCCTCTCCCCCAACTCCCAGGCATTCTCCAATGTTAAGGGCTCTTTCTGATTTTTCACGTGATTCAGATGGAAAAGCGCCCGAAGGCAGCCCCCACGGTGGATCTGTACGAAGCCGGTATTCAGGGACCTGGATTTTTGACCAAGCATTGAGATATGCATCTGGTACGTGATGGCCGAGGGACAGGGCCTGATACGGGTCAGCATGGGGCGGGGTAGGGCTGGACACAGCCTCAGCTACACACCCTGAGAACATAGGCCCCACTACCATCTCAGGGCCCCAGTGGGCCATCTTCCCCAACACCCCATGCCACCTGGTGTGAGCAACTCTGAGCCTCCCTGAAAGTGTGTGGCTGGTAGAGGGACAATAGAGCATTTGGAAGTCTGGAGTCTAGACTGCCTGGGCCATTTCAGCAGCACTTCCTGAGGGCCATGACTACGGATCAAGCCAAGGGACAAGAGGGTCCTGTGCCACGTGTTGAGACCTCGGGTTCAACAATAGTGGCTTTCTTCACTACGGGATCCTCCTAAGCTCCTAAGAAGCTCCTACCTGTGCCTTCCAGGACAGGGCCACCCCAAGAGATCTTCCTCACACTCACGTGGCCATGGTCCTCTTTCCTGGGATGCAACCAGGAAGTTGAGTTCCCAAGAAAAAACTTGGGATGTAATACTGATAGCAGCAGCTATCATCTGTTGAATGCCTTCTATGTACCAGGCACTGTGGTAATAATACAGTCTGTGTATTATCACACACACACACACACACACACACACACACACACACTGTAGGCAGTTTCATCAAGAGGAATCATGAGATAGGGATCAGCCTGTGACTTGGTGAGGGTTTCCTTGACTGCTGCATGGTGGGTCAGCATTTGAACCCCAGTTGGCTGGCGTTGCTGAATGGTAGGGCTGCCACTCTGGTGAGCTCTCCTTGTGACTTACCTCCCACATCCCTGATCACCCTGAGTGCAGGCCCTTAGGGTGAGTAAGGGGCAGGCCGAAATGTCCCTCCTGCCAGTACATCTGCTTGGTCCTCACTCTGCCTGGTGTCAAGAAACAGTCAAATGCTGAGGAGCCATTGTGTCCCCTTCCCCCTGTGACTTTCTGAGGCCCAAAACAAGGCTCCTGGGGACCTATGTCTTGTTCTGCAGATTGGGAATGAGGTGTGAATCCCATAAAGCCAGGAAGGACTTGGGTTGGTTATAAACAGTATGGAGTCCATGGACTTCTGCTCCTCACTGCAGCTGAGCTGCCTCAGGTTCTGCTCTGACTGTCACATGCCATTACCCGGTGTTGTTTTCCAGTCTGGTGGCCTGTCTGCTGCCCGTTAGTTGGAGGGCAGGGATTGGATCAGGCTCATTGTCGGAGCCTCAGTACCTGGCCTGTTGCAGATCCTCAGTAAATCCTTGGTTGGTTGAAGGGGAATTGGCAGAAACTGTTGAAGAGTGGGTGGAGACGGCCAGAAGAGAGTCAGAGTCATTATTACTCAGTGACAGATGAGTACAACAGCAAGACACCATGAATTTATTGAGCCCTCGCTGTGTGCCAGTCACAGGGCTAAATACAAAGAAATACGCAGCCTGATCTTTGCCCTCCATATGGTTATATTTTCTGTGTGGCAGGGCTAACACATGTACAACCCGTAAATAACAGACCGTTGAATTCCACATGGATGTTAGGCTGACAGTGTCCCCTGGAGTGATGCCCAGGAGCAGCACTGGTACAGGCCACCCTCCCTCGGTGCCTCCTGTGCGCCAGCCGCCCCACATTGTCTCTTTTGGGCCCTGACCTCACTCACGAGGGGCAGGAATCAGATTTGTTGGCAGGTGAGAAAACTGGGGCTCTGACAGGTAAAGGGATGTATCCGAGGTCAGACAGTAAGGAGTGGCAGAGCTGAACTGACATTCAGTCTCCACACCCAGCGCTCTTCCAACTGCTTGGGTCTACCACCAGTGAAAGGCACAGCCAAAGAGAATCACAATTAGAGCTCGCTGCCACTCCCTGTGAATCCAGGCCTTGCTGGAAACACTGTTCACACCCATTCAGTCTGCACATTAACCCTCTTCATATTCAGTTTTCCAGTGAGGAACCTGAGGCACAGCCAGTAAATGGTAGAACTGAGCACTAGCCCAAGTATCACTCTAAACTAGCAGTTCCTGGATAGCAGAATCCTCTGGGGCTTTTTGGAAAAGGTAGGTTCCTAGGCCCTTTTCCCAGCTACTCTGAAGCACCCAGCCTCGTCCAGGGCCGGGGCCAGGGCCAGGGCTAGGGGCCCTGCATCTGTGCTCAGTCCCTGGATGTTCTGTGTGGAAGATCTGGGTCAGGGCCCAGAGGGTGTCAGGCCTGCCTGAGCGCCCTGATGGGTGGCTTTGGGCAGAGCCTCAGCTCCTGGGGTCCTTGCCATGCTGGGTCCTACGAGCTCTGCTGGCCTCCTGCCATGGGCCTTTGCCCCATAATGCCTGGTGGCTCTTTTCAGACCTCTGGGAGGTCAGCCGTTCCGGTCTGGCTGCTCCTGGGAGGAGGCCAGCAGGGCTGCCGTCAGGTGTTTCCGGTGTTGGTGTCTGTCTGTCTGTCTGAGGGAGCAGGGACGAGTCTTCTCCTTGTCAAGTGAATCAGGACTAGGTTGAGCACTTCCTAAGGGCAGGGGAGTACCTGGAGGCGGGTACTTTGGGCCCATTCTGTAGACGAGCAGGCTGAAGTTTAGTGTTTCTCAGGAAGTTACCAAGACCACAATGCTGCCAAGTAGCAAAATGGGGACAAGGACTGAAGTGCATCTGATCTGAAGTCTGTTCTGACTCTTGGTCCCATTCTGGACAAGGGTAGCTGGGAATTTCTGTATTGCAGTGAAGGAGGGAGTTCTTTCTGTGGGTGCAGTTACTCTTTTCACACCGCTTTTGTGTTCATGTCCTCTCTCCTATTGGGGTGTGAGTATGAGAGTTGGCTGGTGAAGTTACCGTCTCCGTCTTACAGATATGGAGGCTAAGGCTCAGAAATGGGGCACCTCGCCCAGAGTCGTGCAGGATTTGGAGGCAAACCTGGATGTAGACCTCAGGCCCTGTGACATGGGGCTGTGCTGCCTCTGCTTGCCGGGGACGTCTCTGCCCCAGGACAGTTAGCAGTACCTGGAGCTGGCACACATGGGTCCTGGAGCTCGGTGCTCATAGATGTGGGGCTGGCTGACTGCTGCGCTCCTCTTCTCTTTTCCAGGCTCCTATGAATGTGGCATCTGTGGAAAGAAGTACAAGTATTACAACTGTTTCCAGACGCATGTACGGGCACACCGAGGTGAGCGGAGTGTTCCCGGGGCTGCATCTCCCATTCTGTGCCTGTTTTCTCACTTGGACCCCTCACCTGTCCTCAGATGCCTGGAGAGCACCTGTCTTCTCCATCATTCTGCATACAGGGGAGGGGCAGGTGTGGGGCCTGCCGCACAGGATACCAGCTTCTGCCTTCAGGGCCCCAAGATGCCCCCTGCTGCTGGCTCAGCTACACCATAGGCCATGAGTTCATGTCACCTCGCGTGCTCCTCACGACAGCTCAAGTGGGGCCAGCCACTGCTTCCCATTCTGAAGTGAAGGGAACACGGGAACGGCACAGGTTGATAGCAGGGCCAAGAAAGGACCAAGGCTTTGTTCTCTGTGGCTTCCGCCACGCACTCTCTCTCACTTGGCACCAGCTGTGGCTCACTGGGTCACTTGGCTCACCTCCTTCCCCTCTCTTTTTCTCACAGACACCGAAGCCACCTCAGGGGAGGGAGCCTCCCAAAGCAGTGAGTATTTCTCCCCCTTCATGGGTTGGTGGGGGCCAAGAGCTGAGTGCAGAAGGAAGAGAACCTGCCTCCCCAAGACAACCCCAAGTGGGAGCCATGTTGCTGGGGTCCAGGCCTGGGGGCCAGAGGGTCCTTAGGAAATCAGAACACAGTGGCTCAGAGGAGTCTTTCCCAAAATGGGTTCCATGGCATGCTCTTTCTGGGGAGGTTGATAGGTTTTCTCTCAACAAAAGTTCTTTGAGCAAATAGCTTTGAGAAACCTTGAATCATATTGGAAGAAGCAGGTGTCCCTGTCCTCATTGTTACACATGCCCGAGCACCTCCAGGAGCCTAGCCTGTGCTGAGCTTCCTATGTTCTTGGGACACCGACTCATGGGGCTAGGGCTGTGTCACTGACTGGAGAAATGCTGCCTCAGAGAGTTACCTCATGAGCACCCGCGGTGACACCATTGCTTATTGGTGCTGTGTCCTGGGGTGCCCTATGGGACCTTCACATCTTGGGATAATTACTCACAGGCTCTGCCAGCCCTATATCTTGAGGGCCCGGTAGCCAGGCAAGTATAGAGTGGAACCTCTGCCCACCAACACTGAACTTCCAAAGCCAGTGGTTCTGCCCCTTGGTGAATACCCAGCAGAAACAGATGCGCATGTCCACCACCAGACAGGAACTAGAATGTTCTTAGTGCACTGATTCTAGAAGCTGCAAACCAGAAGCCACCCAGCTGCCCAGGTTGTTCACATGGGGGTCTGCTGTCCTTCAGTGAGCGTGAACTCATCACGGATTGTTCTCACACATGTACCATGGAGCCAGAGAAGCCAGACATCAGACAGTGGTCCTCTAAAACCCTACAGAAAGTGCAGATCCCGGCGAAGGGGGCTTGGTGGGGATAGAAGAAGGGTTGTTGCAGGAGGGCCCTTTGGCACTGCTGCATGTGCCAGGCTGGTTCCCAAACTTACATCCCGTGCACTGTCCCATGTCAAGGGTCAGCAGCTGTTTTCTGTGGAGGGCCAGGTGTGGAGTAGCTTAGACCTCAGGGGTCTGACATCTCTGTCCCAAACACTCAGCCCTGCTCATGTATCAGGGCCTCTGCCAGGGACAGTGTGCTGCTGGATCTGTCCCAGGGACCATTGTGTGCCCACCCCCCTTAGGTCTGGTACACCACCCTAAACTTTTTTTATGATAATAAGTAAACATTACTGAAGACAAAACAAACCCAGGACAAAGGTGTCTGAGGTACCTGGCCTCTCTGGACTAGGTCCCTTTACTCTCTGCCACATGAGAGGCAGGCTGAGCCGAGTCCTCTGTGTCAGGGTGGTGGACACCTGCCACGGGCCCCTGACAGGGAAGGGGCTGTCTCTCCCCGGCTCTACCCCACCCAACCCTGGCCCTGACTCCCATCTCCCTCAATAGTTTTCTTCTTTCCCAGCTCCCATGGTCTGCCTGTGATCAGATACACATTTAAAGATTTCCACATTTATCTTTCCTTCCCTGGCTGTTCTGGGCCCCTGGCCTTCCCAGGAGCCCCTCAATGAGCCGCTGTGTTCTGTCTGGCTTCTCTTGTGTGCTAGCTCACTGGTGGTTAGGGCTCAGGGCGGCAGGTACTATTTTTAGCCCTTCCCTCACTTTCTCCTTCCTCCTGTGGCGCTTCCTTCCCGCTGGCAGTGTGCTCTGTTGCCTTCTTAGTCTTGCACCCTCACCCTGGCCCCAGCCCCGGCCCTGGCCATGGTGCTGCTTGGAGCACCTGGCAAACCTCACGCCTGCCTCCTGAAGGGGGCCTGGCAGTGCAGTCTTGGAGCCAAAAGGATCCTGTGGAGAACATCATGTCTAGGCTGCCCACTTTGCAGATGAGGACACTGAGTCCCAGAGAGAAGAATCATGCTACGTATTAGCAGTGGAGGTGATAGTTCTCACACACCCTAGTCCAGGGACCTTTTGTTTATTTATTAGGAAAATAGTCCAGTCATGGATAGAGCCATAAAGATTCACCCACTCACCCATCTCTGAACTGAGAGGATAAGGGATTAGGCCCACATGCAGTTCGTTGCTGTCACTCACATTGGTTCTCTGTGTAAGACATTTACCAAGTATTTACCACACATCAGCCTTGTGCTTTATAATCTATGTCTCTGTCTGTCTGTGTGTCTCTCTCAGCACCCACCCCATGCTGGGGATTGAACCCAGGACCTTACACTAAGATAGGCAGTGCTCTACCACTGAGCCAGTCCCAGCTCTTCATCTGTTTTTTCCTTATTACAGCTCTTACTAGTTTACTATTATTTGTAAAGTTCATTTATTCCCTATTACAACTCTGGGAAATAAGGAATTGATTGTTCCCATTTTACAGATGAGAAAATGGAGGCACAGGGGTTAAGGAGCATGCCCAAGGTCCATCATACTTCTAAGTGGTAGAGCAGGGTTTGAACTTGGGTGGCCTCGCTCCAGGACTCACTTCCTAGAAAGGGTCTGCAGAGGCTTTCCTGAGACATGGGCTCCTTGGGTAGTTTCACAGATGAAAACTCCTTTGCCTCCTCCTTTGGGAATGACTCTTGCCTTCATCCACACCTCCATTAGGAGTTGGGAGCATGGTCCCCATCCACACTGAGAAGATGTCATGGTATGAGATTTGGCAGAGCAGGTTAGGGTGCTTCTCGGTGGCAGAAAGCTAGGGGTCTGTGTCTTACTGGGGGCGGCTCTCATGGCTCAAGATGGAAGGGTTGGGCTCACTGGCAAGAACAGCTGAGTGGCAGAGACAAGGAAGTGGGGCAGCAGTGGTCAGTGTGAGAGGGGAATTTCAGAAGTGGGGTCCCATCTGGAACCAGATCCCCTGAATTTCTCCATCTCTATTCCCTGGTGTTCACCAGTGAGGGTGGGACGAGTGGAGAAGCTGGAGATAGGGTCTGAAAGGGACCTTGTGGGTGTGGGGTGTCTAAGCTGGACTGCTGGCCATCTGAAATGATTAAAACCTGAGCCAGCTTGGAATCCTGGAAACATCAGCCTGGGAAAGGCCCTGGGAATCAGTTCATCTGTGGTCTTTCCTCCATCTCAAATTAGCTGATAAATGGGAGAGCAGGACTAGGCCTTTAGTATCCCGCATCCCACTGGCTTTCCCCTGGAAGATTCTGATACCCACGATCTTCAGAACATCTTCAGATGCCAATGCTGCAGGCTCCTCCTTTAGGGATCAGTCCATCTCCATAACCCTGGCATCTGCTAAGGGCCATCCAGAGAGAACCAGTGTGCTGGAGGGAAGAGGGCAGGAGTGGGAGAGGAGATGGCAGATGTCATCTCTGCTCCTGTATTCCAGTTGAGAGAGGCCAGAAACCTTCCCACAGAACTGCCAGGCAAAACAACCTTGGGATAGGCAGTCTCATCAGCTCCTGTGTTTAGGTGCCTAGGAGCAGGAGAAGGGAGAACAGGGAAATGCCCCAGCCAGAAACAAAGAGCACAGACCTGGAAGAGAAGGGCCATGTACTCTTACTCAGCTTTGGCTTGGAGTTGACTGGGTGTTTGAATCCTGGCTCTCCCTTCCCCCCATACAGTTTTGAGCAAGCTGCCAAACCATCCATGCTTGGGGATTCTCCAGGAGATAAGATGGATGGGCCTGCCCGAAGTCAGCCAAAGGGTTACATGGGCCCAGTCTGTGCCAGTACAAACATTAGCAAGTGTTGCCAGCAAAACGAGGGTATCATCTTGTATGATTCCAGTCTCAGATTGGGCAGACTTAGGGCTCATCCAAATTCAGGCCTATGTTATCTACTGCTGTGCAGCTCATTTTCCTGCAGCTTGATAACTTAAAGCGGCAAACACTTGTTACCTCCCAGCTGCCATGGCCAAGGGTTTGAGCCTGGCTTCCAGGGGTCCTTTGACTCCGGGGCTCTCACAGGATTGCAGCCAAAGTTTGGCCAGGGCTGTGGTCTCGTCTCAAGGCTCAACTGGGGAAGGGCTTCTGCTAGGTTCGTTCACGTGCTGGTGAGCAGAATTGGCTCCTGCCCAAGCTGTTGTGTTGAGGGCCTCTGATGCTCATGGGCTGCTCGCCAGAGGCTGCCCTCACTCAGCCCCTTGCTGCCTGCATCACTCCCCAGTGCACTGGACAATATGGCGGCCTGCCAAAAGTGAACAGGAGAGGCTTGGGATGTGCAAGACAAGTGACATAGTCTTTTGTAACCTATTTCAGAAGTGATATCCTGTCATGTTCACTGCATTCTGCTCATTAGCAGTGAGTCACAAGGTCCAGCCCAGACTCACAGGAAAGGAGTCTCCCACAAATGAAGATCACCCAGACCCCATCACTGAAGGTGCCCACCCTCCTAGCTGTAGGACTTGGGACAGGTCTCTTCTGGTCCTTAGTTTCCTCATGTGCAAATGGGAACCTGCTCCCTCCCTGTTTAGAGGACTGAGGAAAGGCAGGGGTGGGCCTGTCCTGGTCCCGTGTATGCAGTAACTTCGTGTGATTATTGTTATTCTTACTACCTCTGTGATGGGAGGGGAGACCTGTTATGAGCCAGGCCCTTAACCAGCTGACATAGAGCAGGTTAGAGGGTTTGGGAGTCACCTAGGGGCTCCCAGTCACCTCATCTGGTCTGAATGACCACAAAGGACCTCTAACACTTCAGCCCCAACCTTGTAGAACCAGAAAGCAACTCGAGCCTGGCCCAAAGTGGAGGGAGGGAGTAGCACTGAGGCTGCACATAGGCAAGGAGCTGCAGAGCATTGCAGGACACAAGCTGGCTGCAGCCTCTTTGGTTCAGAAGATGTGGGCAGTGCCCATGCCCAGGTGGCTCAGGAATACATTCTCCATGTGGCCATCCAGCTGCAGCCAGACTGGACTGGTCCCAGTTTTGGTCCCTGAGGCAATTCACTGGCCAGAAACCTCCACCCCTGGTGACCAAAGTCCTGGTAGGCACATGTGGCTTTCCCTCCCTTGCAGACAACTTCAGGTATACGTGCGACATCTGTGGGAAGAAGTATAAGTACTACAGCTGTTTCCAAGAGCACCGGGACCTGCATGCTGTGGATGGTGAGTCAGACCCGCGCTCCTTTTGTCCTACAGAGAGGTGCCCTTCCTTGGAGACCTGACCCCAACCCACCCTCCTCTTTAGCCAGAGAAAGGTCAAACAGCAGCCAGACCAGGAGGGGAGTGACCAACCCTAGAGGATTCTGGGAGAGACTGCCCTCGTTGTTATCCACATGTGCTTCTATTTAGGTTACCCCAAGTGAAATCGCCATTTTTATAGGTCAAAATCAGTTGAATATTGAATTTGATATCATGTCATTTTATAGTTTTATATTGGGCATTTGCATGCTCTAGTGAAGTTAAACCAATTTTTAAAAATGAATGATGGCATTTCAGCGTTAGATTATAGAGCTAGAAATTAGAACAATAAATTTAGGTAATTCATTTGTGGAGTCTTGAGAATCCTAGAAAGAAGGTCTTGGACCCAGAGAGGACCTTTGTGGTGTTCCCTCTGTAGCCCCACACCCAGCCCATCTCAAGCAGTGGCACCTGAGCCCACCGCCCGTGGCTGCTGGCTCATCCTTCCTCTCCCTACCTTCTCTTTCCAGCCTCTTCCCCCTTCCCCTTCCTCCTGCTCTGCCCCTGGAGTGCATTCAGGGAATCCACAAACAGGTGCAGGAAGAGGGAGTCTGTCTGCCTCTGGGGTGGGCACCTGCCCATAGGGAGCAGGAGGAGGTGAGCAGCAGGCTGTATCCTGGTGGAGATATGCTCTTTCTGGGTACCACACTGGCCAAGGAAGCCCTCCCAGCTCCAGAGACAAGCTTGCTGGCACAGAGGCTGGGAGCAATGGGCAAGGACTAACAGGGCTCCTGTTTGCTTCTTTCCCTCTGTGGTTGCCGCCTCCCGCCTGGGCGCAGTGTTCAGTGTGGAAGGGGCCCCCGAGAATCGGGCAGGTAAGTCTTTGGTGGCCACCCATCTTCCCTGTCCCCCACTGGGCTCCTGAAACCCCAGTGACCAGAGTGCTAATGGCTGTGTTTTCTCCTCCAGACCCCTTCGACCAAGGTGTCGTGGCCACTGATGAGGTGAAGGAGGAGCCCCCGGAACCGTTCCAGAAAATTGGTCCAAGTATGCAGTGCTCCCTGGGCAGAGGGCTGGGTGGGGCCCAGCTGAGGAGGCAGGGCTCAGTCCTAGTGCTGGCAGAGAGGGTGGCATCTCCCACCTGCAGCAGTGATACCCACCTGTTAGTCAGGCTGGGTAGTCTCAGGATACTGGTTCAAGGAGTTGCAGGCAGTACAGGGTCAAAGTCAGGGCAGGGCAGGTAGTGAGCTTGCTGTGCTGCATGGTGCCCTTAAAGTCTGTTAGCCATCTAACCTCAGCCTTTCCACCAGTGGGTGAGGACATTCCCTGCAGGTTTGTTGGGAGATTAAATGAGATCATGAAGGTAATACTTGTTAGCACAGTGCCTGGTACATAATAGGTGCTTGGGAAGTCATCCAGAGGGGGTTAGCAGGGAACAAAGCTCTGGTGACCAGCTGCATATAGACACTTTGTCCTTGCTGCTGTAAATCTCCTTGAGGACAGGAGCCCTGCATGTGACTCACTTGTTTCCAACCAACTTGTTCTGAGTGTTACTGGAACACAGCAGTGAATGGGACAGATGTGCCCCTGCCCTTGAGTAATTAGAGAGGCAGGGTAGGAGACAGCAGGTAAGTGAGCTGGTAGTTACAATCCAGAGAAATGCAGGGGAGTCCAGCCTTGGGGGATCCAGGAAGCTTCCAGAGTGGGGACAAGGGTAGCCCTTGCACCACACGCACACACACCCACCCAAAGGCTGGAGAAAGCACTGGTTTTGAGAAGGGGAAGGAGAATCTGGGACAGGCTCAGGTCTTAGAACTCTGAATGCTAGGATACAGTGTCTGGACTCTGTCTTCATGGGAACGAACCAGAGTTTACCAAATGGGGAAAGGACTTCATAGGGTTTGCAGTTTAGGCAACTAGTGTATCAGTCACCTTCCAATTGCTGGGACAAAATACCTGGCACCTGCAGTTTAAGCAAGGAAGGATTTATTGTGGCTCATGGTTTTCAGAGAATTTAGTCCATGGTTGGCTGGCTACAATGCAAAAACAGCACAACAGAAGAAAGCTCCTCAACCCATGGCAGCCAGAAAGCAGAGAGAGAGAGAAGGGAAGAGCCAGGGAGAAGAAAATGCCCTTCCAGGTCACAACTCTAATGACCCACCCTCAACCAGGCCCTGCCTCCTCCCAGCACATTCAGCCATGAATTCATCAGTGGATTAATCCACTGAGGAGTATAGGGCCTCCATGATCCAGTGACCTTCCAAAAGCCCCGCCTCTAAATATATGAAACTTTTAGGGGACATTTTGGATGGATGCCATAACATCCAGTATAGCCCCTGGGAGGAGACCGAATTGGGAGGGGTCAGGTGGCCTGGGGAAGGTATGGTGGGACCACAAATGTGGGAGACTCTTTGTTCCAGCTCTTTTGGAAGTTACAGCTCATTCATCTCTTACTACCCAGCAAGAAGAGACCTTTATTGTGTCTGTTGCATTACAATGAAGATCTAAGACTTTTTGCAAAAATATACACAAAAGTATGGAACAAGGGGATGAAGAAATCTGGGTGAAGGAAAATCAAAGGTACTATAACACTGCAGTCCACAGTGCCCTGAAGAGGGGCCTTGGAAGGTACTGGATAGATCCACTGAGGTGGCTTCTTCCTCCTACCTTGTCATGGTCAGAGGATGGATCTTGGCTTTCTTCTTAACTCTTCTTAAAGCATTCAGGAAACTGCAGAGGATATAATGTCTGCAGAGTGGATAGCATAGTGCCTATCCCGTGCATAGTGAACACTCCCTAAGGAGGAACATGGAAATAATCTTACAGATGAAGATGGTGGTGAAATCAACATCCAAACTGCCAGGACTTAACAGGGGAAACAACTGTGAATCAGATAGGTTCACAGCATTTGAGGAATTCATGGTTTGGTGAAAGAGCCGGACATTCATGTTCAGATACAGGATAGAGCCAGAGGGATCCATGGTCTCCTACTTCCTTTTTTGTTCACCGTCTCCCAGCAGCCCCAGAGCAGCCCAGCACTTCTGACTGACTGTGGCACTGCTGTTACGAAGCTAGGCTTCGGAATCAAACCGGTCTGCATGTGAATATTGGCATCACCAGTTTACTGCCTGTTTACTGCTTCTGAATGTCACTTGACTCTGTTCTCCAGGGCTGTTGGAGAATGCACTCACAAAGTGTTTAGCCCTGGGCTGGGGATGTAGCTCAGTGGTCAAATGCTTGACTACTGTGTGTGAGGCCCTGCTTTCAATCCCCAATACTACTAAAATAAAACAACAGCCAAAAGAAAATGAAGTGTCTAGCTCAGCATGTGGCTCCTACTGGTAGTCAGGGTGTAAGAAATGAAATGTTGCAGAAAGGGGCAGGGGTCAGGGGCAGGAATTCGGGAGCCAGCCCAGACCTGAGTCCTAGCTCCCCACTTGATAGCTGCATGAAGCCCCACAAATTTTCTAATCTCTCTAATCCAGTTTAACTCTAAAGTGGGGTGATGACAATAAGACTCCACGTTCAAGCTTGTCATGGGGATTATGTACAATTATATTTGTAAGGGAATTAGCATAGTCCTTGACACATGCTTGAAAAGCATTAAATAAATGAGACCTGTTCACCACCCATGAAGATTCAGAGCAGGATGAAACTTGTTCTGTGTATCTGTAACTCGGTCTAATAGCCAACCCATGCTAGGACCTGGAGGTATTTTCACAGATGGTAAGAATTATGCATTTGTACTGAGAAAAGCTTGAGGTTGTGGAGCTGAGCTTGCTGGAGCTGTGGAAAGCCACCCCTAGCTGCTGCTCAGGATTTGCCTTGGGAGATGGGACTGCTGCTTCTTGGGTTGCTGCCTGTTCTGTGAGCAGGCCAGTGCCACCCCACCTAAAAACAGTTAGGCATAGGACAAGGGGAGGCAGTAGAGACACCAGACATTCTGAAGGAACTAGTCACCCTAAGTAAAACTGTGTAGGTCAGGGGAAGGGGGAAATCTCTTCCACTTTGGCATCAGCCAAGCAAGTTAGAGTTAAGGAAGAGGAAGCCAGAGCCCCTGGGAAACAGGGACACCAGCTAGAAGGACTGTGTTGGTTGGGTGTCACTCAACCTTCTGATCTGAGAATTACCATCATGATAATGGGCAGAGGGAGGATGGACAACAATTCTTCTGTTGTGTCTTAGAACAGTAAAACTGGATTGTTCATTTATGGCTTACCTGATTTTTATGCCTGGCTGAGGAAGAATAACTTAAAAGATAAACAACCATAGAAAGTATGAAAGTTCTACATAACAAGAAAGAGAATTTAGGAGACTCCAAGGAAGACCACGTCTCTGAAAATGATCTACTACAGATGAGAAAAAACATTTTCAACCTCAGTTGAGTATAAGAAAATATGACCTTAGTCCACTTGGGCTGCCACAACAAAAGACCATAGCCTTGGTGGGTTAACAGAAATTTCTTACAGTTCTGGAGGCTGAAACTCCAAGGTCAGAGTGCCAGCATGGTCAGGTCCTGGGGAAGTTTTACTCTCTGATCCTCATGTGACAGAGCGAGGTGGGAGGGAGGGGAGAGAAAGGGAGAGAAAAAAAAGATATCAAGACAGGGTATATCTTCTAAGGGTGCTAACCCAATCAAGGAGATCCCACCCTCATCACCCCACCTCTGGGAGGCCCAGCCTCCAAATCCCATCACATTAAGGACTCAGTTCAGTTCATGGCATGACCCCTGTGAAAAACAAGCCTGAAGTTGTATGGTGAAAAAGCAACAGGATAAGTTAAAACAGCAAAGAGAGAACAGATGAGAAAGGACTTCGGGGAAGCAGAAAAATGTAAAAATAATTTAAACCTACAGTGTAGATAGTAAACAACAGAATCAGTCTATAGAAATGGAGTTGGTGAGGTAAAGGACAACTTTGAATAGGTGAATAAGAAATACAGACAGAAATAAAGACAACAAGAAACCAATTCCATTTAATAGGTGGTTTAGTACCATGGGACTGAAGCAGTACTCAAAGATCTAATAGAAGAAAAAAATGTTCAGCAGACAGAGAACCTGTTTGCAAATCTAAAATGCTCATCACTTGTCAGGTAGAGTCAATTTAAAGAAATCGTTACCTGAGTAAATCTTAGTGATTTTTTTTAAACTAAAGCGAAATACTGTCCAGCTATAAAAAATTAAATCTCTATAGATAAATGCAAGATGGACTTCCTTACACTTCTCTGCAGTTCTAAGTGCTAAAAGAAGAAAATAGATGTGTTTTGAAGAAGAGTTTTAATCTTAAGAATTTTATATCTGAATTGTGTTTCATATATATAAAAAAAGCAAAGGCCCAGAAACATACTATTTCTCTTATGTACCCATCTTCAAAAATTCTTTGAATATATACTCCAGTGGACTAAGTGGTAGAGCACATTCAAGGGCCCATTGTGAGGAATTCATTGTTTTAAGAGAACTTTCAACTGTTAAATAAACTAGAAGTTTAAAACATTTCAAATCTAATTATAAAATTGAGTGCCTAAGACAAAGATTATCCTAAAATATGAAAAAGTGAATTTTTTAAAAAAGAAGGAAAGAATGGGTAACGGTTACGATGGATTAGGCTAAACCAGTCCTGTTCATAGTGTGGTCCCAGACTAGGAAGATCAGCATCTCCTAGAAGCTGATTAGCAATGTGAATTCTTAGGCCCTAGCCCAGACCTGTGGGATCTGAATCTCTGGGGTGGAGCCCTGTGAAATAGACTTCCCAGATGATTTTTGCACATCCTAAAGTTTGAGAAGCACTGGGTTAAACTACTTTTCTTCATAATAACAAACCTGAAATTATCATTTTCCACTTGACTAACAATAGCTAGAGAAATAACATACTAGGTAAAATAGCAGTGAGTTGGGCCTGATGGTGAGGCTGAAAGCGAAAGGTTATGAGTTTGAGGCCATACTGTCCTACAAAGAGAGTTCAAGTCTGCCCTAAGCTATTTAGCAAGTCCCTGACTTAACACACACGCGCGCACACATAACCAACAACGAAAACCCAGCCAATATTGGAAAACAATGAAATATTAGAGATGCTGTAATGAAAAAGAGAATTTATATACCAAACAACTGAAAACAAGAGGGACAAGCTAGATAGAGTAGAAGAGGAGGGCTGGGGATGTAGTGCAGTGGTAAAGCACTTGTCCAATGCATGAGGCTCTGAGTCTAATGTGGAGGGAGGGAGAAGAATTTTAAAGTAAGTGCAGGTTAAGTATGCCTTATCTGAAATACTTGGAGCGAGAAGTATTTAGGATCTTGGATTTTTTTCAGATTTTGGGATATCTGCATGTAGATGAAATAGCCTGAAGGTAATTACATGCAATTTTTAAAAACAATTTTATAATGAAAAAAATTATCAAGCAATGGAATTCTCCACTTATGGCATCTTGTGATTGCTCAGAAAGCTTCAGATTTGAGAGCATTTTGGATTTCAGAGTTTTGGATTAGGGATGCTCAACTTGTAAAACTATCCATTATAGTAATAAAAACAAATGGCATGATCTCCTTTGTTGGAAGATAAAATTTTGTCGGGTTAATTTAGAATAATCCAATTCGTAACGGGTTTATTAGAGACATACCTAGTGAATCCCTTATCTTTTATTCTGAGCTTGTGCTGCTTTTTTCCCAGGGAACTCTTTCCTACTCCCTTAAAGAGATTAAAGTCTCCGTCATGAGTTTTCATAGCACTATATTTGTAACCTGTCATTGCAGTTTTAAATTAGTCTGTGCTAGGCATGGTAGCATATACTTGTAATCCCAGCATTCTGGGAAGTTGAGGCTGGAAGACAGAAAGTTTGAGCCTAGCCTAGGCAATCTAGCAAGACCCTGTCTCAAAATTTGAATGAATGAATGAATAAATGAATGAATGAGGTTGGGGATGTAGCTCAGTACAAAAGCCCTGGGTTCAGTCCCCTGTGTTATAAAAATAAATAAACTTGTCTGGGTGATTATTCAATTTTTCTGCCTCCTAGTTCAGACCGTAAACTCCTTGAAGACAGGAATCGTGGTTGATTTGCTCAGCATTTTCTGCCTGCATTCAGCACCTTGATGTTCAGTGAATGAAAGTACAAGGAAATGTAGGGATGTGTCTTTAGGCACATGCAAATAAATAGAAAGCAGGATCTGGCAAATTACAAAAAAATTAATATTAATGCTAGACAGACTAATAAAACTGTAATTAAATGTCAGAGCACTGGTTGTTAAATTTTCCCGTGCATCAGGATTTTCTTGTTAAAACATAAATTGCTGGGTCTTACCCCTAGAATTTTTCCTTCTGTAGGTCTTGGGCAAGTCCTGAGAATTTGCATTTCTCACAGGTTCCCAGGAAGGTTGAGGTTGCTGATCCAGGGGCTAACTTTGAGAAGTACTGTGTTGAAAAATAGTTTTCTGTTGAGAGTTCTTGAAGATTTTGATCTCAAGAGTGTTGGTGCATCAAACAACATTGTATCTAAATATACAAAGTAAATGTAGAGATACTACCAAGTAGAAGGATTTATCACAACATTTAATCTTTGCCAGAGCAAGTAAACAAAGATGCAGGACTTGAATAATGCAATTAGTACAGTTGATTGAACAACTTTGAAGCTTATATATAGTAGATAACATGTATCTTTTCCAGTGTTAATAAGTCAGCTACAATAATTATTTACCTACCAAAAAATCTGAAGCTTTTATATTGGGAAAGGAAGACCATAAGAAGACTAAGAAACGAATTTTTTGTTTTTGGTACCAGGGATTGAACTCGGGACCTTGCGCTTGTGAGGCAGGCAGTGGAACCACTGAGCTAAATCCCCGGCCCGGAAAAGAATTTTTCTTAAATGCTTGTAACATATATAACAAAATGTTGATATTCTTCATCTACAAAAAATTTAATGATTTTTAAAGGAAAATTACAAAAAAGCTAGTTAATTAAATAGGAAAAATATTTTTCTTAGAAATCAAATGGAAAAATTCAGCAGTACAATATAGTTCCTCCATTAAATATGCAAAATAGAGGGAGATAATATTGCTTAATGTTGGCTGCAGTGAATGGAAACAGTCATTTTCACACCTTTCTGATTGGAGTAGTGATGCTGTGGTTATCAAAAGGCTTAAAAGCGCATACTTTGCCCTGCCTCTTGGAATTTATCCTAAGGAAATAATGTCCAAAGAGTCTATTCAGTAATCTCTGTTTTGCAATCATGTGCAAAACTAATGAGCAAATGTGCAAAATTTTCCACAAGAATGTAGATCACGGCATTTTTTTTAATAAGAAAAAAAATCTGAAATAATCTAAATGTCCCTTGGCAGAGAGGACCAGCTCAGCAAATTGCAGAGTCCCATGGGAACCATGCAGCCAATAAAGGCCAGGGAGATCAATACTTATTGATTGGGCAAGAATGTCCACAAAGTATTGTCGATTGAATATACCAGGTTACAAAGAGGATATTGATCAGGGCTGACTAATTCAAGGCCACAGGAGCCAGACAAATGATATCAGCCAGAGAAGCACCCCCAGCTGAGACAGGGTGAAGGCTGGGGACTGGGGCAGATGGCAGGTACATGCTGCCTGCGGAGGGTAGACACTGCTCTTTGTTCGGGGGTTGTAGGTGATTGAAATTTCTCTTTAGTTTTAAAAATGTGTTCCTGTACTTATCAATATTTTATAATTTTCTCCCAGTGAACAATTAAGACATGAGGCATTTTTAAGAAGTTAGGCAGAGCAAAAAGAGGTAAAGTCCAATGGGGCCTGCGAGAGGAAGTGACCCCACTAGTGACCCCTGCTACTGAAGCGTGGGAGATGCTCAGAGACAGGGAGGGTCCCAGAGACAAGGGTCTGGGTGTGGCCACAGAGGACAGGGCTTGCAGAAAGGCTGATGGAAAGGTTAGCGCGGAAAGTCATCTGGGGTCACCACACCTCTCCTGAGCACCAGAATGGGGGTGGAGAGATGCTGTGTGCCAGGTGCTGTTCTAAGCACTTGACATGCACATCTGATCCATCAGCCTTTCTGCAAGCCCTGTCCTCTGTCCCAAGGTAACCTCGGTTTTACAGATGGGGAAATTGAGGCACAGAGAGGTTAAGAAACCTGCCCCAGGTTGCAGAGCAGGAGTTTGAGTCAAACTTGATTCTGATTGGTGGTTCCAGAATGAGGAGTTTGGGGGGTGTCACTGCTGCTTTCGGGTTGGGGCCAGGTGCCTTTTCTCACACGTTCCTCTCCTTCTTGGACAGAAACTGGCAACTACACCTGTGAATTCTGTGGGAAGCAGTACAAGTACTACACACCCTACCAGGAGCATGTGGCCTTACACGCCCCCATCAGTGAGTACCTTTTCCGGTGGGAGATGGGGCATCAGCAGGTGGGGGAGGGGGCCAGCCTGTGGCCAGGGCTTTGGAGCCTCATTGGGACTGGGAGGGGGGTGGGAGCAAGGTGAGCTCAGTCCTGGTCAGTCCAGGTGCCGGGTGTGACCTGGGGCCCCCTGACTGCAGTGCCTAGAAGGCCCCTCCCAAACTAGCAAGGCCAGAGCCCTCCCATGAAGGACTCAGAGGCCTGGTACATTAGAAAGGTGGACATCACTTGTCCAAGTCCTCCAGTGGCCTTGTCCCCTCCGCCTCTGAACGCCTCCAAACCAAGAGCTTCCTAACCCCACTCCCAGAGCCAGGGTTGTGTGATGCAGCTTCAGGCTGAGTTAGTGCAGGGACTGACCCAGGCCAGGGGCATGTTTGGTGAAACAAGACACCTCCCTCTTTGCCCTCCATGGTGCAAAGCAAGGAGGTAGCAGGAGCAGCAGGCTGGTCATCTGGAGCCCTGAGTTTGAAGCCCAGCAGGCTCACAGGCTGCTTCCTGTCTCCACAGTCTCTGACTCTTCCCCTGGCAAGGACACAAGAGGACTCCAAGACCTCTTCCCCCAGAGACCCCTGGCCTTCCATTCTGATGCCTGTGGGCCTCCCTGCTGGTTTCCCAGCTCCTTTTCTGAACATCAGATGGGCTCTATCTTTAGTTTCCTAAGCATCCGAGCTGGGAGTACCCCAGTCCTCCACTCCTGCCTGCACAGGTGGAGGATCCCATGTGCTGACTGAATCTCAGGGTAATAAGCAAGGTGTTTAGGATTGTGTTTGGGGACTTCACTGCTTAGGTTTCTCACAGAAGAGCTGTGGGGATCCCGTCCCCATTCTGTGGTCGGGAAGATGAGGTCTAGGGGCAGCAGCTTCCCCAGATTATGAGTGCCTCCAACCCCCGGTGACCTTACGTGGACCTAAATTTTCCTGAGGTCCAGCACTGGGCTAGGGTTCTCATTCTGGTTGGCCTTTGTTGCATAATGTATGGCTTCCCTTTTTGTGAGCCCACATTTCCTATCTATGAGAGTTCTTAAGGTCTTTCCAGCCCAGGGTCTGGATTCCAAACATCTCTGGTCTAAAGCAACCTTCTGGCAAGCACGTGCTATGATCAAGTGCCTACCATAGTGCCAGGTTGTGTGTGAGGAGAGAAAATACAGAGGTTGTGCTGGGTGAGCATGGACCTATACATGGTTTGATTCACTCATGGTGAAGGTGCCCAGGGATCAGGGCTGTTCATGGGCAGCTGTGAACCTGTGCACTCCAGTGAACCACTGCCTGCCTGCTGCCTGGTATGAGGATGCAGCGTTGCTTATGAGGCCATCCTGCAGCCTTGGACTCAGGCTTTGGAGAGGATCTTCAGTACTGCTTTTTTATTTTCTGGAGTAAGATAAGTAAGGTTGCTAGTTGGTGAGACAGAATGTGGCTGTGAACCCTGCTAGTAAGCTCCAGGCCCATACTCTGCCATGAAGCTGCCTCCACCTGCCAGGATGGTACAGCAGATTGGGGTGTCACTTGTACCCTAATTTTTTTCCCTGTCATCTGATGCGTCTCTCCTGGAAAGTTATCTACTTCACATTCTCTGTTCCTTGTTTTCTTTATCTTTCTGTGCACTCTCTGTTTTTCTGCATCCTCTTGTTGAATGAATCTCTCTGTTACTGAAGGCTAGACCCTCTGGAAGCATCTGTGTTTAAAACACAGCATGGGAGATTTAGGCTAGATTTAGAAAGACTTAGGCTGACTGCAGAACTTCTTATAAATGGACTCAGTATATACTCTTATGCCTGGTTCTTTCTCTCATGAAAATGTTTTTGGGACTCATACATGTTGTATGTATGAGCTCATTCATTTTTACTTCTGAGCAGTATTCCATTGCATCAATTGTGTGTAGTTGTGTACGTTGCCTACACACTGTATACTGTGCTTTGTTTTGTCATTTACCTGCTACTTTGGTTATTTCCAGTTGCAGGCTATTGCAAATAAAGCTACTATGAAAATAGTTGCAGGAAGCTTTTTGTGGAATATGCATTCATTGTTTTTGAATAATTAACAGTAGAATTACTGTGTTATTAACTTTTTAAGAACTGACAATCAAATTTTCTAAAATGGCCATGGCATCTTCCACTCCTACCAGCCCTGGCCAGGAGTTTCATTTGCTCCATGGCCTTGCCGGTGTTTGGTGGCATTGTCTTATTTAGCTCTAGCTATTCTAATGAGTGCACAGTGGTATCTCATTGTGGTTTTTGTTTTACTGATGACTAATGATGTTGAACATCACTACATTTGCTTGTTTTCTATTGTGTATTTTATTTTGGAAATTGTTCATCTGAGTCATTTGCCCATTTTTGGTTGGGTTGTCTTTTTATTAAGTTAAGACATTCTGCGTAGTTTCCAAGAGGTCCAGGTCCTTTGTCAGGTATATGTACTATAGATATTTTCTCCCAGTCTCTGACATTGCTGTTGATTTCCATATAGTACCTCCTGGTGAGCACATGCTTTTCATTTTTAAGAAGTTCAATTTATCATTGATTTCTATGGATAGTACTTCCTGGATTCCATCTCAAGATGGTAAAGGTACTCTCTAATACTATCTTTCAGAAGCTTTATAGAGAAGTTTAGCTTTTGCATTCTGTCATCCATTTGAAGTTAACTTTTGTGATGATGTGAGGTTTGAGTTCAGATGTGTTTTTTTCCAAAGAGATACCTGGTTGTTTCAATACTATTTACCCAAGATTTCTTTTCCTATTGCAATGCATTGGTACCTTTGTTGAAAATCAGTTGAATGTATAAGTGTGAGTTTCTTTTCCATTGATCTGTTTGTCTTTATTTCATTTCCACATTGTTTTAATGTTTCAACTTTTTTAAAAGAAGAGTTCGCTTCTCTAGGAACTTTGTTTTCCCACGTAAATGTTAATCTTGACAATTTCTACCCAAAAAATCCTAGGGGGTGGCTTCCACTGAATCTGTAGGGCAGTTTGAGAAGACTGGACCATGTGGTGATACTGGGTCTACCAACCCATGAACATAGTATATCTCTCCAAGTACTTAGAGCTTGTTTAATTTCTCTCAGTGATAGTTTTTGCTTTTCAGAGTAGAAGTATTTCACATAATACATTAAAGTTTAATTTCTAAGTATTATGTGTTTTATGATACACTGATTTCTAAATTTAATTTTCCAATTTTTGTTGCTATTACATATAAACAATTGATTTTTGTATATTGGATTTCTATGCCGCAAACTTGGCAAAATTTGCTTTTTAGTTCTAATAGGTTTTTGTAGAATATTTAAGGATACTCCTTTGTATATAATGATGTCATTTGCTATTAAAGATAGCTTTACTACTTTTTTATTTACTTTTCTTCCTCACTGTCTTGTTAGGGACCCTTCAATACAGTGTCAGACAGGAGAAATGAGCAGATTCTCTGCCTTCTTCCCAATCATAGGCTTTAGTTTTTCATCTTTAAGGACTATCACTTTCATGATGCAGGTGAAGGTTTTCTTTTTGGTACTGGGTATCGAACTTGGGTCCTTGCACTTGCGCAGCAGGTGGTGAAACCACTGAGCCTAAATCCCAGGCCCTAAGTGAAGGTTTTCATAAGTGCCCTTTTTATCATTTAGGGAGGTTACCTTCTATTCATAGTTTACTGACAATGTATTTGACTGGTTGGGTTTTTTTATTTTGTTAGTATGGTAAATAACATGGAGTTTTAAAAAATAAGTCACCATGCCTATACTTTATTAAAATACACTGAGAATATCAGAAAACCAAACTCTGAAATGAAACTAAGAAGCTTACATTAGGATGTTTCTTCTTTGCCAAAAGAATGATCTCTTTCTTTAAAACTTCTACTTTTTAATAGTATGTATTTAAGGTATGCAATTTTATGATTTGATGTATATGTATGTTGTGAAATAATCAACACAGTAAATAAAGTTCTTGCCTAGGCATCTAAGTTATTTGAAGAACCAGGGTAGTTTGTACCATTAATTTGCTATTAAGAGGATATTTGCTCACCTTCATCTAAAAATTTCCAGCATTTTGCTGATTTTTAATATTCCCAAGACTATCCCAAGGGCAGGGAAATCCAATCTAAGATTATTGGAGTGCCCCTTATTCAGTCAGTGGTGTGTTAATGATGGTGAAAGTCAAGGAAATAAATTTCAAGTCACGTTTTTTTAAACACTATTATCAAGGCATATCATCATTTAATAAAGAGCCTGTTATTTAAAAGGTACACTTTAACCCATCTGTATACCCATGAAACCATATATCTATCACCCTCAACAGTTTCCTTGTACCCTCTTGTAATCCCTTGTTTACCATTTTCCCACCCCTTGGCAAACACTGCTTTATGTTACTGTAGATTAGTTTGCATTTTCTAGAATTTCACATATATAGAATCTTACGGTATGTGTTCTTTTTTGTTTGAGGGAATCTGGCTTCTTTTATTCAGCATAATTGTTTTGGGATCATCCATGTTTGCATGTATCAGTAGTTCATTCCTTTTAATGAATACATTCATTCATTGCTTAATGATGAAGACATATTCTGTCAAGTGGATTGTTAGGCAGTTTTGTTGAGCAGACATCAGAAAATATACTTACACAAACTGGGACAGTGTGACATCATGAGGTGAAATAATCTACTGTTGTCTGTGTAGTCTGTTGTTAGCTGAAGGATTATTAAGTGATGCGTGACCAGTAATATGCCATTGTCTATGTATACCACAGTTCCTTTGTTTGCTCATTTATGGATGGACATTTGGATTGTCTTCCAGTTTCAAACTTAATACAAATCAGAACTACTGTATTTGTATATGGAGTGACATAACTGGATCATATGGAAGATGTATATTTAATTTTAAGAATAGCCCAAATGATTTCCAAGTGGTTATGTCACTTTGCGTTCCAGCCAGTAGGAAACTTTTCTTGTGATGTCCTTGTCTTCATTGCGTATCACAGTAATGCTGCCCTTATAAAATGAGTTGAAAAGAGAATTTCCCTCTTCAGTTTTCTGAAGAGCTTATGTAGGATTGGTAATATTTTCCATAAATGTTCTATAGGCGTTAACAGTGAATCCATCAAGGCTGGAATTTTCTTCTTAAGAAGGACTAGATAATGTATTCCATTTTCAAATATTTGCAAATTTTTCAGTTTTAAAAAATTGATTTCTAATGTAATTCCATTTTGGTCAGAGTACATATTCTCTATGAGTTTTAATCTTTGAAATTTACTGAGATGTGTTTTATGACCTGTCATACTGTCTCTCTTGCTTGTGTGTTCCATGTCCACTTACCAGGTGAAATCAGTTGATAATGTTTAAATCTCCATGCTCTTTCTTGACTTTTCAAAAACAAATGAGTTTGTCTTATCATTTACTGAAAGAAGTATCAAAAGCCTCAACTATATTGTGGATTTGTCTGTTTCCTCTTTTGGGTCTGCTACTTTCTGACTCATCTTGTTTGAAATTACTCTTAGATGCATAGACTTAAAATCATTATGTCTTGACAAAATGGACTCTTTAAAATTGTACAGTACCTTTTATCTCTGGCAGTATCTATCTTCCTGAAATCTTTCTTGACTTATATTACAGCTTTCTTAGGATTGGTGTTCACGTGGTGTATCTCCCTTCATCCTTTTCTTTTAGTCTGTAATTTTATATGTGAAGTGTCTACATACAATTGGTTCTTACTTCTGACAATCCTTGCCTTTTAATTAATGTATTTAATCCATTTACATTTAATATACTTTATTGTTGGATTTAAGTTTACCATCTTGCATTTTTTTGTCTCATTTGTTCTTAATTTTTATTTTTTGTCCTATTTTTTGCCATCTTTAGTATTATGCAAGTATTTTTAGTTTTCTGGTAACTTTTTGCTATTAACTCTTTCACTCTGTAGCTTATAATATACATCTTTAATGTATTACAGTCTACTATGAATTTATATCATAACACATAACATTCATATAAAAACTTTACAACAGTATACTTCCCATTTGCTACCCTCCTGTCTTTTGTGCTATTATCATACTGGTACAACTACGTATGTTATATACCTAACAATTACTATTTTAGCTATAAATCATCAATTACTTGTTAAAGTGTTTAAGACATTAGAAAATGCCGTATGTTTACCTACACATTTACCATTTTCTGTGCTTTGGTTTTCTTTATGTAAGTCTGAATTAAATCTATTAATAAATTTCCTATATTGTTCAAAAACTTTCTTTAGCATTTCTTATATTGTAGGTCCATTGGTACAATACCTCACAACTGAAAAAGCTTTTATTTTACCTTCTCTTTTTTTTTTGGTACCAGGGATCGAACTTGGGTCCTCACACTTGCAAGGCAGGTGGTGGAACCACTGAGCTAAATCCCCAGCCCCTTTTACCTTCTCTTTTGAAGGATATTTTCTCTGAATATGGAATTCTAGGTTGAGAAAATTATCTTTCAGCATTTCAAAAAAATCATTCCTTTATCTTGTGGGTTATGTTGTTTCTGATCAAATGTCGAGATCACTCTGATTGTTTTGCTTCTATATTTAATGTATCTTTTTGTCTAGTTGCTTTTAAATATTTCTCTGTAATACTGGTTTTTAGTAATTTGATTATGGCGTTCATTTCTAAGGTTCATTAAGCATTTCTCTTTCTTCCCCTTTTGATTTTTGTTTTTTTGTGGGGTTTTTTTTGGTACCGGGGATCAATCTTCCCCTTTTGAGATTTTCATTGTATGTCTGTTAGGTACTTGATAATGCTTCCAGGTCAGCTGAAACTGTTCATTTTTCAACCATGTTTTCCCTCTGTGCTTCAGTTTGGAATTTTTCTTTTGCCCTGACTTCAAATTTACTCATCTTTTCTTCTGCAACACCTAATCTATATAAATTCCATTTGGCTACTTTTTTCAAAACTTTCATTTTTGCTCTTCATCTTAATCCTGTTCTCCTTTAAATCTTTGAGCACATTGTCTCCTGATTCCATCAACCCTGTCATTTCTGTGGTTTTGTCTGGTTTTTCTCTTGATCATTAATCCCGGTGTCTCATGTGAAAAATAATTGCTCATCTGTGCTGCACAGTGTGTATACTATGTTGTTGACTGACTGGATTTTGTTTTCTTCCTTTGAAAAGTATTGCTTTTGTTCTTGCCTTTATTCTAGCAGACAGTTAATTTACTTACAGATCAACTTGATACTCTAAAAGCTTATTTTAAGCTGTGTTAGGGCAGGTCTAGAATACTTCTACTTTAGGGTTATGTAGCTCTTCTAGGATCTGGCCTTTCTGGGTTTCAACTGAATATGGGATGTTTTCAGCCATGCTTTTCCTCTCTGGCAGGTAAGAACTCAGACATGTACTCTTGTGCGACCTCTGAATTTTCACTCAGTTCATACCCTCCCCGCCATTAGCCATTTCCTGTTCAGGTTTTCAGATGCTTAATGCAATTTAGTTTTCACCCGAAGGAGTCAAGAGGCCCCCTCTGTACATTTCTGGAATTCTTTTCTTTGCTCGATTCTCTTTTCTTTGCTGTTCTGCCCTGACCTCTGATCACTGTCTTCTCGGTTCATTGAGATGCCTTTCTTTGTGTGGGTGCCACCTCTCTGTGTGCTGACCAAGAGGTCTCTCCAGACAGAGCACTGGCTTGACCATGGAGCCGATGTCATGTCTCTTGGGAATCATAGTTTGGCACCATCTATGACCAAGGCCTAAAAACTGTTAATTCTTTTCCAGTTTAAAGTTCCAAATGGCAGGAGAGCTGAACTTATACCAGTGATTCCGTCTTGGCCAGAAGGGAATGTTCTCCCATTCTTGCTTCACACTAAAACCACAAGAAAGGCATCCCTGGTTGCCTCCTCCACCACGTCTGTCATTCCTTCCCACTTCTACCCTTTAAGCTCTTGATTCCATTGGCCTTGAATTCACCTTCCTCGACCTCAGGAGTTTCAGAGACCCCTGGTCCTCCTGCATCTGAGTTATTTGGATACATTTCTCAAATGTTTATATTCCCTAGATTTTTTTTCTTTTTTGCAGAAAGAAGAGACACGGTGCTGTTACTCATTAAATACCTGAATGAAAATAGCTTGTATGTGTTCCTCACAAAGAAAGACAGCCAGGCTTTCTGGGGGTCTTTCTTTCTTACTATGAGTTTAGGTAGCAGTTCCAGTGTGCACACAAACTACTAAATGACATGAGTTTGGAGCCTGAGTTCATCTCACTCAACCCAGACCCACTGGGTGACCCTGAAGAGGTGCCCAGACCTCTCTGAGCCAGGTCCCATGTGCCTTATTCCCTTGGGGCCTAGAGGAGGATAATATGTCAGGCAGCTTCATCCTCACTTTAGGCGCCCATCCCATCTTTGAGAAGCTCTTCAGCATTCTGAGTTTTACTCTCCTGGCCATTTTTGCATCAGTTGAGGGATTCCTCAGTTTCTCCATAGGTAGTGGTTAGAGAATAAACCAGGTACACAGTATATAGGTCACCAAACAAGTGATCCAGGAAAGAGAGATGGGTAAAAGGAAGAATGTTGCAGGTAGAGGGAGTAGAATGTACAAAGCCAGGAGCTTGAAAGAGAACAGGGGTTGTAGGTGAGAAGGTGAAATGTGAGCAGCCTGGGAGGAAGCTGGAGAGTCCAGCAAGTCCCAGTGAGGCAGCTGAAGCCAACAAATGGTGCCCCCAGGTTTTTAAATCAAGTGTTTCATGGGTGTCCCAGATCCCTGCCATGGGAAAAGAAGGGACTCTCTCTCTGAGAGTTCTAGGATTTTTACAGCAGGAATCAACAGTGGAAAGGTCCAAACCTTAGAGCATCCTGGAAATTGTTCTGTGTGTGTGGGGACAGGCCTCAGGGAAAGAACGACTTAGAAATGCTCTGTCCTTGTGCCCAGGTCCCTGGAATGTGTGGGGAGGCCTGGACCAAGGGCAAAGGCTTCCTTAATTAGCTGGCAGACTTGACCCTGTCTCCTGTGTGGCTGAAAGAAACCTGTTAACCTGTCTGGGCGTTGGATTCCTTATCTCCAAACCAATACAAGCAGCAGCTGCTTACATGTGAGGAGCGGTTTCCACTCAGGTGTCTGTGTGGCTTTCTGGGAGTCTCACAGAACCCCTCTCACAGAACTCCTGTGGGGCTGCCTGCTCAGCGAGAAGCCTCCCACTCGCATCAGTAGAGGTGAGACTGAGGAAACTGAGGCCAGGAGAGGGATGTGTGCTGTACAAGACTGAAAGTCAGAGCTCAGTTCAGAGTGGGGCTGGCTTCACTCCAGCCTCAGTTAGGGCTCTGTGACAGTGTGCCTCCAGCCATGGTCCCAAACTATTCCTCACAAAGAGGGACAGTGGAGAAATCAGAGAGGGACTCTAGATGCCAGCAAGGTGTTGAATGTGTAGGTTCATTCTGTGGTTAAAAATAAATGGGATACTGCTAAATAAACCATCCTTCTGGTTGGACTTGAGGGTTACCGAAGTCCTTGGCTGGGAAAGAGAGGGAGGGGAATGGAGGTACCTTCATCCCCCAGACCTCTGCAGGGCCTAGGTCAGAAAGCAAGAGTCCAGCGCACAAGGACTCAGGTGATGAGGGACACCGTGCTCCCCACAGACTGAGCCTGGGTTTCCTTCTGGGCTGGACTGGGCTTGTTTAAGGAAGCTCTGAATGCAGAAGTGCCCGCTCCTGCCTCTTGCTACACCTGTAGTAGGTGGAGGTGTGCTCTTCACATTCCTCAGTGCACATGGTGATGGACACAGGACCCTGATGGCTTCCTGTTTCTGACACTCCCTTCCTGTATGACCTCAGGCAAGGCCCTACATCCTGCTTCTTTGGGCCTGTGCTTCCCTATCAGTGACAGGAATGGTCAGAGGTGGACGGCTAGGGGTCCTCTCACCTCAGGCTCTGAGCAGTGGGTGACATCTCTGCCATCTAGGACGGGGATTATCCTGGGAGGTCTCACCACCACCCAGAGGCAGGAAGACGGAGCCAGGACCTTTCTGGATAGCTCAGTGCTGTGGCCAGGCCCTGTATACAGATGATGCCATTATTAATAATGGGATGTTAATAACTCCTGTGGGTTCTAGACTCTCCTGGTGAGCAGCACCTGAGAAGTCCCTTCCTTGAACTGGCTGGCCCCTTCCTGCCCCTCCTCTCTCATCTAATGTGGGAGAGGCCAGGTTTAGGAGTTTACTTGCCCCACTGGTTAGGGCTCAGGCCACTGTTGCCTGTCCAGACTGCCAGAGGTCGAAACTGAGTCAGCCCCGTCAGCGACCCCAGCCTCTGCAGAAAATTCAGCTGAGGGAGCCAGGTGCCTTGCCAGGTGCCACAAACTTCCCAGAATACCAGGGACTCCTGCACTTATTTCTGCTACCCTGCCAGCCACCGTCCGCTGTGTGAATGGGAGTTCCACAGAGCCCCTTTCCCTACAATTACAGGTGTGACATCAGGCTCCACCCCCACCTGTCAACCCCATCATGATCCCTGCCTGTCTGCTTTCTCTCACTCCTTCGGAGCCAGCTTTTCTGTGGAGCAAAAGGGCTGGAAGGCAACATTCTAGAAAATGTCCTTGGGCCCAGGGTAATGAAAATGTCCTTGGGTCACAGGCCGAGGTCTTAGACACTGAGAGACTGGGCTGTCGGGTTGACAGGTGACTCACAGGACGGCCTGATCAGTGACCTCCAGGTAACTCTGAGTGTGAGCTGGTGGTCAGGCTTCTTGGAGGAGAAGCCAGAGAAGGTTCTAGACTCCCAGACTGGGTCAGGCTCTGAGTGGGAGTGACAGTCCTCGCTCTGTGGAAGAAGAGGTTGGCTGGAGAAGTCTGTCTCCAGCACCCAGGGACCTGTGGTCTGAGAGGCCGCTCACGCTGCGGCTTCAAGGGCCCTCGGGGACTGAGAGCATGACCCTCTCAGGTACTGCCCCCGGGTGGGAGCCACCGGATGATCCAGACACGGGCTCTGAGTGCTCACATCCAGAGGTCACTCCATCTCCACGCTTCGTGGCAGCGAAGACCCAGGCGAACCAGGCGGGGAAAAAAGCTCCGGCCTCAGTGGTCCGATGCGCCACGCTCTTACATCGCACCCCTCCAGCCACCCAAACCCAGACGTTCCGCACTCCAAACTCGGGATCTCCAGCGAGCAAGGCGACCGCAGGTACCAATGGCCGGCGTTACCCCACATCTCCTCCACCCCTCACCTCCTCTCCACCTGCCACCGCTGTGCCCAGCCATTGTTCCCCTGCAAGAGCGAGAGTGGAGGTCCCATCATGCTCTGGGACAAATCTGGGACCCAGCTCTGCCTCTGGCCAGTTCTGTGACTATGAGCCAGGTTTTCTTGCCTCAAACCAGAGGGTGGTACGAGAGGGTTTGCAAAGTAATAGAATATTTTTCCTCAAAATCATGGCCTTGGGCTTGTTTTATTTGACCTTTACAAGGTCTGAAAACTTTTCAAACTGCCAGCCCTTGAACATTGGGAGATTTTATGTAAAACTTGATTTCTAGCTGACTTTGGAAAGTCAGATCTGGCTCTTGGACCCATTTCCTGCAGGGCAACAATTGGCTGCTCCTTTAATAGGGCATGTGCTGTCCAGTTTTCCCCAGTCCACTTAACTCCCAACTGCCTCTCCACCACAGTGGCCTCGTGGCAGGTGTCATTTCTCATTATGATCACACTGTTGTCTGTTTACATCCAGCTCAGTTCATCCATTCATATCCCCTGCCTGGACCCTGTTAGCATGAGTCTGCACCTTCCACCTTTAAGAAAATCAATCTGAAAACTCATTTCAACATGGAGCTGCTCTCCATGGAGCAGTGGTGGGCCTGGCACTCTGTGTTCTTGGCCTTTCTCGTCTAGCACTCCCTGTTGAATGACTACAGGAGACAGAGCCCCGGCAGGAAGCCAGGGAATGCCAGTTCCTGCATCTTCTAAGTCTATACAGAAAAGGGCTCTGGCTCCAGAAGGGTGAGCAGGCAATAAAATGTCCTCAGTGGTCATTTTCTCCAGGAATACTGATGACACCCATTGTGTGCTGAGTACCAGCTCTCAGGATTCCTTGGATTCACACTTGCATGGAGCAAGCAATGGACCACCTGCCTGGATCTGTGGGATGTAGGTTGGAGTAATGTGGCATCCCTGGCACTTTTGGGTACCCTCAAAGGCCAGAACCATCCATGACACATGCAAGTGATCAAGTCGAGACCTCAAATGGATGAGCTCATTTGGTGACCTGGCTGGGTGGTGAACTATTCTTTTCTTGACTGGGGTTCAGGAGCTGATTGGAGGCAAAGGCACAGTTCTTTATGTTTGTTGCGCTTCAATCTCTCAAAAGAAAAGTCAGCCAGCTTGGAAGGCAATGATGTAGTGACAGTTGTGGTTTTGCAACGGTCGTCATAAGTTAACTAGAAGCAGACTGGTCATCACAGTCTCATGTGGCTGACATTGTCTCACCAGAATTATGGCTTTCAGATCTTGCTCAGACTCTTGAGCTTTGTAGCCGGGAGTTTTTATGCCTGCATCTTCTGCAGAAAGTTGCCCCCAGAGGCAAGTGTGTCATCATGTGGCAGTTATTGGCCCTCCGTGTCTCTGAGTGAGCCTCTAGCAAACTGTGGGGCTGCCTTAATGGGACTTGGAAGGCTCATGATGGGCTTTACATCTAGATTTGCCAGCAGGGCAGATCAGCAGGCACCAGGTTGGGAGCAGGAAGTGGCAGGGGCTGTGAGATGGTGCGTGCTGGAGGCAGAAGTTGTCATGGCCCTCATCATCCTCAAATGTGTGGCTCTCCACATGTGCCTGTGAGCACGCCTGTGTGCAAGACTTCACCTGCCAGGCCACACACTTCTGTGGCAAGGAATTCACATCATCACCTAAGCAATAGCAGACTTATGGTAGGAGTTGGCAGTTTGGTGCTGCCAAGTTCTACCCAGATGTTCATAGGAGCAAAAATCTTGCTCAAGAAGGCACCTGTCCCCCTGCAAACATGGGAATTTAAGGTGGAAAGGGGAATCCCTTCCTACCACAGAGCATGTGTCCCCAGAGTGAATGTCTGTGCCGCCTTAAAGGGCTGGAGTGCACCCAGACCTGGGAACTTGATGGCCTCACTCTGTCATGTTTTTACGCTTGGAAAATGAGAATAACCATATAGGCTAAAGGGGCTTTTGGAAGAATTAAGGGAGCCCAATGCTGTAAAGTGTCTGAACCAGTGCCTGGCGCATAACAGGTGCCCAGGAGTGAGACCCGTCCCTGACAGGGGCCTTCTTTGCTCATAGACAGATGCTGTCTCGAGGCACTCAGCCCAGGCATCCTAGTCACACTTGAAGGGAGTGTCAGCCTTTGATGTCAGCAGCAGCCTCTCCAGGAGGGAGGCTCTGTGGAAGGCCCTGTGGGGTAGGGTGGTGGGGTGGCAGGGTGGGGGGCCACTGAGCAGGCCTGTGGGAGCCACTGCTGGCTTCCTTTCCCATCCATCACCCCTGTGAACATCAGAGCCCCAGATCCTACACCCACACTCACCCTTCTCCGTAGGGCGGACAGGCTCAGAGCAGCATTTCCCAAAGTGAGTTTCAAAGATCACCATTTTTTGTGGAATAGTACAAAGTCAGTCAGTCTTTAAAATGGGACTCTGCCGGACCTCTGATGTGTTTGGGGAAGTTTAGATTCAGTAAAGTTGAAATGGCTCTTTTTCTGGTGGAACTTCTCCGAGCCATGATAATCTCGGGCAAGTCATTTCTCCTTAAGAAAGGGACCGTGTTAGCTGCACATCCTGGGGTCTTCATCTGGATCACCTGGCATCATCCCTGTGGTGCCAGGAGCACCTTGGAAAAGCTGGCTTACCTCCCAACTCGGGTGTTCCGTTTCAGTACTTTCTGCAGGTCATGGGTGGGTGTGGCTTCCCACTTGGCTGGACTCTCTGCATCGCAGGGTTTCCAGAAAGAGGACCGTGCCAGCCTGTGAGCAGACCTGGGGGCGCCAGTCCCTTTGCCTTCCCCTGAGGGAGCTCTGACTGCTTCCCCTGGTCTCTGGTCTTTCCGGGGTGTGAGACTGCCCTCACTCTCCTCCGTGTGCCTTCCGCCTCAGGATGCCCTCCCTGCTACCCTGAGTTCACCCTCCTTATGGAGCTGAAGTCCCCCCTCTACCCCTTTGTGGGGCTGTGACAGCAGAATCTTGATAGAGGGAGCAAAGGATGGCCATGTCACATGACAGTGTAACTCGTGCATCTGCCTAGGAGCCAGAGATGGGACACTGAGGCCCACTTGCTATCTGCTGGATCAGCTGGATTGCATCTCTGGGACCTTGGGCAGGTCACCCCCATACCTGGGCCTCCTGGCTCTGCCAGCAGGGTCTCTGGAGCATTGGCAAGGTGCCAGGCAGTCCATGGAAGCCTGAGGAGCTTGTGAGGCCCATCTTTCAGCCCTGGAGCCCCCTTCCTGTGCTGCTTCCCCAGCAGAGCCTGCAGCATTCACCCAGCCTCAAGGGCCCCAAGACCACATGCTGACCACTCCCCATGGCTTTCTTTCTCTGTCCTGTCTCCCACCCAGCAGAAAGCGCGTTCAGTCGGAGAGTAGAAGGCAAAGCACAAAACCACTTTGAAGAGACCAACAGCAGTTCACAAAACTCCAGCGGTGAGTGTGTCTGTGACAGCCACCCTGCGCTGCTGCCACCACCGCCACCCCATCTGCAGCGTTGGCAGGCGCCCCATGGGCTGGGGTCTTCTGGTACATGGTGGGTCTTGTTGGGAGGAGGCTGGGTACGGAAGCAGGGGGAGAGCAGGGCCAGGCAGAAGCACAAAGGGCCTTTTCCCCAGGGACATCCCTCTCTGGCTTCTCTTTGTCTCTTCCCCATGGAGAGAGGAACTGCTTCCCAAAACCACAGCATCAACTCAGCTAGCCTGCACCGTTGGCCTGATAGAGCCATTGCTGTGCTTTTCAGATAAATAATCACAGCTGATTTCTTTCCAGGAGAGGCAAAGGGGATGCAGCAGGGAAACCTCTAGACCTTTGAGACCTTGAGGCCCTGAGTTCTGCCCCCACTTTGGACTGGGACCATTGGAACAAAGATTCCTTTCCAGTCCTTACAGCTCAGTCACTTTGCCTGAGGTTTCCCGGTGGTGTTTAGCGCCCCCTGATGCTGCCTCATGCAGAACCCTGGCAGTGCCTTGGAGCCTGCAGACCCTGGCTCAGCCTGGCAGAGCCGTGTCCGAGAAAGGCCAGCAAGCCAGTCTGCATGGTGACAGCCAGGGCAGGAAGGGACACGCATTCTGCCTCTGTGGTTGCCTTAAGATAAGGCACATCCTCACTCTTGTATGGGTGAAATCTCCAAATGTTAGGTGCCGATCTGTGCCAACCACAGTCGTCTGCCTGGGTGTAGACAGGTAGTGAACATGTCTCACTTGTCAGGCTCTTTATAAACTCAGTAGGAGCACAGACTTTTAGGGGTCATTTCTGCCCATTAACAGCAGCCCTGACTTCATCTAAGCCTGGGTTTGAACCCAGCCCTGCCACCTAGAAGCTGTTGACTTAGTCTCTTACTTTAACCTCTGCTGCAAGTGGCGTGAAGGACACCCAGCCCTAAGTGGTTGTAAGCGCGCAGATTACACACTCTGGTGTTAGGGGCCTTGGGTGGTGGTTATTCGGGGATTTTAAATTTGTCTTTGTATTTTGGTAAACTCAGTGATGTTGAGTACCACAGGGAAGGGCTGAGGCTTTTAGACAGTGTGATTCCCACAACCCCTCCAAAGGGTGGGCATCAGATGGAGTGATTGTCTGGGGCTATATGAGAATGAGTAGCAGCAGGGGCACTGGAACTGAAGTGTCCTGATGTGCCCTGGACTCCCAGCCAACCTGTGCTGTAACCCCTGTGCCTCTCCTACCACCAGAGCTGACATTCACAGTCGGGAATGACCCTATCAAGTGCTGCTGCTTCGAGCAGCCATCATTTATTGAGCGCTTACTGTGTGCCTGGCATGTGTTTAGAGCTCTATGTGTCTTACCTGTTTTCATCCTTACCATGACCATATTGAGGGCAGGGTTATTGTTATCCCCACTTTTCAGATGAGGAAACTGAGGTTCAGGGGAGATCAGTTGTAGCCCCAAGTCCCCCAGATCGTAAGTGGTGAAGGTAGTGAAGCCGGGACTTCCCACTTGCTCTGTGTGGCCCCTCTTTGCTGCCTGCTGTGTTTGAGTCTTGCCGACTGGCAGTGCCTGGTGGAGGTGGAAGATGGGGTATGAGCAAACAGCAGCCTTTAGAATCGTGACAGCTCTCCAGGACTGCCCTAGTGGTTAATACCACCTGGAAGCAGCTTCCGGTGCCCTATCCCAAAGTGGGTGGCGAAACGTGGATATTCTCTCTTTAGGACTTCTATGGCCTTGATGTCATTGAGGGCATCCCAGAAGGATGGCCCTGCCTGATCTTGCCCTGCCTGGTGACCCCAGCACCCACAGGAAGCCTACATTCTCTGAAGGGTGTGACCTCCGTGCCAACCTCCCTCAAGCATTCCTGCCCCTCAGACTGTGAGTGGAGCTGGCAGGTGCTCCCCCTTCTGCTGAGAGCCCCAGCTGCCTCACTGGTTAGGAAGAGAAATCATGAGATTCACAGAACAGCAGAACTGGAAGAGACTTAGCTAAACTGTTTCTCTTTTGCAGAAACTGCAAGTCCCCTGATTTCCAATCCTTTCCCTGTCCTGCAGAGTAAGTGGCGGTCCTGTGGGGGGCTGGAGAGGGCGAGGCAGGGCAGGCAGTAGACTCCGCTGGCCTCCCCAGGGCCCAACTTGGCTGTGCAGACCAGGCAGCTGGGGCAATTGGAGGAGGCCAGGGCCGAGGCGGGTGGAGGAGCATGGACAAGGGTAAGGCAGTGCCCTGAGCACGGGTATGTCCTGTCGCCACCCCAGCCCCAGGGGGAGCACAAGTCTTCCCACTCCTTGTCTTCAGGACAGCCTCAGGACACCTCTTCCAATTCCACCTCAGCTGTCCTCCTCTGTCTCCTTCCCTCACTCTTCTCTCCATCCCTCTCTCTTTTCTTCTTCCTTCTTCTCCCCATTCCTCTTCCCCTCCAGGCACTCATGAGAGTGCTGGGGACACAGATCTGGAAATGCAGGCTTGTTCCACCCTGCCTCCGTGCCTCTGTTTGCTTCCCGCCCCTCTTCACTCGGCCATCTATCTTCCTCTCTTCCTGCTTTGCTGTGGCTTTCTTCACCTCTTTCTTTTTTTCCCCTGCTTCCTTTATTGCTTGTATGTTTGTCACATTGTCTTTTGTTCATTCATTCATTTGGCCGTTCAAAGGCGACCTCTTCTGGTCGACATATTCTCTGCCTTCAGAGAGCTCCTGATCCATGGAAGTCGTCCTCCCAAGACCCTGTCTAGTACCCAGCACTCAGTAAGCACTCAATAAATAACTGCTCCATGTAGTTGAACAGCTTCTGTCTGCATATCTTCCTCTCTCCATATCTTCTTCCTCCCCCAGCCTCTCTCTAGCTGGTTTAATGACAGGGGAGCAGACAGGCTGAGCCCAGCGCTCCAAGTGCAGGGACCAGGTGGTTTGGGCTCCCACTTCCAAAGCTGCCTGCAGCCTGGCAGAGAGCCCTAGGACTTGTGCCATTCCTGACCTGCTGCCTTGTTTCTCCCAGAGCCCTACACCTGCGGCGCCTGTGGGATCCAGTTCCAGTTCTACAACAACCTGCTGGAGCACATGCAGTCACACGCAGGTAAGGGGCCAGCAGCTGGGCAGACAGTTCAGGTAAGGGTGCAGCGGCTGGAAATGTGGTGCAAGTGAGAGGCCCAGTGGATGGAAAGATGGGGCAGCAGGGGGCACAGCAGCCAGATGGGCAGGCAGCTTCTCTTCCCTACCCCACCTCAGTTCCTGCAAGTGGAAGAGACAACTAGAGCCCTCAGTGGTGTTCTGGAAATTGTCATGGGATGGGGAGCCTGAGTCAACTATAACATAAGGTGGTCTTAACTCTGGGGGTGCAGCTCAGGCCATTTGGGAGCAGTCAAATGGCTCAGAGTTGAAGAAGATATCCTTGATACTGGAGTACTTGCTTAAAGCTCAAGGATCAAGCAGGAACTGAGTGTGGTTCAAGATCAAGGTGAGCAGAGACAGAAGGTGGGAGCAGAGAGGTCTGCAGCCTGGAGCAGGCTGGGCTTAATGCATTCCAGGACACAGACTTTGTGCACTGTGGAAGGCTTTTCAGGGCAGATTCCTAGGCCCCACACTGAATTTCTGATGGTGCAGCTGTGGGTTGAGCTTGGGGTTCCACTTCTGATCACAGGTTCTTGGCAGTACTGGTACTGCTGGCCTAGGAACCACACTGACAACTACTGCTGCGAGCCCAGGCTCTGCACTAGGTCTAGGAGCCTTCTTGTCGCATGCTTTGAGGCCACATAGTATGGGTCTCTGTCTTCCCTGTCTGGGGCATGTCCCAGCCTCCAGCTGCAGGCTTTGGTCATAGCAGCCCTCACTTCTAGTCTAATTCCTGTTTCTGTCAGGGAGACACTATTTGCTATAAAGATAAAAAGCCCCAGAATCCCAGTGGTTTAACATGCACATCACTCACTTCTTACACTGCAGCCTGATGCAAGCAGCCTCATTAGGACGTTCCCCCACAGTGACTTGGGGATCCATCGCCTTCCTCCCCTGGGTCTTCCTGGGCCTCTCTAGCTCTTGGGGAGAAGGGGAGGCTGTGAGGAGAGCACATTTCTTTACCACCTCAGACCACAAGTGACACCTATCACAGATGCTCACATTCCAATGGGAGGAGTTGGTCTCAGCACCAGCCTCAATCCATGGCTGAAACGTGCCCAGAGCCACAGCTCAGGAACAGGTTAACCCTGTGCCAAATGAAACACACATCTGGGGAGGGTGTAGCTGTGTCCCTCCACCTGTCCCTCACAGTGATCCCTGCATGGGCTTCCAGTCTTTTGGCTTGCCTGGGCCACAGAGTGAAGAGAAATTGTCTTGAGCTGCATATAAAGCACATAATATAGTTAATGTATATTAGTAACAAAAGTTCCTTTTTAAAAATATTTTTATCATTATGTTTTTTAAAAAAGAGGGCAAGTGGTCCCTAGGCTGTGGGTTGAACCTATCTATCTGCACGGTATTAGAAATAGAAATAAAGTGCTTAGAAATAAAATGCTTAGCCCAAAATGGCTCAGTAATACGCAGCTGCTCTTATTTCCTCTTTCACTGTTGTTGTTGTTGTTTGTAAACCTCTCACTCTTCCAGGTCTGTCCTGACAGGCATAAATATTACAGTCCAAAAACTTCTTTAATGTTCACCGCTATTGTATTAGAGTAGCCTTCATTCATTCATTCATTTGTAAGACCTCTGGCCTTACCAAACGCCCTGAGGAGCTGACTGCAGTGAAGAACACGGGAAGGAACACACCAGACAAGTTGGAAAGTAAAACAGACCTTAGTCTGGCCAGACGGCACTCCCAAAGCAAAGTAGCTTAGAGAGGGACTAGCCCAGAGTCTGAGGCTCTTTTTATAGGGGGTTGCAGGGAAGTGAACGGGAAATTTACAGAAGAGGGAACAAAGGTTAGTGGTCTTACATTTGTATATTAATTAGCCTGACACGTACTGATGGTCAGCAGATGTTTTGTAGATTGTTCTATAGATAGCGGTGGAACATCAGTTTTCAAACAGAGTTGAATAATTTACTTTGGGACCTTATGGCTGATACAGATCTTATCTAGTGTCCCAGAACTAACAAGCATCTTTATCTATTTACTCACATTCAATCACAGCTGGGGCTAGGGGAGTTTTATGATTACAGAGTTATGCAGTCCCACACATTCATTCATTCAGCATACACCTATCAGGTACCTGCACTGGACACTAATTCACACAGTCTTTTTAAGGGACTTTTAAAAATTTCTGATGAACTCTAAAGTCAGGGCTGGGCTCCTAGTGGTAGCCAGCACCCTGTTCTAGTTCTGCTCCATTGATGTGCCTTGGTGGCCTCAGGCAGGAAACCTTGTCCCCATCTTTAAAACAGGTGCACACAGACCCCAGATCTCCAGCTGCCCCCCTCACATCAGCTTCCAGGGTCTTAGCCACCCTGTGAGGGGAGCATTGAATTCCCACTCAGGTGTTTAGACTGTCCACATGGGAACCAGTAGCCCTGGACTAGTGACAGTGGCACTGTAGTTGGGGACCACTTCCTGAATGCGTCACTTGATTAAGACCCTCACTGCCTGAAGTCCTCTACTCTGAAGCCTTCTGTACTCCACCTGCCTGCTGCCAGCTTCCGGAAGCTGAACCCTGATTAAGGAAGACGGAGAATGCCAGTGTTTTCCCACCCTGGGCAGGTGGAGGACAGAAGCCATTAAAATGCAAATCGAAGCTGAGCCTTGAAGTGGCCCCACCTCTGCAGGCATCTTGACTCATTTCCCCTGGAGCTGTGGGTTGCTTTGTTCTGGTCCAGCGAGGCCAGAGAATGCTTCGCAGCAATCCAACCAAAAGCCAGGCGGAATCCCAGCCAGGCTGAATCGGGATTAAAGGATTGGCTCCGTAGAGAGAAATTAAGCGTCATGAGCTGCGAAGTTCACAGCACTGCTGATAAGGAGGATCAGCCTCGAATAACACCAATCTCATTAAGAGGCTGCAGAATGGCACAGGCTAATTCATGCTAATAAACTTCCTTTCTGAACTGTAGGAAAAGCTGACTGGCGGCAGTTCGGGAGCGTGCACTGGCAGTCATGATACTAATGATAGCCAACACGTAGTGAGTGCTTGCAACGTGTGAGGCGCAGTGTTTAAGCTTTACATGGGGTATTTCATCAGCTTTTCCTGACAAGCCCATCACGGGTTACATTTTCTTCCCCTTTATACAGGTGAAGAACTGAAGTTCACAGAACATAATCACTGGCCAAAAGTTGCACAGCCCGTGAAAAACAATCCAATATCATTAGAACTTTTACTTGACACCAGGTGCTATTCTAAGAGTTTTACACACAGTCACCATGTAATTCCAAGTAGTCTTTTGGGTTAAATGCCCATATTAACTCCACCTCACAGAAAAAGACAGTAACTTGCCCAGGATTCTGCAATCACAGAGGTAATTAGACCAGGATTCCAACTTGGAGGTGAACTTCAGAGCCTAGGCACTCATGAGCCACCCTGTGAGGCTGTGGGTAACCCAGAGGAAGATTATCAAAGGGGACCCCTTTAAGGTCATCCTTTGCAGCCCCTTATTAAAGTCCAGCCAGGCAGACCACAGCCAAGAGAGGGACATAGGGACTTTCCAGCTAGTGGATGAAGTTGATAGCTTGCTGTTTGAGGTTTAGGGAGGTGAGCAGACCTAGTTTCTAAATTCCTTTGAGCCACCTTGCCGCTCTGGGCTTTGGTTTTCGCATCTGTGAAGTGGCCTCATCAGGACTCTGCAGAGCTGGGTGAGTGTCACAGAGATGGCATGCATGATGTGGAGGACCCAACAAGACCAGGGCCCTGTTTTTCCATTCCCTGTCAGAAGTACAGGTTGAGTAACACTTGTCTCTAATGCTTGGGATCGGAAGCATTTTGGATTTTAGATATTTCAGATTTTGGAATATTTGCATATGTCCCATAATGAGGTGTCTTAGGGACGAGAGTCAAGTCTAAACATGAAATCATTTTTGCTTCTTACATACCTTATATACATCACCTGAAGCCAATTTCATACAGTGCTTTAGTGCATCTGGCTTAAGACTGCAACCTATCACATGAGGTTGGGTGTGGAATTTACCACTTGTGGCAGCATGACAACAGTTTTCCAGATTTTGGATTTCCATTTTCAGGTTGGGGATATATCTACTTTCTCCTCCTTCCTCTTCAGGAAAGCAAGTAGAACTCCAGCTTTGCCTCTGGGCTTTGCAGATGTCCGTTCCTGAGGTGGGAACACACAGGGATAGCTGCACTAAGCAGAGTCATTTCAGCTCAGTCAGGCCTCTTTACAGAGCTTTAACTAAGTGCCTCAGTTTACCAGAAGCAGTGGCTGTAGGATATGGTCAAAAACAATGTTTTAAATCAACCATATGAGACATCGTTACCTAATGCTAGGTTGAATAATCTAACTCCAAGTTCTTTTGAAGAAAAGAGAATTAGAGAATTACCCTGAAGCTAACTCAGCCCCCATCTTTGGGATGACTTGGGAAAACTGAGGTCCAAGAAGTTGAAATGACTCAAGTGTCATACCCCAGAGCCATGGCAAAGCCAGGTTCACATCAGGGAGTTCCAAACCCCTGTACTCTGGTGGGAAAGTTAACCAGAAAGACTGGTGTTTCTCCTGGTAAAATTCTGTCTCCCCTTTGTAAATGTTCAGTCCGTGCATTAAAAGAAATCCATTCTCTGCACTAGAAAAATGCACAGAAGTTAGACTGTGAAAAATCAGCCATAATGTCACTATTGAAAGCTAACTACTGTTACCAATTGAATGGGTTTCTTTACAGTGTATTTGAAATTTAAATCAGATTTGTTGAAATAAAATTTGCATAAATAAAGTTTATTAGTTTTAAGGGTGTAATTTGATGGGTTTTGACAAATGTATACAGTTGTTAACCACAATCACAATCAGAATACATAACATTACCAGCAACCCAGAAAGTTCCCTCGCACCCCTTTGCAACCATTCCCTTTCCCCTACCCCAGCCTCTGGAAACCACTAATTGTTTTCTTTCACTATTGTTCTGCCTGGGACTTTATGTATGTGGAGTTATTCAGTATTTAGTCTTTTGTGTCTGTCTTTGATTTAGCATACTTTTGAAATTCATCTGTTTTTCTATGTTATCTGAAATTCTTTTGTATTGCTGAAAGCATTCCACTGTTTAAATATGTGACAGTGTATTCACCAGTTAATAGATAGGAGTCTCCAGTTTGAGAAGTATTCAGCATGAAGCTATGGACAGTTCCTTATGTCGACCTGTGTGTTTACCTCTCAGGTATATATGAAAGTGTAGAGACGCCAGACCGTATGGGTGTGTTTAACTACTTGAGGAACTGCCAGACTGTTCCTAAAGTGGCTGCACCGTCTTTACACCCCCACCAGCTCGTGAGGGTTCTGATTTCTCCATATTGCTAGCACTTTTTGTTCCCTTACTTCTTGACTATGCCATCCTAATGCATGTGAAATGGTATCTCATTGTGGGTTTTAGTATGCATTTTTCTAACAGCTAATGATGTTGAACAAGTTTCACTATTGACCATTTATATATCTTGTTTGGAGAAATGTCTGTTCAGATCCTTTGGCCATTTTTCAATTGGCTTTTTCTTCTTTTTTATTGACTTATAAGAGTTCTTTGTATATCTTAGATATAAGACCCCTCCACACATATGATTTAGAGGTATTTTTCCAATATTATGGGTTGTCTTTTTACTTTCTTGAAGCTGTCTTTTGATACATAAGTTTTAGTTTTGATAAAGCCCATACATCTATTTTTGCTTTTCATCATTTGTGGTGCTTTTAAAAACTTTTTAAAAAACTGTCTAACCTTGGGTCCCAAAGACTTAACTACTGTGCATTCTTATAAGAGGCTTCCAGTTTTAGCTGTTATGTTCTATATTCTATTTTAAGTTAATTTTTGTGTATGGTATGAGGTAGGAGTCCCACCTCATTCTTTTATTTGAGGGTAGCCAGTTGCCTAAGCATCATTTGATGAAAAGACTGTTCTTTCACCTCTTGTCAGAAATCACTTGGCATTAAATGTTTATTTCTGTATTTTTGAATTGTATTCCATTGATCTGTATGTCATTACTTGTGCCAATATCAGACTGTTTATAAGGGCTTTGTAGTAGTTTTCTAAATGAGCAAGTATGAGCTCTCCAATTTTGTTCTTTTTCAAGATTGTTTGGCCTGTTCTGCCTGTCTTGCATTTCAGTAAGAGTTTTAGAATCAGCTTATCAATTTCTGTTTTTTAAAAATGAGATTTCAAAAAGGACTGTGTTGAATCTATGTCAGTTTAGGAAGTGTTGGCATTTTAACAATATTAAATCTTCTAATCTATGAACATGAAATGCCTTTCCTTTTATTTAAGTCTTCTTTAGGCTTTTTCAACAATATTTTTAGTTTTCAGTTTATAATTCTTATACTTCTTTTGTTAATTTAGTGCTAAGTATTTTATTGGTTTAGAAGTTATTCTAAGTGGAATCACTTTCTTAGTTTAATTTTTGGAATGCCTGTTACTAGTGAAGAAAAAAATAAAGAAAAGAGAAATACAATTGATTGTTTTATATTGATCTTATATCCTACAACCTTGCCAAATGTGTTTATTAGTTCCCATAGTTTTGTGTGTATTTGGATTCTATAGGATTTTCAGTATACATGATTGTGTCATCCATAAATATAATTTTCCTCCTTTTGTTCCAGTCTGGACATTGTTTTCTAATTGCTGTGGTTAGACGTTCTCATACATGTTGAATAGAAAAGAGTGAATATTCTTGTTCCTAATCTTAGGGACGAAATTTTCAGTGTTTTACTATTAAGCTTGATGTTGGCTACAGGTTTTTTATAGATTCCCTTTATCATATTGAAGCAGTTTCTTTCAATTCCTAGCATGTTGAGTGTTCTTATCATGAAAGTGTGCTAGATTTTTTCAGATGCTTTTTCTGCATCAGTGAGGAGATAATAACAGTTTTCATCCTTTGTCCTATTAATATAGTACATTACATTGATTTTTGTATGATGAACCATTTCCTGGAATAAATCTCATTTGGTTTTGGTATAGAATCATATATATATATATATATATACATATATATATTTTTCTGGACTTTTCTGCAAATATATTTTGTTGAGGAAGTTTGTATCTATATTATGAAAGGTTATGAAACTGTAGTTTCTTTTCCTTTTATTTCTTTATCTGATTTTAGAATCAGAATAATACTTCATAGAATGAATTGAAAATTTCTTTTTAATGTACGATAGAATTCACAAATGAAGCATCTGAAGCTGAGCATTTTGGGGGTTTTTGTGTATTTTTTGGTGTGAACTTCATTAGAGTCTTTTTTCTATAGGTCTGTCTAGATTTTCCATTTCTTGAGTTAGTTTCTTGGCTTATGTCTTCCTAAGAAAATTTCATCCAGGTTATCTAATCGATTGGAATATCATTGCTCATAGTATTTCCTTATAGTCTCTTATTTGTATAGGATTAGTAAGCCTAAGTGTTTCTTTAGGTGCCCTTTACCAGGTTTATCTCTAGTTTGCTGAGAATTTGAATCATCAATGAGTATTGAATTTTGTCACATTTTAGTATGTCTCAGTGTCTATTAAGTATCTATTTAGTATGTCTCAGTATCTAATAATCTATTATTTTTCTTATTTATTATTTCAATATAGGAATTATAGTGACAGGTTTTCAAATTAATCCCAACTTGCATTTTAGAATAAACTCCATTTACTATAATGTAGGGATTTGCTTTTTTTGGTTTGGTTTGGTTTGGTTTTGCAGTATTGGGGATTGATTGCTGGGCCTTCACACTGAACTACCTCCTCAGCCCATTTTTATTATTTTGTTTTGAGACAGTATCTTGCAAAGTTTCCCAGATTGGGCTTAAACTTGCAGTCCTCTGGGATACAGCTGTGCGCCACTATGGCAGGCTTATGTGTTATATATTGATATATTGCTATATTTAGTTTGCTGTCTTTTTTCTGGTGCTGCAGATTGGACCTAGGCACTAACACATGCTAGGCAAGCACTCTACCACTGAGCTACACCCCCAGTCCCCAGTTTGCTAATATTTTATTAAGGATTTGCACATACCTGTTTATGAGGGATGTTGCTCTAAAGTTTCTTTTTTTCTTTTCTTCTTTTTTGGAATGCTTTCTTTCTCATTTTGAATCAGGGAAAGGGCAAGTTCATAAAACAAATTCAGAGGTGTTCTTACCTCTTCTGTTTTCTGGAAGAATTTGTACTATTTTTTTCTTTAAATATTCATTCAGAATTACTAATAAACCTTAATGAGCCTGTAGGACTCTATTGTATTGTGAATTCAATTTATTTAACAGTTGGATGATTATTTCAGATTATCTGTTTCTTCTAGAATGAACTTTATTTCTTTGTGTCTTTCAAGATATCTCAGCTAACTTGTTTAATTTATTGGCATAAAGTTTATAATCATTTTTAGTCCCTTTAATATCTCTTTGGCCTCTATAAGGATGGCCTTTCTTCCATTCCTGGTACTGATGGTTTGTGTCCTCTGGCTAAAGCTTATCAATTTTATTGATTTTTTGCAAAGAATCAACTTTTACATTCATTGATTTTTTTTTAAATTTTTCTACTTTCTATTTCATTTCTACCTTTATTCATATTGTTTCTTCTTACTTTAGACTTAAATTATTTCTCCCCCCCCTTACTTCTTTCTTCTTTTTTTAATATTTAAGGCTGCAAATAAGCCTTGCTTTATATACGACCCACAAATTTTGAAATGTTAACGTTTTTGTTTTCATTCAGTTCAAAACTTTTTCCCAGTTTCATGTTTTATTCTGTGACCCATGAGTTATTTAAAAGTATGTTATATTCAGTAGTTATAATTTTTCTAAATATCTTTTTGGTGTTGACTTGTTATTTCTCTGATGATCAGAGTCCCTACCTTATATGATTTTGATATTTTCTGCCTCATCTCCTTTTTCTGGAAATCCAGTTATATATATATTAGACTGCTTCACATTCCCTCTCTGTCCATTCATTGTTTGTTTGTTTAACTCACTGTGTAGGCCAGGCTGTCCTCGAACTTGTGACAGTCCTCCTGCCTCTACCTCCCAAGTGCTGGGATTATAGGCATGCAACACCACACCCAGCTGTCTGTCCCAGCTGTCTGTCCATTTATGATCAGGTTTTTTTTTCTCAGTAACAGTTACTGACAGGGTAAAGTTGAGATCTCTAGTTACAATTGTGCATTGTCTCTATTTTTGTCTGACTCTCCATTTTTGCTTAACATGTTTTAAAGCTCTGCATGTACATTTAGGATTATTTTATATTCTTGATAATTTGACTCTTTATCATTATGAAGGGTCCCTTATTATCCTTGGTAATATTTTTTATTCTGAGGTCTAGTTTTACAAAATAATGTGACCCACATAGCCAACTTTCTTTTTATTACTCTGTCCATGGTATACAGTATTTTATTCAGCTTATTACTCTTAACTCATCTCAAAAATATAGTATTGGATCTTGTCTGTTTGTTTTCTCAATGCATCTGAGTTTCCCATTCAATTTTGAGACATTTGCATTTATTGTGAAATCTCAGTATTGTTGCATGTAAATTTTCCATCTTTCTGCTTGTTGGGTATTCATCTGCTTTTTTATTTGTTCCATTTTTCTCTGTTCCACTTTTCTCTAATTCTGCTACCTTATTTTGGACTGAGAATTTTTTTAGGATTCCATTTCTATTTAAACAATTAGCTTATCCTTGCTGTAGTTTGGTTTATTTGGGTTTTTAACTATATATTTTGAATTGATTGTCTCCAGTTAATATTAGTCTACTCTCCGTATTGTGTGAGAATCTTTCAGCAATGTCTTCAAATTTCCCTTCCTGGTCCTGCTGATCTTATTATACAGCATACCTTTACATATAATTGCCATAGTTCTTGAAGCTGTTTTCTAATGAGAAATTATATTTAAAAGTGATTAAAAATGAAGGTAGATGCTGGGTATCTTCCCAAAATAATTAAAAGAATCATACCACAGTGATACATGTGCACCCATGTTTATAGCGGCACAGTTTGTAATAGCAAAAGCTTGGTAACAGCCCAAGTGCCCATCTACTGGAACCTGAATAAAGAAGATGTGGGTTTTTTTTATAAAACAGAGTACCACTCAGCCATAAAGAATGAGAAACTAGAGACATTTATAGCTAAATGGATGCATATTGAGGCCGTACTCTTAAGTGAAATAAATAGGACACACATGTGTAAATACCAAATAGTTTCTGGCCAGGGATTTAGCTCAGTGGTTCTGCTGCCTGCCTCGCAAGCGCAAGGTCCTGAGTTCGACCCCTGGTACCAAATACCAAATAGTTTCTCTGGTGTGAGAAACTGAAGGTTTAAATAAGGATTAAAATGATTAAAATGAATAATTGATAATTTGAAGTAAGAAGAAAAGGTCCAAAAGGGTAGGGGAAGTGGGAGGGGAAGGGGAAAGGAAAGAAGGAAAAGGAAAAATTATAAGAAAAGGAAAAAATGGAAACACAGTCTTTGTGAATAGGGAAGGGTGGAGGGGATGAAGGGAAGACAGGGAATGGGGAAAAAATAAGAACCAAGATACATCATGTACAGGTACAAGCACCCAGTGATAAATGTAAACTTATTGTATATCTAAAATGTACCAATTAAAGAATTTAAGCAAAAAACAAATGAAGGTAGAGTTTTAAAAAATATTTATCTACATATACGGAGTTTTTTCAAACAGTCTACTTTTCTTTCTGAAGTTCCAGATTCTTATTTTATATCATTTTTCTTAGACCTCAAGAACTTCTTTAATATTTCTCAATGCAAGTCCAATATTTGTCTTAAAAGTCTGTTTCATCTTCATGTGTGAAACATACTATCACTGGATGTAGACTTCTAGGCTGACATTTTCTTTCAGTATTTTATTCTCTTGCCTCCAGGTTGCATAGTTTCTGATGAAAAGTCTGTTGTCATTGTTTTCGTTTATAGGTACATAATTTTTCCCCCTTCCTTTAAGATTATTTTTTTCTTTTCATTGGTTTTTAGCAGTTTGATTCTTTAATAGTGTGATGCTGTGTATTAGTGCTGTTTTATTTATGTTTGTTCTGCTTGGGGTACATTGAGCTTTTTGAATCTTTTTTTTGTCCAATTTGAAAATTTTTGACTGTATCTTCAAATATTGTTTTTGCTCCACTCCTTTTTATCAGATTCCCATTTTATGTTTATATTTATGAGTGTATTAAACTACCTGATATGTCCATGCTCTGTTCATTTTTTTCCAGCCTTTTTCATATATATGTGTATGTGTATGTATAAATTTTTTTACACATTAGTTCCACCTGGGTTAGTTAGTTCTGGTTTGAACCGTTTTTGTTTTTTTACATTTTACATTTTTCTCTTTATTTTTTTTTTTTTTGGTACTGGGGATCGAACTCAGGTCCTTGTGCTTGTGAGGCGGGTGGAGGAACCACTGAGCTAAATCCCCAGCCCAGCGTTTTTCTCTTTATGATGTTTGTGTTTTCCTTCACATCTTTGAACGTATTTATGATACTTACAACAGCTGTTTTTAAGGTCCTTATTAGCTAATCCATCATCTCTGTCACTTCTGTGTCTAATTCCGTTGATTGGTTGTTCTCCTGGTCATACTTCTCTACTACTTGCACTGTATTTCTTTGTCTGCAGTTTATTTACTTAAGATGCCCTTTGTGTTTTTGAGGCCTGTTCTTAAAAGACTAGAACAAGTATGGAGCAGCCTCCAATCTGTGACAAATGTAGTTTCATAGCTATGAAACCCACTCTGCCTGGCTCCTCATGTTTTTGAAGTCTGTGTCCCAGCTCTGTACCATTTTCTCTCTGATCTTGGAAAATGTTTTCCAATAATTTTCACATCTTACAGAAAAGGGTTTGTTGATTTAGTACTTTGTATCATATAGGCAGAGCTTTGGCTTCATTTTGTTCCTTTCATAAAATTTCTGGTAAATATACTGAAAAGGCAAAAAGCACACTTTAAAGAAGGGGGAGAGTGTGAGGTGCTTTTGGCCACTCCATTTCAGAGCTATAGCTTTATGATGGTGTAGGTGTGGGATGCCAGCCCAGGCTCAGGATATGGTGACTCCCACCAGCTCAGAGCCCCTCTGCCCCAGGCACTGTGCTGAGCCCTTCCTGTGTCATCTCCAGAGTCCTTCCAGGTGTTGTCTGATGGCAGTGTGGTTGTCCCCATTTTCCCAAATGATAAAGATGAGGCTTTGTAAGCACAGAGAGTTATGTAAGGAAAACCCAAGATTTAACACACACTTGAGTCCCAAGGGTCACATTTCACTTGTACCCCCACACTGGTTCTCGTCTTGTTTGTCACCAGCCTTTCTCTCCTCAGAGTAACACACTATTCCTATTGTGCCCACAGCTGACAATGAAAACAACATCACCCCCAACCAGTCCCGATCGCCACCTGCTGTCGTGGAAGAGAAGTGGAAACCTCAGGGCCAGAGGAACAGTGCCAATAACAGTAGGTCTCCTCAGCAGGGCTGGGCGTCACAGAGGTCCTGCCAGTTTTGCTCCAGTTTTTCCTCCCCACCATTCCTACTGCCTGAGACTCCTATGGCAACACATGGTGGTGCACAACAGTTTCCAAAGCGTACTTACACTAAAGACCTCATTTTGAGAAATTCCTAATAGGCAGGATGGGCAGGAAGCCCAGGGAGAGGAGGTAATATTTCTGGTCAGAAAGTACCAGTTAGAATCAGAATAGAATCTACCTTTCCACGATTTCTTTTGGCATTTTCCTAACACTAGCTTCATACATTGTACTAAAGATTCTTTTAGTGCTGATTCCTATACTGTCTTCAAAGGTCTAAATGAATGACACATATGGAAAATATGTTGCATACATATCACTATGCTATTCCCATGCCCCTGGCAGACATTACTAATCAACCATAAAACTTTATCCCTATAAGACCATTTCATGTTAAACATAGCCAGCACCACCAGTTTGTGTGCAAGATAAAATCTGCTTGTCATTCCTAATCTAATCTAGATGTTTAGAGTATTAGGCTGCTGCAAGACCAAGCAGAACAACGAGAATTAATCACATCTCTCTGTGTTCTCTGCCAGCCACGACCAGTGGTTTAACACTCAACAGCATGATCCCTGAAAAGGAGCGGCAGAACATCGCAGAGCGGCTGTTGCGGGTCATGTGTGCTGACCTGGGTGCCCTGAGTGTGGTCAGCGGGAAGGAGTTCCTCAAGTTCGCCCAGACTTTGGTAGACAGTGGTGCCCGCTATGGAGCCTTCTCAGTCACTGAGATCTTGGGCAACTTCAACACGCTGGCACTAAAGCACCTGCCACGTATGTACAACCAGGTGAAGGTGAAGGTGACGTGTGCCTTGGGCAGCAATGCCTGCCTGGGCATTGGTGTCACCTGCCACTCTCAGAGTGTCGGCCCTGACTCCTGCTACATCCTCACAGCCTACCAGGCAGAGGGTAACCACATCAAGAGCTATGTCCTGGGGGTAAAGGGTGCAGACATTCGTGACAGTGGTGACCTGGTGCACCACTGGGTGCAAAACGTGCTGTCAGAGTTTGTGATGTCAGAGATCAGGACAGTGTATGTGACGGATTGCCGGGTGAGTGCATCCGCCTTCTCCAAGGCCGGCATGTGCCTTCGCTGCTCAGCCTGTGCCTTGAACTCAGTGGTGCAGAGTGTGCTGAGCAAGCGGACGCTGCAGGCCCGCAGCATGCACGAGGTCATTGAGCTGCTGAACGTGTGCGAGGACCTAGCAGGCTCCACAGGCCTTGCCAAGGAGACCTTTGGGTCTCTGGAGGAGACATCACCACCACCCTGCTGGAACTCGGTGACAGACTCGCTGCTATTAGTGCATGAGCGCTATGAGCAGATCTGTGAGTTCTACAGCCGAGCCAAGAAGATGAACCTCATCCAGAGCCTCAACAAGCACCTGCTCAGCAACCTGGCGGCCATCCTCACACCTGTGAAGCAGGCTGTCATCGAGCTGAGCAATGAGAGCCAGCCCACCTTGCAGCTGGTACTGCCTACCTATGTCCGGCTGGAGAAGCTCTTCACAGCCAAGGCCAACGATGCGGGCACCGTCAGCAAGTTGTGTCACCTCTTCCTAGAGGCGCTCAAGGAGAACTTCAAGGTGCACCCAGCCCACAAGGTGGCCATGATCCTGGACCCACAGCAGAAGCTTCGGCCTGTGCCACCCTACCAGCACGAGGAGATCATCGGCAAGGTCTGCGAGCTCATCAACGAGGTGAAGGAGTCCTGGGCGGAGGAGGCCGACTTCGAGCCCGCCGCCAAGAAGCCTCGCACTGCCGCCAGCGAGCACCCCACAGCTCAGGACGATGATCGCCTGGGGAAAAGCGAAGTGTACGATTACCTGCAGGAGCCCCTCTTCCAGGCCACCCCAGATCTCTTCCAGTACTGGTCATGCGTGACCCAAAAGCACACAAAACTCGCCAAGCTCGCCTTCTGGCTCCTGGCAGTCCCAGCTGTTGGGGCAAGAAGCGGATGTGTAAATATGTGTGAACAAGCACTTCTCATTAAAAGGAGGCGACTGCTCAGTCCAGAAGACATGAACAAACTCATGTTTCTGAAATCCAACATGCTTTAAGACTTTACTTCGGGAAAGCAGAAAAACAAAGCAAAACAAAAGAAGAACATTAGAAAAAAACACAACACTGTCACAAACAAAGAAAAGGAATTTAAGTTCTAAACACTGTGGACCTCATTCTAAATGCCCCCTGGAAACTTAAGTGCTTTTTTTCAGTGTGTGTGTGCATGTGTGTCTATACCCACATATGTGCACGTGTCTGAACACACATGCCATGGGTGTGGGGGCTTTGTGCTCATCTGTGCAGCCAGAGGACCTTCCACATGCGTGCACACACACACACACGACCCTGGTGCATTGGGCTGGGTGTGTCAGGAAAGCCAAGTGACTGGGAAAGGAGAGAAGTTTCACCTTTTCTCGGGAAGGGGCTCTAAAGACTCCATTTTTCAGGTGTGCAGATTGGGAGAAACTGATGTCGTGAAATGTTCAGGCAGCTGAGATCTGAAGTGACTTGACACGCCCTGCCCTCCACCCCTGCTGCCCCCACCCTCCAGCCCCCCAAGCCCCACAGTGCCCTCCCCCTGCCCCAGCTGCCATGGATTCTCCAAACTGCATCCAATGGACAGTTTCTGCACTGGACTTTGTTTCTTGTTCACCTTCAGGGCATTGAGCTGCTGCCTTTGTGGTCACCCTTGGGTGTCTCCAGGCAGCCGCCTTAGAAACACACCTATCTATCTCCCCAAATCAGGAAAGGAGACTTTAAGAATATAAAGCTGACATTTTGCTTTTTAATATAAGAGAAAAAAAAGACATTTTTCAGAGAAGTATAGATAACTGTCTCCACTCAATAAGTTTTTTCCTAACATTTTAGCAATTTTTACCTTTTTGGGGGTTCATTTTATTTTTTCAAATATGAGTTAGACTCTGCTAGGAGGCACTGAATGTCTTTAAGTTATGTTTTGGAGTGTTTGGGTTTTTTACTTGCCCTTTTTGTTCCTCAAGTCACACTGTAAACTAGCTCATCTCAGTGGTATATTCAGCACCCTAAGGTTTTTATCAGCCTTCCCCATACAGTCCAGTTTTCCTGTATTCAGACAGACAAGACTGTGCTGTCTGGAGACCAAGGGACAGGGAGGGTTTGTGGGTTCCTCAGATGTGGGGTTTGGTGGAAGCCATATGGGCAGCACTTGGGGTTCTCCTGAATGTAAGCAGAAGAGCCACAGCCTGGTTGGCTGTGTCTGGTACAGTACCGTGAGCATCTGGCTTCTGTTCCCAGAGTGCTTTCCGCTCCTCACCACATCCCCCACCCTTCCGGCCCCTCAGGGCTCCCGAGTTGATGGGTATTCACATCCACCAAACCCCAGACCCACTCTCTCCTCCCTTCCCAGGGTTCAGGCAGTTCATAGCCCTCAGGGGTCCCTACAGGCACCTCCAACGTCCAACCAGGACAGCAGTTGAGCTCGGTGCATTGTGGGCTGAATAGTTGATGCTTTGAGGGTGGACTCCCTCCCTCGACTTGATGCTGTGACAGGGGTTTTTAGGCCCCTCTCCTGATCCCCCAGCCATGAGCAACCAAGGTTCTGCTGAGAAAAACCCATTCTCTCCAAGAAGATCAGCTCTCAACCCCACCCCACCCAAGTGAATAAAGAGCTGGTAGTCCCCTGTCCCTTGGTTGTCTATGGCTGTGGGGTAGGGATGGTTGCACTGCAGGCTGAGAATGACCACCATGATTGCAGGGGCATCTTCTGCCATTGTGGGGGTTGGCTAAGTGGGCCCCTCCCCAGTAATAAAGCATTACTCAACTGTGAGATACCTCGACTACAAAAAGCACTGTACCATAGCACTCTGCCCTGGGGCCCTGGCAGGAGGGGAGTAAAGTTGGTTTAAAACTCAAAAAGGCTTAAGCATCATGATCCTGGGCCCAGAACACTGTACACTTTGCCTCATGAAACTAACCCAGCTCTCCCTGCAGTCTTGGACATGTTGAAATGGATCAGAGTGGGCCATTTCCACAATCGCTTCAGCAAGCCATGGTCTCAGGAACCACAGGCTGGCTCCTCTCCTGGAGAAGAAGTTCTAGATATTTATTCTACATTTCCAACTCATTACCACCACTGGAAGAGCCTCCGTCCACAGTGGAGCAGGAACAGGGAGAACCTAGACAGGAACCAAATGTTGCTTCCTAGAGAATATGAAGCATCGGCAGATTTTGATCAGACCTTTGGACATTCTGGAAGGTGGGCTCCGGGTTACTGATGATTGACGGATGCTTCTTACTAATCTTGCTTGACTGCTGGATGGGACAATCACAACTTGGCACTGGAAGGATAGGAGCTGACTATTGGGATGTCAGTGAAAGCAGAGCCAGTTATGCTGACGGGGCTGTTACTAGGCCAATGAATTGCAAAACCATCAGGCACACTTAGATACGCAGTTAGAGCATGAGATGCTTGCCCTCTGGAATGAAAATTAGAGTAAGTCACATTTACTGGAAGTATCTGGAATTAGTTTGTCACCTCCAATAATCCAGTTCTTTTACACCTCAGTTCAATACGTAGGCTCAGCTTGCCTCTGCAGGCTTGGTGTAAATGCTGTTAGGTCCTCAGAAAGCTGTCTCCTGTCCACATAGCTAACAGTGGCAGGCAGTCATTTCTCCCTTGTGACCTTGGTTCCCCAGAAACTGGTGTCACCAACAGAAAAGGCTGTACCAGGTACCTTCTCAGCCTGCTTTCTCATCCAGACCCTTCCCACAGTGCATATCCTGCTATGACATGCAGCTTAACAAAACCCAAAGATCTCACAGGTCAGCCACCTGCCCCATTATTTCCAGCAATATCCACCTTACCAAATTTCCAGCTCATCCAAAGGATTGAGATGGGCTTTTCCAGTTCATCTCCTGGTGCCTAGCTTGGCCTTGACCTTCAGAATTTGTCATCTGCCCCACAGTTCTGACTACCATAGGTCTCCACCACAGGTTATTGGGAGCTAGGAGACCAGGAAGTTGGGCCATTTCTGTCATATCTTTTCAAGTAAAGGTGGCTCTCCCTGCTGACTTGGATACAGCTTGCCTCAGGCTACATGATTCCCAGGACAGAAACAGCCTTTGTTTTGACATCCACAGACCCAAGGGGGAGGTGGAAGAAGTATACTTCCACCCAGCAGAGCTTTTCCCCCTCTGTGATCACCAACAGAGCCCAAGCCAAAGACTGCAGCCTCGTAAGTGGTTCTTTGGACTTTCATTATCCCAGGGCTCTCAGGTCTACCTGATTGTGGATGGATGCAAGCATCCAAGAACAGTTCCCAATGCCTAGGTCAGCCTGTCAAGTCTCCCCCTGGTGGCATTTAGAAACCAGGAACTGGTGCCATCTGAACAAACCTACCTGTTCTTTTCTGTGGGTTCCCAGCACAGAAAGCCACCTGCTACATCACAGGTTAGGACATGTCCCCACCGTCCCACTGGATGGCTTCACGGTTGGCATCAGGGAGAATGCACCGAGGTTTCCTGGCAAAGAGAGAAGGGCACCCCGTGGCATGAATGGGAAGTCATGGATCTCCAGAAGTCCATGAAGGAATTTTGGCTTCTCTGTCAGTTTGAGCTGTTAAGCTCTCGCACTTTCTAGAAACAACAGATTAGCCACTGTGAAGCTAAAACCTCTGCCTTTAGGAGCCCCCTGTTCTTAACACCTCCTTACCTCAGACTTGGGCTTGACTCCTTGAAGAGTGGGCACCTGGAGAGACGTCAGAGGTGTTGCATGTACTATCTAGGGCCACAGGGTAACCAGAAGGTTTGCAGTGGAGCCAGGCCAAACAGAAAACAGAAGCCTGTGAGATGCTCAGCAGGGTCATTATCGTCATGCTGTGCTTGAAGAGGAGGGGCTGAGGGCATGGTGGCTGGGCTCTCTCATAAGCTGCACTGGATGCTGAGCATCGCCCTGGCCTTGGGAGCGTGGCAATGACACTATCTCTGGGATGTATTGGAGGATTCCTGGGAAGGCTGTAGTTTGGACAGAACCGAGAGACTGCGTGAGGCTCAGGCTGTGCCCCAGAGACAGCAGCGGGGGCTCTGGTCCCTGCCCTGCCAGCCCTGCCCCCTGCTGGGTTGTGGTCCATCCAGGAAGGAGCCGTCCCTCTTCACTGTGGCAAATGTTTGCTAGGCCAGTTATGGTGAACCAATGATAACGGTGTTTTCCCTCTTACATTTCCCTCCAGGTCTCCCCTTTGCAGGGTTTGGGGGTGGGGGGGATTTTGTTGTTCTTGTTGTTTTCTTCCTCTCTCATTTGGGTCTAAAGATCGTGGTCGGGAGAGCCCTGGCTTCTACCCAAGGAGCCTTGAGGTTTCTGTATGAAAAGGCGCCTACTCCCACGGGGATGAGGGAGCAGCTCTGAATCACTGTCTGCCACCTTCAGGCACCCGCCCCCACCGCTACCACGGGCGATGCTGTGAAGATTCAGCTCCTGTACCGAGGATTTGCCAGGTTTGCATCCGGGCATTAGCATCATGACCCAGCAGGGTCCTGCCCACCCAAGCGTCCCACTGGGCACCTTGACTCTTCGAACCAAAGTTCCTTAAAAGGGCACAGCCCAGCCTTGTCCTCAACCTCAGGGGCCTGGGATTTCTGTGGCACAGCCTGAAATCCCGGTTGGCCAAGACCATGCGGTCTGAGACCTGCCGGAAGGAAGGGCTCCTCCCACAACCCAGTGCCAGCCGGTCTCTTCCTAGGACCTCCGGCTGCCCAGCCAGGGTGGGTGCCTTCCCAAGGGGCAAGCGAGCTCATGGACCGACATGGGCTGGGCCTCGCCAGCCAGGAGAGAGCAAGAGCCCCGCGGCAGGGCCATCCACATCCCAAGCATCAGGAAATCATTTTGTACAACCACCCAAAGCAGAGATATTTTTTAAGAAGCGTAAATTATTTTCAGTTTTCTGATCCCACCTTTTACTTTGCCCCACAACTTCACGTCGGTGATTTGTTCACATCAGGTAAATCTTGAGAACGCCTTGGTGCCCGCTCCCGCCTGCCCCCAGTCAGTATCCACATGTGTGCTCCCCACCCCTCTTCAGTAGTTAAGACATTCTAGGCAATACCATAGGCACATCTGACTGTGTCTCTCTCTTCGAGTGCAAGAAACTCAAGTCATCTTAAAAAAAAAAACAAAAAACAAAAAAAATTTACAAAAAAACAAACACAAAAAAATATCTTTTTTAGGCCAGAGTTTTCTACAGGTATTAATGAATATTTTTCTTAATCCTTATAAGTTTTATGTGTTTAATATTTCTTAATACCGGTAGCATTAATTTATACTTTTGTAGCAACACAATATTTTTATAAACAGCCAGTGCTTGGCTCAAGTCTTCACGGGGGTTTATGCAGGGCCATCTGGGGACCCTGTGTACCATGTACTGTATTTAAAAAAAAAAGTTACCTAGTGTCACACTCGCTGTGTTAACAAAAGATGTTGTTGGCGGTCTCCTTTCTTGTTGGTGTGGGTCCAACAGTTCACGAGGAGTCACATTGCATGGGGGTTGAGTTGACGGTTCTTGTGATATGTAAACCCCCGAGACCAAACTTGAGGGTTTATTTAGGGTTTCGTGTGTGTCCTTTGGGTTTCTGTTTCATTTTGTTTTGGTACCGTTTCTCCATTTACAACCAAATCAGTTTCATGATGTTTAAAACTTCTACTGATGTCAAATGGAGGAAAGGATTGGAAAAAAATTTTATAAAGTAATAAAATTTAAAACTGAGCTGTTTAAATGTTGCTGTTTTTACCTGTCTGTTCGTGTCCAAAAGTGGGACATTCTCTGGGAGAAGAGGAGAGTTCCACCTGGTTCCTTAAGTCGCCAAAAGCCCCAGCCCAGGATTCTGTATCCCCCTGGCCCCCTTGAATTCTCAGAACATTATTTCCCAGTTGGTTGATGCCAAGGCAAAAAGACATCCTTTTAATGGATAGAGAGGATCAGTTGCTTAAATGAGTTCATGTCAGTGTTGTATTTATGGTTTTACAATAAAATGAACTTTAGGAAGATGCAGTGTGCAGTGTTTTTTTCTTGGGTTTGGGGTTGGGCTCTGCCACCCAGTTAGCAGGGCACCCACAGGAGCTGGATGAGGAGGGGACACTGAGGTCGGGCATGTGGCTCCTTATCTGTGAGTCATCGATCATCTCCAGCAGCAGACCTGCCTCAGCCAGTGTTTGATACATGGGGGGGGCTGTGGCCCAGGAAGATGTGGGCCCTGTGCACCTGCTTGAGGAGTCTGCCTCAGGGCAGAAGGGATGAGCTTAATCTGAGTCCTGCAGGCCCAGTGTCTAAAGGCACGCATCCAAGTATGCCTCGGCCCTGCAGTCATTCAAGTGACTCAAGCCCTGATACCCAGCAGCTTGGACCTCCTGAATGATATGTGTGCTTGACATGACTGCTGTATGTATTGTCCATTTTCCAGGGAAGAGTGTCCATGGCTTTTGCCCAATTCCTAGTGGCATCCAGGACTCTTTAAGAATCAGTGCCCTCCATCATGAGCTATGGGAGACTAGCCCAGGACATTTGCTCAGAGCCCAACACGTCACAGACACAGACCAAAGGCCAATGGTAGGACAGGAGACTCCACCAGACACCAGCTGCACCTGGCGCAGGAGAGGAGGCCGACAGTTCCTCAGCCTGCCTGTGGCTCCCAGCCCCCCACCCACCGATGCCCTTACTCCGCCAAAATCTCTGACCACCTAGAGGTAACTTGTCCTTAAGAGGATGTGCTGGTTGGTTCACCTGGAAAAATCCAGTCAAATTGCCCATTGGACAATCTGCCCTCTGCCCTCCAGACCACCCTCCAGATGCACAATTGGTTCTGCATCTAAAACAAAAAGGAGGGGCTGTGGCCCAAAAGACTCCCCCACACTCTTGAACCAAGTAAGGCCAGGGTGGGCATAGCCCGTGAGCTCTAGCTGCTGAAGGGCCAGCCCCTGGGTCTTACAATATTGTGTTCAAATAGAAAAAGAAAGAAGTGTTTCCTTACTAAGCAGCCATGGGTACTTGTTGGGAAATGTGACCTGTACCATTAAAAGAAAATGGAGGTGAGACTATTTGAGAATCAAATGAGAAAAAAAAAGGGTCAGTTGAGTCTTCAGGGTCCCCCCCAGGCAGAGAATGACTCCCAGTGCTTTCTGAGGTGAGAAGTGGGCATTGTGGCTTTCTGCGACAGAGACACAGGTCATGTGAACCCATCCCACCACTGAGGGGTGAAGTCAGGATACATTGTTTGTTTGTTTTTAATTTTAGTGAAAAGTTATAAGTGTCACAGGAGCAAATGCCTCAGGGACCAGACAGGTAGAGGACAAGGCTAGTGAGCCCTCTGGTGAGGTCTCTAAAGGGGCCCTCTTGCCCAACTGGGGCTGCAGGATGCAGCCAAGGCTACCAGATCCTCTTGCTTCTCACGAGAAGAGAAAAGCCCAGATTTTCACATGACAGCTTGGTTTTTAAGTAGGGAACTCAGAACTGTTCAAAAAGGGCGCCCAACATCCCACCCCGGTGAAAGCTGACTGGGCACCTGAAGCTTGCACTTTGTGGTTAACCATTTGTCCTTCAGTCTGGGTCATTTCAAAGTAGCTTCTTCAAACTACCATCGACAGCTGGCCCTGGCGTGGGAGGCCTGTGTGCAGGCGGCAGGATGGATGTGGACTGGGACAATGTTGGTTAGTCCCGGGCTGAGGAACTTTTGCTTCTTTTGGACTGGTTTTCTTTCTCTGCTCCTGTCCCACCCACTTCTGCCCAGGGAGTCCTGACCATGACCACGAATGCTGCCCCAAGGACAGTCCCTGTTGAAAACTGGCGGCCAAGCTCAGGACTCTGGATGAGACCAATGGAGGTCTTCATGTGTCTGACTGAGCTAGAAAGTTTTCTATATCCACATCCAAGAACTATGAAATTCCTTCCTGTCAGGTCTCAAGCCCTTGTCTGAATTGGCCACCTGCTCTTAGGATGCTGGTCACTGCACAGAGTATGGGCCATCCCTGGTTTCAGCTTTCCATCTCCAAACACCCGAAGCTGGGGTTTTGCCCCTCCACTGCAGCAGCAGCAGCCTTGAGGACTCTGGGTAGATGCAGTTAGCCAGAGATATTCACAAATCAGATGCTTATCAATCCAGTGTGTAAATTGGAGGCTCCTGGCATACTCACAAGTCATCTTAGTCCTTTTGTGCCCCTGAACAGCTCACCCACTCTCTTTCCCAGACAGGGAGAAGCCAGCCCAGCCTGGGGACTGCAGCCTCCGTTCTGGGTCCAGCTCCCCATCCTGGACACACTGGAAGGCCAGTGAATAGTCTCCTTCCCAGGCAAGGGGCCAGGGTGCGGATTCCAGGAGGTGGACATCTCAGGACAAGGTAGAGAAAGAGCCAAGGCATTTCATCTCCAGGGTGGGGACATAGATGGGGCAAGGGCCAAAGGAAAACCCTGGAGAGGAAAGGAGAATGAGCAGGCACTGTGAGTGTTCCCTGAGCCTCCTTGCCACACTAGGATACCAGTGTTTGTTCTGACCCTGGGTCGATGATGTCCTGGGTCCAACCTCTCCCAGAAACAAGTGCCCAGAATTTCCTCTTCTTTCTTTTCTAGCTGTATTGAAACAAAGCAGATTAATTCCTACACTACTGTGGAATAACAAACTGATGTGTTTCACACTTCATAGCCAATGTCATGTGCTGCAGGTAGTTCACTTACATTTCCAATCATGCGTTTTTACCTCTGGGGACTCATGCTGGCCCACCCCTTAAGCTTCTTCCTTTCCCATCCCTCACCTTGTTACACTCAGGATGACAATGAATGATAAGGAACTCCAACAATGTACAGTCTGGTTTTATTTGGACCCAGGTCACTTGGCTCAGCCTGCTCCAGCATGAACAGCGGCCACCCTCCAGCCATCAGTTGGAGAATCGAAGCAGTTCTTCATCTCCTGTGGACACAGAGAGGTTCAGGGAGTGGCCTGTGGGTGGGGACGCTTGGGATGGGGGACCTTCTGGAGGAGGGCAGGCCACTTGCTGAATGACTTCTCACCAAAGGGCGGTCCACAAAATAAATACCATTTTCACAGAGTAGATCAAGACACAGAAATCTTAAATGGCTGTTGTTCCCTTGTTGTCATTATTGGGAGAACTGCTATTACCTGAGTACTAACTCTGTGGCCATGGCACTTTGTCTCATTTTACAAAAGAAATGATTGAAGGCAGAAATCGCCCACTGCCCTACATGGCCAGCCTGAAGGTGGCAGCACCAGAATGGGCACCCAGCTCTGCCCAGCTCTTCAGCCTGCCCTGTACACCCTCTGGTGGTGCCCAGCTGGCATCTCAGAAGCCCAATTCCAGCTGGGAGAAGGCTTAGGGCTTGGCCCATTTCAAATGGGAAGCTGAGGCCCAAAGAATGAATGGGCTGCTCACCAGGTGCACAGTCTAGAACTGAGCTCTCCAGACCCCACCCACCAGCTGGGCTCTCCCAGCTGGATCCTGGCAGCCCCATAGGCCAGCCCATGCCCCCCCAGGGCCTCCTACCATCTCCAGGGACACCACAGTACTCCTTGCACTCTTTCTCCGAGTAGAACTTGTTGCCATTGCCTTGGCAGCCCCCATAGGTGAAGAGGACACACTTCCCCTGGACGGCGTCAAATGCCCAGAGCTGGGTCGAGCCTTGGCAGGGGCCATGGACAATGGGGAGATTGCAGGCCGCTGTGGGTAGAGAGAGGCACAGGGGATAGATGATGCATGTAATTACTGAGCCAGGGGACCCTGATCACCTAGAATATCTTTTATAGATTGGGAAACTAAGATCCACAGAAAGGAAGTGGTCGGCCTCAGGTCATCCATATCCATGTCTATGTCTTCTGACATCAAGAAATTTGCCCTGGAATTCTACAGGGGACATGCTCTCTTAACTCTGTCTGTTGGTAGATAGTCTGTTGGGAGAATAGGCCAGTGAGGCCATAGAGTTCACTGAGGCAGGGACTATACTCACCCACAGTTCGGCAGGTCTGCAGGCACTCCTTCTCCGAGATGAAGTTGTTGCCATTACCCAGACAGCCGCCATATTGGAAGATCTCACAGGCCATGGAGGAGCCATTGTAGAAATATCTCTTGAACAACCCCAGGCAGGGACCTGCCGAGTGTCCCAGCTGACAGGAATCTGGAGAAAGGCAGAAGAGTAGCACTTACTAGGTGCTTGGTATATACTTCTTACCAGGCTGGGCACTTAATATGCGTCAACCCTTTTAGTTTTCACCTCCACACATAGAGGAAGGCTTACCAACTCATTTTGTAGATAAAGAAGTGAAGTGACTTGGCCAGGGTCACACTGCTCAGACCCAAAACATGTCTGTTGAACTCTGTAAGCAATGCTAATTCTACTTTACAACGTGGGAACTTAACAGTGAGCCACAGACCTACCACATCCAGTGTTGGATCTATCTGCCCAGAGAATCTGTAGTAATAGCAGTTGATGATACATACATTCCCCAGCCTCATACCAGCCAGCCTGAGCGCGTCACTGAGATGCTACCACCATGCTTTCATCCCATTGTCCCCTGTCCCTGGAATGCCTTCCAGCATAAAACCCAACCTGAACGCCTGGGCACAGCATGGATTCCCTTTGGTCCAGGAGTTCTCTTTGATCTCTTCCATCTCCCCACATCCTCTGAGCTCCTCCAGCCCCTCGTTGACCCTCTCTTGGATTCATCACTTTCTTCCTTGGATGCTTCCCTACTAGACCAGGAGGTCCAAGAAGACAGGGATGGTTTGTCTCTGTGACCCTAGCAGCTGGCACAGGACTGTGGCTGAGCAGGTTTGGCTTTGGCTGAGTGAGTTGGAGAGTGAAGCATTTATGAACACTGTTAACTGCACAAAGTATCCTCACATTCTTTTCCCCCTTACTCCTAGAGGAGCCCTGATCGTCAAGCCCAGCAGGCTATTATCCCATTGTACAGATGAGAAAACCACAGCTTGGAGGCCACACAGTGATATAGACAGGGCAAGAACTCACTTTTCATCACAGAGATGAGAGTTCATAAGCTCAGGACCATGCTTTATGCTCCTCTCTCCCCCTACAATCCTGGCATGGTGCAGAGGCCTTTATTTGCCTTTTCTTGGCCTAGTTCTTAATTCTAGCAACACAGAGACTTCACAGTGATGAGGCATCCAGGGTGATCTCTTCCCTGGGACATGGCAGAACTGGGTGAAGAGGCATGTTCTCATTACCTTCTTTCTTGGTGAAATCAGTTACTGGTTGTCCCGTCCCTGATCCTTCATCTTCTTTGGGCAGCACAGCCCGCCGGGCCCTCTGCAGAGAAAAAACAATAAACTATTGAAGAATCCTTGCCATCACTGTTCACTGTACCCCTGGGACACATGAACAACAGTTATGTGCTCTGGAAATCAGGGTATAGATCAAGCACAGCTACTAGACAAGTGAATGGACTATTTTTACATGAGCATCATCTTGAATTCCAGAACAGGGATCACAGGGTAGATTTCTAACCTGCAATGAAAGTAAAAGCCATGAAGTATAATAATAACTCCATATCTAACTTCCAGGTGAAATGGCTAAAGAAATATAATAATGGGAAAGAATCTATCCAAGATTTAGAAGCCAGGGAAAAACTTCATTCCCAGTCTTATAATGCGAAAGCGTTTTTTACACAGTGGGGTGTGGGTGTGACTGATTTGAGGAAGGAACATCATTAGCTGCTTGCAAAGGAAAACTCCATTTTGAGAGTATTAAGGGACCCCCAAGACTGACCCTAATATTCCGGGCTGTGGTGGTGGGGCCTGCAGAGAGGAGCAGGCTCCAAAGCCGTTAAGAAGGTTTCTAGGTATAGAATCCCCTAAGGCAGAATCCCAGGACAATTAAAGAAAGGATTAGAGAAACTGTTAGCCACCAGGTAGCCTTTCTGTCCACAGATGAGACCTGGAACTTGAAAAGGTAGAATCACAATAAACCTAAACTTTCCCTTCTGCTTCTTGGATGCAACTGAAAATGTTCAGGGACCCCTGATTTCTGTCAGACTCATCTCAAGCTGGCGGCATGTAGGCCTTCTTTGATGAAGATGAAGGAATGGAGAAAAGTCATAGGATAAGTTAAATGATGCAGCTGCTCAGAAAAAAATTGGATTAAACTTGAGAAATAGTCTCACTAAACACAAGATGACAATAGGAAACAGAAGAAAACTTAGGGCATAGATGAAATTAAAAATGATGTACATAAATATAACAGGATCCAGAAATGATGGAAATTAATATGTGAAATTAGAAAACTACTGGAGATGGAAAAGAAACTGAATTTAACTACACAGTAGAGATAAAAGCAGCAGTTTAGATACTACCGAAAATAAATCCACTTGATTAGAACTCCAGGAGAGACAAGCACTATAGAAAAATAGAAGAAAACATTTCTGAGTTGAAGAAAGGCCTGAGTTGCCCAATTATAAGGGAAAAGAAAATCAGGGAAAATTAATGAAGAGCTCTTTCTTAGATATTTCCAGGGACAAAGGGCAAAGCCTGGTGGTCCTCAGAGTAAATGACAGGATTTAATGACAAAATCCCAAGAGTAGTATCTGAGGGTGAAAAGGCAGAAAAGATTATAACCTAAGAATTTTTCACTCATTCACACTCTTGACCATGTGATATAACCACAGAAAAACTTTCTTAGCTAGGCAAGGATCCAGAAACTGCCACCCATGCCTCTTTTCTGAAAAAATTACTTACAGAAATGTTCTCAATTAAGAAGGGAATCTAAATGCCAGAAATTAAAGATATGATAGCAAAGAAGTTATGGTAAGCTATAAGGCCAACAAAATGTAGTTAAAATAAAATAAATACTTGCTAAAGCAGTTATGCAATTTAATGTAAAATTTTTTAATTCTTTTTTTTGAAAAGTGGAAAGATTTAAAAATATCAATCTTTAAGAACATCCATAAAAACAAGAATGTGGGAAATGTAAAAGGATAGAGACAAAAAGTAAGAACAAGGAGAAATAGAAATGTGCTATATTTCTGTCTTTAAAAGAGAGTGTCTTTGGTTACTGTTTCATTCCTACATTGATAGAGAAATAAAGATTCAGCTGACATCTGACCTTAGACTTCTGGAAGCCTCTGGAACTGTAAGACAATAAATATCTGTTATTTAGACCTGCAGCTTGTGGTCTAACTTACCGGGGCAGCCCTGGGAAACTAACACAGAATGTGTGAGGACCAAGATGGTGCACCTTGGGAGAGAGCTTCACCCCTCCCCACCCCTAGTTCTTCAGAAAAATGGATGAACACAAAATACCTAAGGGCTTACACTAAAATAGAATGTGAGGAAATTAGGCTCAAATTATTCTGGGAAGTGGGCAGAGACATAAGGGACATCTCCGCCCCACCTTATCAGGTAAAAGTCTGGATAAAGCTGACTAAGCAGGAGCAAGATAAAGCAAAACAGTACAAAAACTACCCAAATCCACCTTAGAAATGAGTAAATAAATAACTCAAACAAAATTAAGAGCCTGCCTGTGGTGGACACCGTAGCGAACTCCCTAGATTTTCCCTCAGCAATAGACTTGCGGTCAGAGGCCGGGCATGCTACTGTCATGCAGCCTGTAGCTGGCAGCCTATTTAGAGAGAGCCTCAGCTAAAGGGAGCCACCTCACCCGGGGTTATGTTCCTTCCCAGACTGGTGCACATGGGGGTATCATGGTCTTGCACTTCTGTGCCATCTTGAGCCTGCTCTGAAGGGTCATCCCAGCTGCAGAGGTCCCTGTAGGGCTGGCTGGGGCATTATGACTGTGTCACAGCTCAACTTCTCCCTCATTCTAATCCCACCTTCATCCCTTCCCCTTCACAGATACTGACCCTGGAAATCGCAACGTGTGATACTGGAAGAAAACAGAATTAAAGAATGGAGGGCAATTCCCCAATGGCTCCATGCTATAGAATCATTTGATCAGAACATGCATTTATTAAAACAGGGCTTGTTGTGGTTTAGATCTTGAATGTCCCCCCAAAGGCTCATGTGCTCCAGGGTTGGGCTTTTGGAAGGTGATTGTATCATGGGAGTGCTATACACATCAGTGGATTAATCTACTGAATAGGTAAGTGTGTTGTTTGGAGGTGGAGTCTGATCAGAAGAGGCGGGTCTCTGGGGGCATGACCTGGAAGGGTGTGTCTCCTTCATTAGCTCCTCCCTTCACTCTGCTTCCTGGCCACCATGAAGTGAGCAGTTGACCTCCACCAGAATCTTCTACCTTGCCCTTCCTGCCGTAGAGCCAGCTGACCATGGACTGAAAACATGATCCAAATAAGCCTCTCCTTCTTTAAACTGTGGGTGGCATTAATTGTGTCCCAGTGACAAGAATGTGACTAGAACTGGACTCAAAGATGAAATGCCAAAACAACAAAATAAGATGAAAAGTGAACCCAGGCCTACATAGATCAAGAGCTAAAACATTATAAATTTGGAGCTAGCAAATAAATTAGAGATAGAAATAGTAAGAAACAGAATGCAGTGACTTGTCCACAAAGCAGAATGACTAAAAATGGCTATAAACGCAAAGTTAGTGATCCCAACAAATGTGAAGGAGAAATATAAAGAGCTGAAATCAACTAGAGAGAAACTAGTACATGTGAAAGATAAAGGCACCCTAAGTAGAGAGAATGAGTTCCCCATGAGCAAAATGGATTAAAGGGAACAGAAGATGAATTTAATCACACTGTGCAGGAAATTTCCCTGAAATATATAAGAAGTGCATTTGGAGTCTGTATTTGGACATCTATATAGGAAAAGAGTACCCTATGTTCTGGGAAATGTTTACACAGAATCATGAACACCAAGACATGACCTTGACTTCAATGACAAAGTTTTCCCAGGTATCAGAGCAGAAGAAACAAACTGCCTGGAAGGAGAGGAAATCTGTATCACAGTGGTCCCAGCACATTTCACAGCAGTCAGCACTGCTTAAGAAGACAGAGTGGGCCGGGGATTTAGCTCAGTGGTTTCACCACCTGCTGCACAACTGCAAGGACCCGAGTTTGATCCCTTATACAGAAGAAGAAGAAGGAGAAGGAGAAGGAGAAGAGGAGGAGGAGGAGGAGGAGGAAGAAGAGGAAGAGGAAGACAGAATGACATACACAAAGTTCCAGAAGACAGAAAATATGACCCCAGTATGCTACACTCAATCAAAATGAAGTCTGAGTATGCAGGAAGCAGGTAGTTGTTCCAAAACATTCGAGCTTGTTGGGTTAAAACACCCAAGGACTGCCTCAAAAACTCTACTTGGCAAAGAAGTGGCATTAATAGGAATGAATGAGTCAGAAATGGAGAATCTGGTTATGGTCACCAGACTGAAATAGAACTAACATACAGAACGAGGGGAGCCAGTTCTACAGAACTACATAAACTATGGGTATTATGGGGACAGAATGGAATGGGATTGGTGTCAACCTAGACTACACAAAAGAAAAAGCCAAGAGGAAATGAGACAAAGTTTAAGAGCTCTAATGTTATCTTTCAAATCACAGAATCAATAAGTGTTTTTTAAGTTTACAGATAGCAATGTTGACCTCTTAAATGTCTTTTCTTAACCTTCACTTTCCTTTAGGCCATGTGTCTCTTGTGGTGAGGGAGTATTTATTTGAAGTTCAAGAAGTTCACTTTGGTTTGTTTTAAAATTTAAGTAAAATAACAATTAATGCTTTGAAAATGAAATGTAGCACTTGTAACATAAATTTGTTTAATAACAGCCTGAGTACATCCATCCATCTGTACCTCCTTTTGTCTGTCCTGCTAAGATTACTAAAATTAGAACCTTCTGGGCCACCGTACCACTGCCTCCAGCACCAAGGAGCAGAGCTGCCCCCAGGGCAAAGGAGGTGAACATTCCAGGCCACCATACCAGTGCCCCCAGTGCTGAGGAGGTGAGCCACTCAAGCACCAGAATCACACATCACTAACCCACCCTCACAGCTGAAATGAGAAGACACTTAAACAAGTCTCCAAACCAGACTCCCAGATCACCTAAAGCAATCACAAAGGGAAACAAGATGGAGCAATTTGATACTCAATTACCTGGACTCCCTGAACTGGCAACAAAAGAGGATCTGGAAAAAATGAAATCAGAAAGAATTTCTCAGATGACAGCAGAGATTGTGCCTATAGTGCAAGACATGATTGATAAGTCTAGAGAGGACACAGATAAAAAAAAATAGAGGAACTGAGGAACATGATGGAATCCCAACATAGGAAACAAATGAAATCCATAAAACAGATGCAGACAGATTTCCAGGAGATTAAAAACTCCATTGAAAGTTTATGCAGCAGAATGAGCCTATGTGAGGACAGAATTTCAGATATAGAAGATAAGATTGCAGTTAGTGACCAAGAAAAGAAAAATTGCTTTAAACAGTAAGGGACCATGAGAAATCAATCCAGCAGCTGCTAGATGAAGCAAGGAAGAATAACATAAGACTGATTAGAGTCAATGAAGAAATAGGAGAGAGTGCAGATGACATTAAAAAAAAACCTGTTCACAGAAGTGATGGCAGAAAACTTCCCAAGCAGGGGAAAAGAACTTGACATACAGATAAGTGAAGCATATAG